>JAJJMC010014777.1:2319463-2374650 GCA_023531435.1 Papaver californicum | reverse complement strand
GGCCGAGATATCGCCGATAATACCGGTTGCGACTCACCCGAAATGAGCCCCCCCGCCTCTTTAATATCGTATATCTCGTCTCGGACGAATACCATATATGTGATATCACGTGTCTCATTTCGGGTGAGTCGCAACCGGTATTATCGGCGATATCTCGGCCGAAATTGACTACATTGATTCTACCCATATCAAATGTAACAAAACAAATACTTTAATAAACTTAGTACTTGCCATCCCATGGACTAGGCTTAACCGAACCACGTTAAATCATTTGTGTCAATTCTTCTTTATTTCAGGCTGTGTTTATATGTTTCCATGATTTCAGGATATTTTCACATTAGTCTGTTAAATTATTATTATTCATTTATTTCGATTTTGTTTTAATTTTTAAATGTCAAACCCACAAAATGTTAATGTTTCTTGGTATTATTCAGAAGGATTCGGCAGTTAAATGTGAATTTTGTTGGTATTATTCAGTAAGGGATTCAACAAATTTGATTAGTTGAAAAATATTTAGGCTTCTCTTAAATATAACTCATGTTTTTATTAACCATAGCCCACTTGACCTTAGTCAATATAGTTTGATCTTTCTTTATTATTATTCCTAGCTCATAAATTAGGTTAGCCATTCAGTTTGGAAATCGGTGACTCAATGACCCACTAAAAATATAGACTTTTTTTTCTTATTTCTTTCAAACGAATTTATGTTAGGAAAGAAATAATAATTAAACTCAATAACATGGATTCTTAACTATTATCTTCAATTAAACGAGTTTATCTAACAACTAAACTCAAAAACCCATCAACTAACAATTTAGGGTTTTGGTTTTCAAAATCTTAATTTTTATTTCAACTTACCTTGAGAGATCTTGTGAGGGCGATTTAATTTTTTTTAAATAGTCGCATGATGTCTTGGTTAACGTTGAAGATGATTTAGTTAAATGATTTTTATCAGTAATTATTGTAGAAAGGAGAATCCTTCAGACTGATGTGGCAACACCATAGTCATGCTAATATGTGGTTGTGCCATGTCATCGTCCTTTTGCATCACATTTTCAAAAGAAAATATCCCAAACAAAATTCTATTGGTTTAGTATATTTTATCTAAAATAAAAATTAAAAATAATTGTTAAAAAAGTGACATGGTGGTCTAACCGAAAATTTAGTTATGACTTTTTCTAAAACCTTTAAGTTGATGTGTCACCATTCCTAATATGTAGGATTTAACCATTGGACATGAATTTTCTCAAATATAGGGTATAATATCGTAGGTGACGTAAAAAATCTAGACTTTTGAATACCATTAAGATGCTCTAATAGAAAACGAAGGGTATATCCCAAATGAATGTGTGTCACCCTTTAAAAGTCATATCACAAATTAATATATATGTCCCTTAAAAAACAAATAGTTTTTTTCAACAAATTTTGGTGTTTAGAAATTCTAATTAATTTTGATAAGGAAAAAAAATGCTTCAATTGTTGTATTACTGTTTTAGGTATACTCATTAAAAAATTGTTAGAACCCAATCTAGGAATTTAGAAAAGTACATTAAAAATACTGATAGAATTATGGTAGGTGCTTGTTCAAAATATTTCTAATTTTTTTCTAAGATTTGTTTATTTTCGTAGAGAAAGAAGAAGAAAAATGGAAAAATGGAAAAAATTCAACGATTTTTAAAATATTAATAAGTTTTGAAGTAGTTGAAATCAGTTAAACCAACTCAGTTAATGTTTGAATCAGTTATCACACGCCTAACTAGCTATGAATATCCTACTATCTTAATTAATATATTTTGGGTTATGATTTGGGCTATGGTTAATAAATTGAGTTTTTCTATGGATTATAAATAACATGGGTTATGATTAATAAAGTATGGACTATATTTAACAGAAGCATGGGTAATTGGTACTAATTAACTTAAACGGGTCATGGATGTTGTGCTGACCCAGGTTGAAATATTACCTAAAATAATTATCTTGTTGAGCTAGTTGTTGTCCCGTTTATTGTGTGTTTGGGAAGAAATCTTTAGGGATGCACAAAGGTAATAGAGAATAATGTGTTTGTAATTATGATTTTTAAGTTCTTAGTTTCTACTTTTAGGTACTCTATTTAATTTCATTGAACATAGTAACTGGAAATTGTTGTTGCTCAATTCAAAGGCATCAGTGTAACAAATTGCAGAGGTTTTAATTACACCATGTAGGATTTTACGTATGACATTTTCCATAACCCCCTTTCTATATGGGAAGTCTTATGTTGTATCTCATGGGGGAACTCATCTCTAAAAATTGTCTCCATAGACTCATAAACTACTTTATTTTGCACAGTTTCAACGATGTGGGATTAAGGTCCTAACATTCCACCACGCTTCCAAGTCCAATGTCCTTTCGGACGAGAGTGGTGGAATGTTAGGATCTTAGTACCACATGGATAAGATGGTGCAATACAAAATAGTTTATAAGTCGTCTATGGTTCCCTCATCTTATAGACATGTTTTAGAGATGAGATCTACCCATGGACTTATGACGAGTTGGGGTTGGTTTCCATAAACATATGCTTGTTATCATTTTGTAACCTTACGACATTTAACGTTTGTGAAATCCACAGTCAGGCCCATTTTCTCCACTTTTCCCCCCCACAAACCCAAGGGCGGAAAACTTCATGCACATGCCCATTTTCTGTAAGAAAATTTCTCACACACCCATAATTTATAAAATTATGTTTTTAGTCATTTTCTTCTTCTACTACTTCTACACGGGCCGATTGTCCTTCTTCTTCTTCTTCTTCTATCTCAATTCCTTTTCGTCTTCTTCTTCTTCTTCAATTCCTTTTTTTCTTCTAATTAATGCTTTGATTTGTTTATTGTTTTTCAATTAGTGAATCAATTTTTATTTGGTTTTGTAGAAATACCATCAATTTCAATGATAGATTATCTATCTTCATACCATCAATTTCAACGTGGAATAGATTATTTCATCATCAAACTCAAAATAATAAAATAATTTCATAGAATGAGTCAAATTCTTATTATTTTGGTACTGGACCTTCTTATATGCATGGTACTGTTTTTTTGGGGTAAACCGAATTCACTACTTACTATTGAAGAATTTCATATGCCTAGATCTAAAGATGGTGAACTTCTTATCAAAACCAAAGGTAACCTTAATTAATAAATCAGTAGTATTGAATATTTAGATTTTCTATATGGTTGAATTATTAAAAAAGTTGAATAATTTTTTTTTAGGTTGTGGAGTTTGTCACTCTGATTTGCATGTAATGAAAGGTGAACTACCATTTCCAAGTCCTTGTGTTGTGGGTCATGAAATTACTGGAGAAGTAGTTGAATATGGGGCTAATACTGAGGAGTTCCCCCATGATTGACCATGCTATTCTTAGAAATCATCTTGTAAGAATTAGTGGAATGGTAATCTTATTAACTTAGTTTTTATTGTGTGGAGTATGTTCTCAAGTTAATACCAAGTTGAAGTTTTGGATTTCACATGCTTGAAGTGCCCCCTAATTTTGATTTTAGTACGAATGTTGCAATTTGTTTTGAGCTGATCCATTATTATTTTTGTAATCAATTAATGTTGATATAATCGTGCAAAGATACTTCTTGTTCAGCATGATTAGATCATACTTTTAAAATGTCAAACCGTAGGACACCTTAAACAACCTAAATGGCTTAAAGAGCTTATTTGAACCCCCGGTATAAAGCTTAGAGATTTTTATTAATTCATAATTCGTTATGATGTTATATGCATTTGTTATAGTATGAATGCTCAGGTTTAGCTCCCAGATCCCATCTTACATGTCTGGCAAGCGAGTTTGTGCACTGTTTGATGGTTCGCAAAAACCCATATAGAGATTGTGAGATACATAAACATATTAATAGTCTTTGAATTTCGTGCTTTTCATTATGCATCCATTTTTGGTTTTAGTACTGTTATCAACTAAAAAATGGTTTCATAATATGTTATGCAGCTTCAAAAATGACTGCATAACCTGTTATGCAGCTTCAAAAATGAATGCATAACCTGTTATGCAAGCGAGAAAATGGCTGCATAATCTGTTATGCAGCTATAAAAAAAGTTGCATAGTCTATTATGCAGCTACAAAAAAGGCTGCATAATCTATTATGCAGTCGAGAAAATGGCAGCATATTGCATTATGCATCCATTTTGTTGTTAGCACTATTATCAACTAAAAATTGGCTTCATAGTTTGTTATGCAGCTACAAAAATAACTGCATAACATTGCATTATGCATCCTTTTTTTTTGGAAAGTTATTTTCGAGGCACATCACCATTTTAATCAGTGGTTGCATAACCAAATTAGTGGATGCATAGATCAAAATATGGCTGCAAAATGTGTTATGCATCTTTTGTGGTGGTTGTATGATTCGTTATGCATCCTTTTTTTTTGTTTGAATGATTTTTTAAGGCATATACATAGTTTTAGTTGTTGCAAAGGAAAATTAGTGGATGCATAAACCAAAATATAGTTGTGTAATGTGTTATGCATCTTTTGTGGTGGTTGCATAATGACTATGTATCCAATTTTCGAAATTTGTGCCTAAAATGACAAACACCTCTGATTTTTTAGTAAATCTAAGTATTTGATATTGTTGTTTGTACTTGTTGTGTAGATCTCTTTAAAAAATTTACAACGAGATAAAATTTGTAAAATTTCAAGGCACGGATTTTTAGATATGTTATATTATGGTCTGGTTAAAAATTATACCCCTGAAAAAACAGGATGCATAACGAGTTATTCGGATATTTTTCATAATCTCAAATAATTATGGATGTTACAAAAATTAAAAAATATTTTAAACTTGATAATAAGAATAATATTTTTTTTTGGATCTGGACCTAAAATTCCCGTTTGGTACAAAAGACCCATAAAAAAAGGAACATTTATTCAATTCCCACTTTGAACTATTGCCACCAGCAGCTTTTGCCACCAGCAGCTTTTGTTAAGTTGCTCAAGCATTAGTTCAAACCACCTCTGAGGCTGACTTAATAATAGCCAATAACCCTACCTACCACACTGTACTTGCCCTACAAACTGAAATTTTCATCTCTGAAATGAGTTTTAAACCTGCAAAACTCTTGAGATGGAGTTTCTTTCCTGATTCAAGTGTCATTGGTCACCATTAAATCAAACTGTTAAAACAAAGATAACATGAACCAAAATGGTAAACTTCACCATTACAATATCAGTAACCAAGAGAAGTATGGAATAGCAGAAAATATTGACAAGCTTTAACAGTGACATGTTCTCCCATCTACATATTACTTACAATCTCCCACGTATTTTGTCAAAATACGCCGACAAGATATAGCAAACAGAACCAGATACTAGTGCATCAGTGAGCACTAAATTACTCACATCACAGTAATAAGAAAACCTAACAGACAAGGTTTTTCTATAGCTATTTCATAGTGAACACTCGCACTAAATCAGACTAGAGCTACCTTGCAAGAGTCCATCCCTGATCTGAGAGGCAACATCCCTCACGGCACCAGGTCCATGTGGAATGAAAACAGCTGAGGATTTGATGATGCCCCGATCTCCTTCATTGTGTCAAAATATTGTGTAACCAGAACCATGTCCATTACATCCTTGGGAGTCGTACCAGAGACATTCGCAGAGAAAGCAAGTACGCTGTCCCTCAGTCCATCCACAATGGCCTGGCGTTGTCGAGCTATACCTAAACCAGATAAGTACTTCGATTCTGCCTCTCCTTCGGCTCGCTTGATCTGTAAAATCTTCTCTGCTTCAGCCTTTTCATTTGCTGCCAACCTCATTCTAGCAGCTGCAGTAGGCAGTAACAGTAGAAATATGTTAGAATGAATTAATTAACGAAGATGGTCAGGATAAAGTGTGACGATGGTTGTTATGGATCAAAGTACTTGACTAATGTTACTAGCTGATCATGGAGTTCCTTAGACATAAATGTATGAACTGGTATAATTGTTCATTTGATAACAAATTAAAATAGGGAAAATTGGAAATATATACCGGATTTGAATTATCATTTTGGGATCTGTCCCATAACGTTAGAAATTAAGGGATATGTTATAGTCGTCCATTTTATCCGTTAAATGGTCAAGACAGCACATGTGTCTTTACACATGCCATTTTTAGACATTTATGCCCTTATCATTTTCGGATAGATGGTCTAGCTGGGTTTTGATGTGATGCGAAGACAGAGAAAGAGATGGGTCTTCTGCAACGATGGGTTGGTGATGGAAACTCAGTCGAGAGTTGCTGGTGAGGACACAAACAGAGTGAATTTAGGTTTTGTTTTGAATTTGAGAGAAACAAGGGATCGAGAGAGAGATTTTGGTAGTGGTTTAGCCGTGAACAAAACAAAGAGGTGAAGCTATTGATGGGTTTCTTGGGTCAAGATTGAAGGATGTGGAGCTGTTGGTTTGAATGAAAAAAAGAGTACCAGTCAGATTCAACAAGAGATGAGTTAGATTAATTTGAATTCAGAAGAGAAGGCAGTGAAGTGAAGTAATAGTGAGTGTAAAGATGGGTTTTCAAAGAAGAATGATTTCTGGTATCGCTGTTGAAATAAAGAAATGGGTTGAATCTGAGATGGGTTTGAATTGAGATTGTCTGCAGTTGGAATTGAATTGTGAATGAATGGGTTATTGTTGGAATGATGAATTATATTGCAGGGGAGGAGAAATTGCAGGCTCAAATACCACAGGAAAATCATATTTGTCTCGTCAACAAAAACGCACACAAGGCGTTTGTCCAATTGCCTAGATCACCAGCTCTTCTCAACTTAACTAAGGAGAAGCTGCTACCATGGTCCGATGCTTATTTACCAAGAGTCAGAAGAAGATTTTGAATTCTAGTTGAGGAGGGAATTAGGTTATCGAGTTAGTAGGGTTCAACAGAAGGACTCACAACTAGTCTGCATTAGTCTGTGCAACTGTGAGCCATGGTTCAATAGGTGTTTCAATAGGTTAGCAAGAGGAGTTTGAGTCCAGTTAGAAGATATACATTGGTTTGTTAAACATGGTTTACAATCCCTCCTTCAAGAAGACTCTTAAGGAAGCTACTGATGGTATTTGGAAGAAGAATCGAATCCCAGATGAAGAGATTGTGAAATCACCGGAGATCAAGACCAAGAACATTGTACGGCATGATTGACGGTGTTATGGTACCTATTTGGGGAAAGTGAATACACAAATGAGGTGGGTTTTAGCCCAATTTCTCATATGTTTGATTTTGGTTGAAGACTGAAGTCGCCGGAGAAGATCCTGTTGCCGGAGAAGATGAAGATATCCGGTTGTTTTACCGGTGAGTTGCATCGGCGATCCAGTGAGTTCACTCGGTGAGTTGAATCGGTGCTCATCCGGACCACACATCTATACCATCTATCCAGAAATGATAAGGGCATAAATGTTAAAAATGGCATGTGTAACGCCACACATACGCTACCTTGGTCATTTAACGGATAAAATGGACAACTGAAACATATTTCTTAATTTCTAGCATTATAGGACAGATCTCCAACTGATAATTTAAATCCGGGAAGTATTTCTAATTATCGCTACATAAATACTATATATTTAGTGCAAAATCCAAAGTTTGTACTCAGAATCGCAAAAACTCAGACAAGTAACAGGTTAAGTGCACCTAAAACACAAGAAACATTTCTGTTAGAATATTTTGGCCCATCTACAGAATTAATTTAAAACCCTTTCCTAAATTATTTAAGACGTTTATTAGGGGCTTTCATATAATTTTTTAAATTTAAAAATAATGAAATCGAATTCTAATGATCAGTGGATAGCTCTCGTTATAATCATGAATCCGCATCTAAGTGGATGTTGAAACAAATCAATTGAAAATGGTATGGATAAAAGGTAACAAGAGTTGTTGCGTAGTTAACTAACTGATCATGGAACTCCATAGACAAAATATATGGATGGATTTTATTGTTCAACATATAATATTGTTGGAGAAAATAAGTTTTTAACTAAATGTTTTTGGTTTTGGTGTGGTTTGATCTTAGGACCTAAAGGCTATATGGATGCTCACTCATTTCTTTGAATGAATGAAATTATTTAATTTAGTCACACATTGGGTACTCTAGAGAAGGATGTCCACTATATAACTATTCTCATATGGATAGTTAGACAAACATGGATGAAATGGGTGGGCAAACAACACATGGCCCAATCCATGCCATATGTGTGAATACCATGCACCAAGTCCTATGTATACTCGAAATTATTTTTGCAAGTTTTTCTTTAAGAGTTTTATTTATGGGAATTTTTTTTTTTCGTTTTTAATTGTTTTACAAGAAACAAAAACTTGTTTTACAAGAAAACCTAAACCTAACTTGATTTTGCAAGTAACTTTCTCCTATAAATACAACTCGAAAATCTGTTTTCAAATCATCCCAGAAGCGGCTACTATCCTGTCTTCTTTTCACTATCTTCTCGCTTTGTTTTACGCTTTTGAGTATTTATTTCATTTCATTCCCTGTTGCTTAGTTCAAGAGTGGATAGTTTGTATTGTGCTAATACAAGCTATATCGGGCAGTCTTATCTTGGATACATCTTCGCACGTTACGGTTAGTATTACTCTTCTCGAGTATACCCGCGAACTAATGTGTTAAGGACAACTTGTTGAACCTGTGATTCTGCCCTCGTAGTTGTCCGTGGTAGAGTTGTTTTCAATTCAGTTCTGTATATATTATTCGGATGCATCTAACGTTGTTGTTCATTGTTGCAGGATTCCAACAATCTTAACACATTAACTTTTATCTCGTAACAATGGGAAATAACGATGTTGAAAAACCACAGAAGTTCAACGGAAAGGATTTCAAGAAATGGCAATCCAAGATGTTTTTTTCCCTGAGATTTCATGATTTAGACGCAGTACTGGTTCCTTTTGATAATTTGATGAATACTGAAGATGATAAAACGTTTTACAAGAGACAGAACTATCTGGCTAAAAATCAAATTATGAACTGTTTGGAAGATGCGATGTATGATTTTTATAATGCTAAAGAAAATTTCAGTGCTTATGATTTGTGGACTTCGTTAGAAGCAAATTACCAGGAAGAGACTGCTGGTAGCAAGAAATTTCTGGTAGCGAAGTTTATGGATCAAGATGACGAATGATAAGCCTGTTGTTGATCAATTCCTTGAACTTCAACAAATTATCAACGAGATTCTTGATGAAGTTATGGTCATTGATGAGACTTTTCAAGTATCTGCGGTAATTGAGAATTTACCATCTTCTTGGTCAGAATACAAAAGAAAATTGAGGCATGAAACTGGTGATGTCAGCATGGTTGAATTGGGAAAGAATATTCAAGTTGAAGAAATGTTATGCACCAAAGACAAGAATGTTTCATCTGCAAGAGATAAATAAGGCTCACATGACTGAACACAAATATGGAAAAGGTGATAACAACAAACGCAACCCTAAGCATGGTACTCATAACAAAGGTACGTTTCGTAAACCTGAATCTGGCATTATTAAGATTAAGGGTGTTTGTTATGTCTCTGAAAATCGTGGCCATTTGGAAATTCACTGTAGACAACCAAAGGACCTTAATAAGAAGAATAATTCTAACTTGGTTGCTGAGAATAAGAATGATTTTTCTGCTATGGTGTCTGGAGTTAATTTGGTGACCAATGTGAGGGACTGATGGATAGACTCTAGAGTTACCAAGCATGTGTGTAGAAGCCGGGACTTGTTCACCTCCTATCAGAAGGTGGGGAAAGGCGATAAACTCTATATGGGTAACTCATATATAGCAGAGGTTGCAGGAAAGGGGAAGGTCGGGATGAAGCTCACATCTGGCAAGACTCTCACATTGAATGAAGTTCTTCATGTTCCAGACATCTGCAAGAATCTTGTTTCTTGTTATGTTTTAGATGATAAGATTTTTAAGGTTGTAATTGAGTCTAGAAAAGTTGTAGTAACTAAGGGGAAAGATTTTGTGGGTAAGGGTTATAAGATTAAGGGTCTATATAAGCTTAATGTAAAATCTGATGAAATAAATATGAATGATTCTTCTGCTTATATGTGTGTGTCTTTGAATGTTTGGCATGGTACACTTGGTCATGTAAACTATAAATCAATGCATAAATTGGATAGCGTAGGCTGCATACCCAAATTCACGATTGATAGAGGTCATAAGTGTGAGATTTACGTAGAATCTAAGCATGCTAAGAAATCATCCAGTAAAAACATCCAGAGAAACTCTAAACCCTTAGAATTAATCCATTCAAACCTAGTTGATATGAAGTCAATTTAAACTAGAGGTGGTAAGAAGTGGTTTGTCACTTTTGTAGATGATTGTACTAAATATTATCATGTATACTTGCTTAAGGGTAGAGACAATGCCTTAGAATTCTTTAAGATGTATAAACTGGAAGTTGAAAACCAATTAGATGCTACCATTAAAACTGTTAGGTATAACCATGGTGATGAGTATGAAATTCTCGTAAGAGATTTCTGCGAAGAACATGGCATAATACATGAGACGACAACACTTTATTCACCTCAATCAAATGGTGTAGCTGAACGTAAGAACCGTACCATTAATGATATGATGAATGCCATTTAATTAGTCTAGGGATGCAGAGTTCTTTGAGAATGTTGTTCCTATGAAACTTGGTTCTCGAAAGAGATGTTTAGATGAACCCCTAGATGTTCCTTCAACCAGTCAGTCATTACCTTTAGAGGAAGATGAACCAGAATTAGAACCTAGAAGAGGTAAAAGGGTTAGAGCTGAGAAAACCTATCCTGGTTGCATTACATACCTAGTCGAGTCTAAGCCACAGACTTATAGATAAGCCATGACTTCTTCTGAAGCTCCATGGTGGAAATATGCTTCTATTAGTGAGATGGATTCCATCCATCATAATGGTACTTGGAAGATTATAGATTTACCTCCAGGGTGCAAGGCCATAGGTTGTAAATGGATTTTCAAGAGAAAACGTAATATAGATGGAACTGTTGATAAATATAAGGCTAGGTTGGTAGCTAAAGGCTACAAACAGAAAGAAGGTATTGATTTCTTTGATACTTATTCACCTGTGACTAGAATTACTTCCATTAGGATGTTAATTGATATAGATTCTGTTCATAACCTTGAGATACATCAAATGAATGTAAAGACAATGTTTCTAAATGGTGAATTAGATGAGGAAATTTACATAGAACAACCCGAGGGCTTTGTAGTGAAAGGTTGTGAAAAGAAAGTGTATAAACTGATTAAATCTTTGTATGGTTTGAAACAAGCACCTAAACAATATCAAGAAAAATTTGATCATGTGATGATTTCTAGTGGTTTTAGGATCAATGAGTCTGACAAGTGTGTTTACACTAAACTTGTTAAGGATGCTTGTGTAATTGTATGCTTGTATATTGATGATATGCTTATACTAGGTACAAACATGGATGTTATTAATTCCACTAAAAAATTGTTGAATTAGAACTTTGACATGAAATACTTAGGCCCCGCTGATGTAATATTAGGGATGAAGATTATAAGAAGTTCTAATGGCTATACTCTGAGTCAATCGCATTATGTTGAATATATATTTAAGAAATATTACCAGTTTAACTGTAGACCTGCTTTTACTCCGTATGATTCTTCTTGTAATCTCAAGAAGAATAAGGGTGAAGGAGTTAACTAAATTGAATACTCAAGAGTCATAGGAAGTCTGATAAATTTGATGAATTGTACTAGACCAGATATTGCTTATGCAATGAGTATGTTAAGAAGGTATACTTGTAATCCAGGGAAGATGCATTGGGATGCACTTATTAGAGTGTTGAAGTACTTGAAGTACACAATGTCCTTCTGTTTGAATTATGAAGGATACCTTCCCATCCTTGAAGGATTTTGTGATGCAAAATAGATAGCAGACTCAGAGGAGTCTAAGTCTACGAGTGGGTATGTATTCACTCTAGCAGGAGCGTCTGTTTTTTGGAAATCTTCCAAACAGACATATATAGCTCGTTCCATTATGGAATCAGGTTTATTTTGTTAGATAAAACAGGAGAGGAAGTCGAATGGCTAAGATGCTTGTTAGAAGACATTCTTTTTTGGCATAGGCCTATGCCAACTATATCTATACACTGTGACAGTACGTCTGCAATAGCTAGATCTAAGAACGGTGTTTATAACGGGAAGTCTATACATATTCGTAGAAGACATAATTCTTTGAAACAACTTATCTCTACTGGCGTTGTTATCATTGACCATGTGAGGTCTAAGGAGAATATCGCAGATCCTTTGACGAAAGAATTGTCTAAAGAGATAGTTAGTGCTGCATCGAGGGGGATGGGACTTAAGCTCATGAAATAAAAATTGCCATGAAGGATACTCAACCTTACTGACTGGAGATCCCAAGACGAAGGTTTAGTGAGATAACTAATTTGTGGTGATTAAAGGTATGCACTATCAAGAGAATTACATTCTCTGTCCCTCCCTGTGGTGTACTGATGTGATAATGAGCTCTATAGTTTTAATGTGACTGCATGTGAAGGATGACTTTTAATAAGTCTTAATGAGCTCTATAGTTTCAATTTAAGATTGAAGTGGGATGCAGCAGTAATACTCTTGGTAGCACTCACTTATCTGAATGAGGAAGTGGGACGCTTCCTATGAGAATTTGAGCGAATTCTCTAGAGCATCCTGAGAAACGGGATACGTCCAGGGCCAAAATGGTCACAACGAAACGAATTTAACAACGCCATGAGGATATCATATGTGGTCATTACCGCAAATTACATCAAAAGCTAGCAGTTTAAGACATCAAGTTCATTGTCTCTAACAAGTAGTTTCGGTAACTTCTCACAAAATAAAGGTTCAAGACCTGATGGACACTTTTTCTTATATGGTATTTTACGCATTCTGATTTTTCGTTTTTTACCGAGATTTCATTCATGTGGAGGATTGTTGGAGAAAATGAGTTTTTAACTAAATGTTTTTGGTCTTGGTGTGGTTTGATCTTAGTACCTAAGGGCTCTATGGATGCTCACTCTTTTTCCTTGAGTGAATGAAGCTCTTTAGTTTAGTTTCATATTGAGTATTCTAGAGATGGATGTCCAGCATATAATTATTCTCATATGGATAGTTAGAAAAACGTGGGTGAAATGGGTGGGCAAGCAATACATGGCCCAACCCATACCATATGTGTGAATACCATGCACCAAGTCCTATGTCTACTCGAAATTATTTTTGCAAGTTTTTCTTTGGGAAATTAATTCCAAAAATATTTTCTTTAAGAAGTTATTTATGGGAAAATTCCTTTTTCGTTTTTAATTGTTTTTACAAGAAACAAAACCTTGTTTTAGAAGAAAACCAAAACCTAACTTGATTTGCAAGTAAATTTCTCATATAAATACAACTCGAAAATCTGTTTTCAAATCATCCCAGAAGCGGCTACTCTCATGTCTTCTTTTCACCATCTTCTAGATTTGTTTTGCGCTTTTGAGTGTTTATTTCCTTTCCTTCCCTGTTGCTAAGTTCAAGAGTGGGTACTTTGTATTGTGCTAATACAAGCTATATCGGACAGTCTTATCCTGGACACATCTTCGTACGTTGCGGTTTAGCATTACTCTTCTCGAGTATACCCGCCAACTAATGTGTTAAGGATAACTTGTTGAACCTGTGATTCTACCCTCGTAGTTGTCTGTGGTAGAGTCGTTTTCAATTCAGTTGTTTATATATTATTCTGATACATCTAACGTTGTTGTTCATTGTTGCAAGATTCCAACAAACATATCACGATCAAACTATATTTGGTGCTAAATCCAAAGGTTGTACTCACATTTCAGAAACCGGGACAAGTAACAGATGCATAAAATACCAGAAACAACTTACTTATTTTAAGGTTTTCGTTTGTTTCCAAAATTAATGAAAAACCCTTTCCTAATGTATTCTAAACAAACGCATTTTTGGGGCTCTCATGTAATCCATTAAATTTAAAAACAATAAATTGAATTCAGAACTATTAGAGGATATGTATCACTATAATCACTTGTCCACATGTATGAGAAGAACCAGTGCTACTCATCTCTAAAATTTTACAGTTAACACGTAACAGGGAATGTCAAATCAAAAATAAAGTATTACCTGCATTTATCTCGTCCATTGCCCTCTTCACATGTACATCTGGCTCAATATTAACAATAAGAGTCTGAACTATCTCATAACCATAATTTGACATGGCGTGTAATACCACAATAAGTATGACGCAATTTAGGTATAGTACGCATTCCTTGATCACTTACAAAGAAATACAACTCATAATAATTTATAAATATACCTTTGCAAGATCTTCTTTAACAGCTCTTGCTATGGCATTCTTCTTCTCAAATATTGCATCCAATTCAAATTTCGGCACGCTTGCCCTAATAACTGAACATAAAGTAATAAGTACACTTGTGAAAGGCGAAAAAGCTGTAATGTGTCTATAAAAATGTGCAACTGTACTAGATTCTACTTTCTGATAGACACATTTTAGTGTCTAAATTGCACCTTAATTTCTAGTGAGTTAGTATTCGATTTTGTGTCTATTACGTGTTTTTATGCTTTTGTAGGTACATTAGAAGAATAAAGATTTGTGGAAAAATTGGCTCAAAAAGTGTTCAAGGCACCCGGGAAAATGGATCAAAGCACCCACACTTTGGATTGGGGCACCCCTGGATCGGGTCAACCCAGCGGGTCAACCCAGCGAGTCAACCCAGCGAGCTGGAACGGGCCGAGTCACCGGGTTAACTCATCGGGCTCAACTGTGTCCACTGTCAACGTAAAATCAACGTGTTCTTTCGCTTCCAGATTGTTCCAAATATTAGTAGATATCCCACACAAGTTAGAACAATCGAGAAACAGCAAAAAAATCCCGTGAAATCAGTTGAAAAATCATGTATATGGCCGGAATTGGGTTTCGATTCGGATTGGGATTTGTGGGCTATTCTAGAGAGTTCTATTAGGTTTAGAACTCTCTCTAGGGTTTCTAATATCTATAAATACCAAGAGAAGCCAAGAGAATCGACGACAAAAGCCTAGAGAAGAAAATAGAGAATTCCGGCAACTATTCCGTCACCGTCCGGTCACTGCTACTGCACCGGCCGGCTGTTCTTCATCCATCACTGCCGGAGAAGAAGACTCAGTAACATTTATAAGTGTTGCTGATTTGAATTTTTCTGTTGTCTATTGCTTCAAACCCTTTGTTGCTTAAACTCTTCTGTAACAGCTGAACCCTCTCCTATAACGCATATAAGCGTATCAAATCAGCTGTTACAGCGTTATTCAACCTTGTAATCAATATTTTGAGCAATGAAATCAACTTTTGAGCAAGTTTTCTTCACCATGGGCTAAGTCTAATTACTGGGATGATGGATAAGGTAATTTTCTCAATTTTATGTGATTTAATTATTTTCTAATAATTATTTATAATTCTTTTATTATTAGAATTGCATAGTTTTGAATAGTAAAAACGGTTTTCTTTCAACAGTTGTGCTTTTGCTTGATGGATTATGCTTAGTTAATTAATTTTGATAGTCCATGCTTGTGATTTACCTCTGTTTGTTAGCATAGCAAAACCAACTTTGGCAATTATTTGTGCTTTAATTAATTTAAAAAGAATTATCTGATTAATCACATAGGTTGTTAGATTTACCTGATTCCTGATTCCTGGTACGTTTAAAATTATTTAAAAATCATATTTAGGTTATTTAGTCTTTTTCTTACTCCTGGAATTTTCTAGAATTAGTTTAAATCATTATTTTCTAAAATCATTACCTTCACAAGTTCGAGAATCGAACCTCTTTTTACCACTATATAAAATTACATCACTTTCCAATATCAACTAAAGATAAATCCACAAAATGAAGACTATTAAGCACAATGAAGTTCACACTTACATAACAACACAAATTTATCTTCAGCAATTGGCACTTCGGAATTGATGATAAAAAGTGAACAATTTCATAATTAAAAGAACTTCCTAGACATAGATAGAAACTCGTGAAAATATAAAATGAAAAATACTATTAATTGTAAGAAACAAATGGCTCAGAAGATCTTTAAATGGTTGATATGTGATAGACACAATTTTGTGTCTAAATTGTTTTCAATTCTCTGTTATTACTAATGCTCGATTTGTACTTATTGGGTTATTTTATGTCTTTGTAGGTATTTTCTGGAAATAAATGTTTGTAGGAAAATTGGCTTTAAAAGTGTTAAAGGTACCCCAACTTTGGATAAGGGCACCCCAGTGATGAAGGCACCCGAGTTTTAGATTTGGGGCACCCTCCTTCTTAAGTTCATTCCCGTAAATGGCGGGAAACATGATGGTTATCGCGTGAAGAAGTTCTGTGGATTGGGGACCGAATTTTAGGGGATTTAAACGTGTTTTTGACTTCTCAAAGGAAAGAAACAACTGAAGCTGATCAAAACACGTTTACGTAAGTGTTTAAATCCGTAAAATATGGTTGCAAAGTCGTATCACAGCCGGAAAAGGGAGTTCTTCCCTGATTTGGATAAAGAACGAATCTGAGTTGGTTTGGGATGGTTATTTTTAGTCCTTATCGATTAGGATTGGTTGTTAGGGTTACCTGAGCATATATAAAGCAAAGATATTGAGTAAAAAGGAGGGAGCTTCAATTGAAAAAAAAAACACGAAGAAAAATATTGTTGCCGCTAAACGTGAAGAACAAGGATACAGCGACGATTTTTTCAACTGAAAAACAACGGATATCTTCGCCTTTCTACATTTATCTTCAGTTGAGACGGTTCCTTCAACCATTAGCAACGGATATCTTCAGAACAACAATGTTTATTTTCAGGGGAAGCACTTTCTCTTCTGTAACAGTGGAAACAGTTGTATGCAACGCCATTACATCGTTGCAAACTCCATGTTTTACACAATTTTCACTCTTTTCATCTTTGTAAACAATTTTTGAACCATGATATTTTGAGAGTATTTACAACATGAGGAGCTAGATCCCATTGCTAAGGCGACGGAGGAAGTCGTTTTTCCAATAATAAAATGGTATATTTTTATCTAATTAATTTTTGCAATTCTTTTATGATTATTTGCTTTGAATTAAATTTGAAATAATATTTTTTATCAATTAGTTGTGTTTTCTTTTGATAGGTCATGCTTAGTTTAGGGATATTGATATCTCGTACTTTTGATTTACAACTATTATTTTGAAAACCTAACTTTGGCAATATTTAGAATCAATTGAATGTATAAGTTGCAAGATAATTATTAATACTAAACCACTTGAAAAATTGGTTAATGGTGGAATCCTTAGTCTCAGTTCTTTCCATAATCTTAAATCAGTTTTAATTTAATCTTTTTTATTTTTAATATTAAAAATTAGGTTTAAAAATCAAATCTTCACAAGTTTGAATATCAAATCTTTTACCACTATTTCTAAAACACATCAATAGAAGTGGCTATGACTTAAAGTTTAACAGGTTTCACTATTTATATCTTAAACACATTTACATCCCCACAAAATGCGATTGAGGTGATTTCAAAAAATATCGACCCCGTGATACACTTCCCCTTTCCGATAGACTAAGACATTTCCGACAATGTAGGATAATTCTAACTCATATAAAAAACACCAAATAATTTACAACAAGAAGCTCTATTGATCACCCGTACGTTTTAGGACGAGCACTTACCATCAAAAACATATGCTTGGATCTGTTCCCTGGTGTTGCTAAGCTTATAAAAAGCATCAGATGCGTTATCAGCCAAAGCACGGTACTGAATGGATGCAACAACAGTCACAAAAACATTGTCCTGAATATATAAGTTACCAATAGAACCACATATGTCAATCTACGATAGCTAAAATCATCTAAAGAATTCAACTCCAATACAAAAAAATATGCTCATAGAAACTAAAATTGAATACGATTTGACACAATAAATAGAATAAATAAGAGATGTCCAAAAACAAAAAGTACCTTCGTTTTAGTTTCACAACGAACATCAAGTTACTGAACACGCAATGAAAGATAACCAGAAGTTTGACTTCCAAAGACACCATGGCAAGAAATGACATCCAGGTTGCAGAACATCATCAAATTTCCCAAACGTTTCTTTAATAGCCACAGTTGACTGATCCACTTGAACACAGCATAGTGCTTGTCCCATTTTTTCAATCCTAAAACAAAAATCAAAAATTAAACCTAAAAAACATATCAAATCAACTTCCCAATCCGAAAATTCAACTCAAAAACTACAATAACTAAAATTAAATAGATCTGAATCTTCAATGAACAGACAAATGATTATTTGATTTCCAATTCAAAAATCCAATTTCTCATCAGATTTATCAAAAGAACTCAAAAAGTTTTTATAGAATCGACCATGAAATTCTACGAATTTTTTTCTGGGTTTATACCTGATTCTGCTGATATTGTTGTTACTAGTGGAAACGAAAATGCTTGGGGTGTGGGAAGGATAACTCAAAAAAGTTTCATGCGGGAATGTTTATATACTATGAATGTTTATATACTATTCGATCATGTAAGGGTAATTTGGTCTTTTTAAGGTACCAGAGAGTCTCTTGAGTCTTGACTTTAGTTAGGGCTCGTTTGGGTGCAACGGATTTGAGAAATGAAGTTAAGGCGGCGCTGAGGTCCACGTATAATAAGGTTAAAAAGTGAATGGGCTCTTTAGCGCATTCTTGCATTTTTTTTTCCACCTACACTTATTACACCGGGGTACTTCCGGGGAAATTCCGTTAGAATTCCGGGGAAGTGTCAAAGTTCATTAGCAATTTCCATTTTATTAAGTTTTACTGTAGTAAGATATTGTTTTCAATTCACGACTGATTTTAGTCTGAAAATATATAAAATCGTTTGTTAATTATAAATTTCAATCTTTTTGCTAATTTGTACTAGTTGTTTATTTATCCATAATGGATTAATGGGTGCATGTCAAAAAAATTTATTTTTTGAAACATATGTTTCTTGAAAAAGTGAATAAACATACGTTCGATTTTACCAAAGCAGTAACCCATCTTTGTGAGAAATGGTAAACGAATCATTATACCACATGTTTTCTTTATTGTTTTTAGTTTATAACGGAATTATAATAATTTACTCAAGGCTTATCCGAAGCAAGTTAAATTAAACTCTTAATTCAACGTCTTTCCAAAAATTGAATTGACTTAACATATTGTTATATATAACGAAAAAACATACCCTCCACAAAAAAAAAAATCTTACCCTAAAAAAAAACTTAAACAATTTATCTTAGAAATATTTTTAAAGGACCATGAAAGTAAAACGTATTTTTAAATTTTTCATTAAATGATACTCCTTTTGTTCAGAAAAAATGTTACCATCACTTTTGTTATTTTAGTCTTGCTGAAACGAAGATAGTAGTATATATCTACTAGATATTGGTTTATTGGTGAGTTAAAAGTTACTATAAATATTATACTTCCTCTGTCCTTCATATAAAAACGGAATAATCTCTTGTGAATGTAAAGAATCATGAGATCGATTCTACGGTCATCAAGCATTTACATAAATAGTCTATCATCTAAACACAAACCAACAACGAAAATAAAGTGCATAAAATTAAATAACACAATCATTTACATGGTTCGATATTGAAATACCAACGTCCACATGGGGGTATTGGAATGGGTTTTCACTATGAATATGAAAAGATATGGAAAGATAATCAAAATTAAAATGACCTTGATGAGAAAGATAAATCCTAAAGTTTATAAATGATTTCCTCATCTAAGTTTCTCTCTCTCATTTGCTACCAAATCTCTATAATCTCTCCTTACAATAAATTGCCGATCCTTTATACCTCGGTTGAATTGGGTATTTATAGAGGTTAAACTGAGGGACCCACTAAACTTTTGTTGTCTTCCATTCTACCAGCTGGAGCGTAACTGATTAGTCTTTTCTGCAATGATAAGGTGCGGAACAACCTTGCCCCGTTGACTGCCTACGGAGTTGACCGTATTGTGTCTTCGGTCTCACCTCTAGCTCGATCAATCAGGATTTTTCATGCGTAGGCTTCCGTTGGTATGATGTAGATAAAGTAGAGTTGGTCCCTGTACTTTATTTCTGTTCGTTGCATGCCTGACACCTACTTTACAGGTAAAAAATATCATGATTGCCTTCTACTTCCCACAAGTTGCATGATTGACACATGCTCTTCATGCATTCAATTTTGTTAATCCTTTTCCGTCATTTTTCCTTTCTTGTCATGTCAAATCATACCAATGAGACCTATTTCAACCGTTGATCTTAAGTGTGCTTCGAGATGGTGAAAAGGTGCTTTTCGGCCTTTAATCCTGTGCATCTCACGTAGCTGTCATTTGGTGCTTATGTTTTGAGGTATTGACACGTGTATGGTGGAGATTACGTATTCACATCTCTTAGATCAAGAAATTTATTTGAATTCATAAATACTCATATTCTTTCATATTTTACCCCTTATTATATTCCCATCACTAAAAACATTATGTTAATTGTGATGATTTCTAAATACTATAAATAAGGATATATATGGTAAAACTTATCTTGAAGTTAAAAATTTATCTATCGAATAGGATAACAAAAAAAAAATACTCCACCTTTATAAATGAGACTGAGGGAGTATCTAATTTATAATTAATATGTTTATTATAAATTGATACAAAGAAGAGTGAATTCGTTAAGACTACGAGCTGCCTCAAGTTGGCTAGTGGTGTGGTCCCGTTTTACTTGGTTTCACACAATGTAGTCCATACCGGATTTTGGTTCGTACAGGTCGAGAGTGATACACTGGTACGCCTTTGTACCGTGGAAATTTCGGTTTCAAATATCGGCGAAATATCGGTCCACATATTTTATCCTAAAATTATTATATTAAACGTTTTTCCATATTGGATCTATTAAGATATAAAACTAGTACTCATTGTTCTAAAAATACCATAAAAAACATGAGTAACAATTGAAAACCTTATAACAATGATAAGGACTTTTTTATTTTTTATTTTTGGAAATTCTTTTTAGTCAATATTGATCGTACCGGTCATTTCGATCAACTCGTACCGGTCAATATCGACCGATTTTTTCGGTCAAATACCGTACCACCGGTATGGTGTGTTTCGTTTCGGTTGATACCCGATACTGGTAAAACCGACAAAATATCGACCGTATCGGCCGGTATGAACTACACTGGTTTTACATTTTAAATAAAGATTTGATTATCCTTGTGTAGAAGAGGAAACATTGGGGAAAAGGGTTTATTCATATACTTCCAAGGTTTGATGATAATGAGGCCTACTACCCAACTCCTTGTTTTTCTTCGTCAAGATGGAATGAATTAGAAGTTTGGAATATTCAGAGTTGCCTTCATGCCCGAGTCAAGGTCGAAAAGCATGGTGTTTCGGAGTCACTGTCGTTGACAAAGCATAACTTATTATATAAACAATTAGCAGGGTCGGGTGAGGGACTACTGGCCGAGATAGGTGGCTAGACATAAGACTTGAGGAGAGCCAGGGGAAAAAGTGATCAACCAGGTTTTCTTAGCGGAGCAGCTGTTCATTTTCAAAAAGTTTAGTCCACGAAAACCTATGAACCCTATTTTATTAGCGGAAGTCATCCCCATTTTGAAAAAGTGTGATCTCAATGAGTGTAGAAGTTAGAAAATTGGATCATTTCATAGATTGGCCGAGCCTGCCCCACCAACCATCGGGAGAGGAAGAAAGAGAAGATGACAGGCATTAAAGGTCCAGGTGACCCGATATTGTATTCTTTAGTAGACAGTACCAATATCCACTAAGCGTTGTTTCCAGATACGGTTGCCGGTTAACATCTCTTCTGATTCGTCGATACGAGAAGCAAATTGTTGCGTGAAGGAATCAATATCTCGACATGAGCCAAGAGGCAGATCTTGTGCCACTCCACCTGAGAGATTAGTTGACAGCAGTCAAAAGATGAGCGCCCATTTCCAATACAATAGGGGTCTCTACTACTGAATACCGTGATTGATGAGTGGGTAGGTGAGTTGGTTTCCGAGCTCGAGAACTAGGGGTTTAGGACGTTTGCGGGCTCGATCATAAGAGAGGGTTTGAGCTGAAACCAAGGCTTAGGGTGTTTCAGAGACTGTCCTATTTCGAAATCCTCCTAGTAGTCTTTTTGGCCGAAGCTGACTAGTTGAAACGAAGAAGTAGCCGAGAGTTCCTTCGTAACCGAAGCTGAGAGTCTTGAGACTTGAGAATGCCTACAAGAAATTTACTTTTCATTTGTTTTAGTTCTGGTGGGTTCACATCATCCACAACCATGAAGCATGAAAAAAGACGAAGACTTATTTTATATTTTCTTATTATTTAAACAAACACAGCAAACGCATCGTTGCTTAAGCGACTTGACAGATTTCACCAGCTAGTATATGACCATGTTTATAGGAATGTCCTAAAAATCTTCGATTCAATAGACCGACCAAACATTTGACCTCATTAACGAGAATATTCGAGTGCTTGTAAATACCTGCCTTGAAACAGGCTTCTACTACATACCGTCCACTGTATTGCAAAAGGAAGCTTTATCGATTTTCCTTTCGTTCTGCTCCATTCCTATAGGTTGCATTTTACATTTAATTGAAACACCCGATTAAGGCTGAAGTTAGAAGTAAATAGTGCCAAATCTTTCTAGTTCCTCACAATGGCAATGCACAAAAAGATGGGAGTTGGGCTCAGCAGTTTTATGGCGCATGATGCCCATTTATATCTATACAATCTCTTAATGAGCCTATCTACAATAGGAGCACCATTGTTAACATAATGTGCAAGCCATCAAAGCTATCTTTCGCCAGCATTCTACTTCTTCGTGATCAAATTGTTCTTCCAACTTCAATTAAAACCAAAAAGTAACTTGAGAAGGAAGGAATTGGTGTTGATGAGTAGTGTATTATTAATGTTGATGGCATCTTTTGTCTAGCCAGACAATTTTTTCCTCCGCATTTCAACATTTTTAAGTGTAAAATTATCAGCTAATGCTAATCTTCCCACTGGGGAAAGAGTAGCTAAAATCCTCAACTACACTGATGGTATGGCACTTGCAAGATATGTAATTGTCAAGAGTGAACCTCTAACTCATCTCTTCATGCATTTGTCCCTTGGTGGACCAGGTTTGGGAAGCTCTCCTTGTTAATTCTACTTACGCATGAACACTTCACTGGTTTTTTTTCATGACTGGTTAATCAATATTCTGCTCACTTCTGGAAAGAAAAGAGACAACATCGACTGGGCTGAATCCTGTGCTATTGCAAAAACATGCAGATGGAAGAAATAAGAGCATGTACTAGAGTTCGCTTTGGTTTTAGCAACGCTGGCCAAATTATCTGCTACCATTTTCCCGCTTGCTGTTAATATAGTTACATTTCCATCTAGCAAACGAATTCAAAAGAAACTTCACATCCTCCATAATGGTATATAAGCCTGCCAAGCTACTTCGTTGCATCCAGTCCCACCATAGACAGTAGCAGCAAGGAGTCTGGGAATCCCTTCCAAAAATCATCTTCTGATAGCCTTCATTACTGCCCAAGAAACAGATTCAAGTACCAATATGCATTTTGTATGTTCAGCATTGAGGACTCCAAACTTATCCAGTTTACAGACTCCAAATGACCACTATATCTAAAAGGCATGAATCTGATTTATATACTTTATGTAACAGTAAACACAAAAGGCAAGTAAATTGAAGCAGAATGAGGAGGTCCTTTCATGTCTTTTTGTCAATTGGCTTTTGCTTTGGTGATGGATGGTGCTGATAGCGATACGGAGATGTATGCGTACCATTCGGCATGGTGAGGCTTCTCACTGGTGGGCCCTTCTTTTGAACAGACACTCCTACCTGTGATCTGCTAGCACTTTTACTACTCAAGCTGAGACCGGATCCAGTTCTTTCTAGTTGCATGTTTTGGAAGTAGTACGAGGAGCTAGCCATGTCCTTGAGATTCAGTAATGGTTTTAGGACTTCAACAACTTCACTCATAAGAGGTCTAGCTTTCGGATCCCGGCTAAGACAGTGGGCCGCAAGTTGAGCAGTTTTTTGAGCACCTTTTATCGAGAAGTGACCTTCAAGACGAGGGTCTATTAGCTTGTAAAACCGCCGCCTTTCCGCAAGATGTGGCCTGGCCCATTCCACTAGGTTGTGCTCTCCATTAGGCCGGTTTTTGTCCATAGATCTTCTGCCAGTCAGCATCTCAAGTAAGACTACGCCGAAGCTGTACACATCACTCCTTGACGTCAAATGACCTAAGATAGAGAAAGATTTGTATAAATAGATCAGAGAGTAAAAGAGGTGGAATTAGAAGAATACAGCTTAACCTATGAGTTTGTATTCATCTACATATGCTAGCTTGAATTTGAGAAGTTGATAATGCAGATGCAAAGTAAATCCACATTAACAGGTCAAAATACAACTCAAGAGTACAGTGATACGGTTCCAATTTTAAGTGTTCAAAAGTAAGGAGATATTTGTATATTGTCAAACAAAAACCAAGAAAGGCGTCCCTGACTCTTCCTCATATTTGTCAGCGTTGAGACACTTAATTTGTGTGAGAGTTCTTCCCATGTTGGCCTCGAGTATTGGGAAATTCCCTATCTTTCATCATTTTATACGCCTCGTCTAAGATTATGTTATTGGCACACTACTAGCAAACATAATGTTGTAAAATTGATTGAGTGGAGTGCCTATTCTAATTGAAGGAGCTAGACTACGGATCTGGAGGATTTTTACATCAATTACCCTTGACCGACCAGTATATAACATCAAAAGAGTAAAGGTAGAATTTAAACACCAGTGTAGTTAACTATATAAGAGCTAGACTACGGATCTAAAATGAAGGAATTTTTTCATCATAGTTGGTAGTTGGAATTTGCTCACAGCTAGTTCAAATGTTTATATATAAATGCACACTTGTGGATTACTCAGTTGTCAACAAAAACCAGTATTACAACCCACGAGTAATCAAATTACCACCATGAGCACTTTCAGATTTTGATGACAAGGTAAACAATGTAGGCCATTAATTCTCAAAGCATTATACAGTTGTTACCGCAATGCTGGAACAGCGACATCGAAGAACAAGCATAATATAGTCGTTATTTTTTTCGTAAACAAGAAACTAGTTTCTTTTATAAAATGGATGTGGAAACATATATTGCATGATCATAAAGCATCTTATGTTGTTCCCCTTTACTGCAAATGAGATTATACATTGGAAACAAGAACTAAGATGAGCTGACATGCCAATCGATTACCTATTCATAAAATAAGGAATAACCAAATAGTACCTAAAGTAGGTTTTATTTAACTTATATACCTGTCATTACATACTCTGGTGCTGCATAGCCATACGTTCCCATAACTCTAGTAGATACATGAGTTTTATCACCTTCAGGACCATCCTTAGCGAGTCCAAAATCGGAAAGCTTGGCATTGTAATCCTGTGGTAGAATGTTATTAGAAAGGAAATATATTTCTAAATGAACCAAAAATGGTAATTTAATGCTGCATGGTCTTCTTATATTACCGCATCTAATAGGATGTTGGATGTTTTGAAATCTCGGTAGATAACTGGTCTTTCGGCTTCTTCATGAAGAAACGCAAGTCCCTTTGCAGCACCATGTGCTATTTTCATTCTAATGGACCACGGTAGAGGCAGGGACCCTTCTGCATATAAAATGGTTGTTACCAGAGGACATTAAACACAGATGTTGTACATGAGAATGCATCATTAAGAGAGTCATTAATTAGACAACATCAACCTTAAAGAATTTCTCGAGAGCCAAATCCTAATATCTCGGTTTCACATATTGGCCTGATCAACCAATCACCAATTTACCATGGAGATAAAAACCAAGTGTTTTGAGGTACATTTGCAGATATCTGCGTTTCAAGAGGATGTATACAACTACATCCAAGTGTCATACTCATAAACACATTCCTTTTTTGGGTCAACGGACTAAATCAACATATACCGAACTTAAATGTCACAAAACAAAAAGGGCAGTTACGTACTCCTAAAAAGATGGTTCTCCAAGCTTCCACGAGGCATAAACTCATATACTAGTAGCCTCTGATCGTCTTCAATGCAGTAACCAATTAATTTAACTAAATCAGGATGGAGAAGGTCACCAAGAAAATTGACCTCAGCCTACAAACACAATTCAGTTACGTAAACATTCCACCTGCATGATAAACTTGACACTAGACAGTACTTAAAATTCTCAAAATAAGTATGGCACTGACAGAGGAGAAAACATTCATACCAGCCACTCTCTATGACCTTGAAGCCCATCATGATTGAGAGTTTTAACTGCAACAGTAAGGCCTGTACCAGGTTTCACCGGAGCCGTTCCATTCTCCTCAATCCACCCCTTGAATACACAACCAAATCCTCCCTCTCCAAGAAGACTCTCCGGCCTAAAATTCCTTGTAGCTGACTTAAGATCACTGAATGCAAATTTTCGAAGCTGGGAAGCAATTCTCAGTTCCTCGCTTATCTGGGAAGTAGATGGGTTACTTTCTACACTACCAGTTGTAGTTGTAGAAGATCCGATTGTAGCAACTGGCTGTCCTTTGCTGGTATCGTTTGTTGATTTACTCTCCGCTGTTCCCCATGCATAAACGACAAGTTAAAACCTTTATTTTTTATCTAATCCATCAGATATCTAATTCTCTACATTATCAACTAAAACCCGCCATGACGCAATAATTGCCAAACAGAATATTAAATACAGTAGCTAGCTAAAATTCCCAAACATACTAACCCATAGATACAGATGAAACACAGAATTTCTTTCCGGAATCACATTAAAAAAACTTCAGAAACATACAATGCAATCAACAAAGCACTTGCATTTCATAGATCCACATCCAAAACCTCCAAATTCATCATCAAAATTCCAAACATGAATGACATGTAAGCCAACTTATCGATCTAAATTTAGTGATTTCAGAGTCTTGTCTCATCGTAGAGATGAAGATAAAACAGTTGACATCCATCCATCCACATATAACAAAACATACTTCAATAAAATATTCACATTCGAATTCAAGAGAAACATTGAGTGATGGAATAGAAGAGCAAACGAAAGTTAGTTACCATAACGAATACTAGCTCCACTCATGGAAGTATCAACTTTAGATTTTGAAGAAACACAGCTACTACCCATAAAACTAAATCTAATACTCCAACACCCAGTATTTATCTCCTTTTCTTCTTCATCTTCCTCATCTTTCTTCTTCTTCTTACTTCCTTTTGTTGTTGTTGTCATATCCCTCCTCCATGTCTCCACTTGAATAGCTGCTGTTTCAGGAGGTCCTAATCCCATTTTTAACAAATACCCTAAAACAACAATCAAATGCCCATAACAATAGTTACTACTTTTTCCCCCCTCTCTTGGAATTTATCATAACCCTAAATGATCCAACAACAAAAGTCCAACAGAATTTGGAAACAAAAAAAGAAGAAAATAAAAGGACCCTTCCTCTAAACTTGACCAAGAAATGGGCAAATGATATGATTCTTCGTTTGCTTTGGGGGTTAATAATAATGAAAACAAACTACATTAAGAATTTCAAAAAAAAAAAGTGATTTTTAGGGTATCTTCATTAAGAACTTATTGAAGAGAGGAGTGTGTGAAGAAGAAGAAAAAGGAATTCTAATTCTAATTCCATAGAGAGATAAAAAGAGTCATGGTCTTTAAAGTTATGAGTGAGAAACTGAAAATCAGACAGAGTAGTAAATAAGAGACTGTTTCTTTTTTCTTTTTATTTTTCTCTTTCTTTTTATGTTACATCAATTTTTGTATGCCTTAGTTGATACAGACCGTCCACGTAAGCAAGATTTTGTAAGTTGTTGAAGTGTGTGGTTTAGATTTTGTAGGTTATGTTGGGGGTAGTTTGGGTAGAGAAAAAATAGGTGGGGGGAGTTTAGTAAAAGGGATAAAGGGAGTTTTAAAGAAGTTGTGTTCCCTAGGAAATAGGTTCCAAATTGTCGGATGGATGTCTTCGAGATACAAATATTTGTGAATCTCAAGAATGTTTCTTTTACTGCGAATCAAAATATCTCATCCTTCTTCTTCCGTTACTTGTTAACTGAATTCAGAGATGTTTCTTCGGATGAACGTCTCAGAGAGCATGAATACTGTGGGCGTTGCCAAAATTGCAGCATTTGTAATTAGCAAAATATCTTGTTCTTATTTAAATGACTAGTTATGCTGTTGCTTGATAAAAAAAATGCTCCAACAGCCGATGAAAAATTCTTTTTGCATGCTGTTGGTATAATATAGTTCCGTTTTTTTTTCTTCTTTCAGATATCAAATGATTTTTAAAGGGATATTTGGCATTAAACATGTTCTCAAGAGATAATATATAATGTCATTGTCACTTCCAAACTTTAAATGGTCGTATAATTAAGTTTTTGTTCCAGCGTTTTTTTGTTCTAAACACAGTTATTCATAATATTTTTGTCTTCACACCAATGTTTTCTATCTTCAGCTATTCTCATTCGAACTATTTTTTTTAGCTTTTGATTTTCACTCAAATGTCTTGTATATTCAACTATCGTCATTCGTGGATTTTTTTTATCGTTTAAATTTTGCTCCACCTTATTAAGTCTTCAATAACGGTCGTTCCTCCAATTTTTAACACTTTCGCTTGAATTGTAACGTCTTATTTTCTTATTACATGTTATTGTGAAATAAAGTCTTCGCTCCAGCGTTTTCTATCTTCGAAACGGTCACTTGTACAATTTTTGTCTTTACACCAGCGTCTTTTGTCTTCAACGATGATCATTCTTGTTTTTTATTTTAGCTTTCAGTTTTTATTTCAAACATTTTCAATGTTCAACTACGGTTATTCATGATTTTTTTTTATCATTTAGGTTTCTCTCGAGCTTCTTTAGCATTCAACAAAGGTCACTCGTAGAATCTTTTAGCATTTTCATTTTCATTTTAACTTGTTAGGTTCTCACTGCGGGTTATCGTAGAATTAAGTTTTCGTTCCAGCGTTTTCTGTTCTAAAGACGGTCTCTCGTACTATTTTTGTTTTCACGCCAGCGTCTTCTGTCTTCAGTTATTCTCATTCAAGCTATTTTTTTTAACTTTTGGTTTTCGCGCAAACGTTTTCTATGTTCAACTACCGTCATTCGTGGAATTTTTTTATCATATAGGTTTCACTCCGGCTCCTTTAGTATTCAACAACGGTGACTCGTTTAATTTCTAATCATTTTCGTTTTTATTTTAACTTTTTATATTCTCAATATGGGTTATAATGGGATTAAGTCTTCGGTCCAACGTCTTATATCTTAAAAAAGGACATTCGTACTATTTTTATATTCACGCCAACGTTTTCTTCCTTTAACTATGGTTATTCGAGCTTTTTATTTTATCCTTTGGTTCTACTTCAAATGTTTTCTATGTTCAACTACGGTAATTTGTCGAATATTTTTATGATTTAAATTTTGCCCCGGCTTCTTTAGTTTTCAACGATGGTCACTCGTGCAATTTTTAAGCATTTGCGTTAGAATTTTAATGTCTTATGTTCTCACTGCGCGTTATCATGGAATAAAGTCTTCGGTCTAGTGTCTTTTGTCTTCAAAACGTTCACTCGTACTATTTTTATCTTCATGCCACCGTTTACTGTCTTCATCTATGGTTATTCGTGTTTTTATTTTATCTTTTGATATTACTTCAAAAGTTGTTTTTATCATTTAGCTTTTGATTTTACTTCAAATGATTTTTTATTATTTCCCTCCAGCTTCTTTAGTCTTCTGCAACGGCCTTTCATACAAAAATTCAGTATTTTTCGTTTTCATATTAACGTATTATGTCCTCATCACGTGTTACTGTAGAATAAAGACTTAGGTCCAACATTTTCTATCTTCAAAACAGTCATTCATACTATTTTTGTCTTCACCCCAGTGTCTCCTGTCTTCAGTGATGGTCATTCTTGCTATTTTTTTAGCCTTTGGTCTTCACTCAAATGATTTTTATGTTAAATTACAATCATTCGTGATTTTTTTTTTATAATTTAGGTTTCGCTATAGCTTTTTTAATCTTCAACAACGGTCACTCATACAATTTTTTAGCATTTTTATTTTCATATTAACGTATAATGTTCTCTTCACTGGTTATTGTGGAATAAAGACTTCGTTCCAACGTTTTCTATCTTCAAAACAGTCACTCGTACTATTTTTGTCTCTAGTGTCTTCTTTCTTCAACGATGGTTATTTGTGCTATATTTTTTAGATTTTGGTCTTAGCTTAAACGTTTTCTATGTTCAACTCCCGTCATTAGAATTTTTTTATCATTTAATTTTGTTCCACCTTCTTTAGTATTTAACAACAGACACTCGTACAATTTTTTAACATTTAATTTCCATTTTAACGTGTTATGTTCTCATCACGGGTTATTGTGGAATAAAGATTTCGGTCCAACGTTTTCTATCCGTAAATCGGTCACTCGTATTATTTTTGTCTTCACGCCAGCGTCTTCACTCTTCAGCGATAGTCATTCAAGCTATTCTTTTAGCTTCGGTTTTCACTCATAAATTGTCTATGTTCAACTACGGTCATTCGTCGAATTATTTTATCATATAGGTTTTGCTCCAACGTCTTTAGTCTTCTACAATGGTCTTTCATAAAATATTTTAGCATTTTCGTTTTTGTTTTAACGTATTATGTTCTCATCACATGTTATCGTAGAATATAGACTTAGGACCAGCGTGTTCTATCTTCAAAACGGTCACTCATACTATTTTTGTCTTCATCCCCAGCGTCTTTTGTCTTCGATGATGGTCATTCGTGCGATTTTCTAGCCTTTAGTCTTTACTCAAATGATTTTTATGTTAAATTACGATCATTCGTGGAAATTTTTTTATCATTTAGGTTTCGCTACAGCTTCTTTAGTCTTCAAAAACGGTCAATCGTAAAAAATTTAAGCATTTTCGTTTAAATTTTAACGTCTTATTTTCTTATTACGGTTTATTCCGGAATAAAGTCTTCGTTCCGGCTTCTTCTATCTTCAATACGGTCACTCGTACAATTTTTATCTTCAAACCAATGTCTTATGTCTTCAACGATGATCATTCGTGCTTTTTATTTTAGGTTTCAGTTTTTATTTCAAACGTTTTCCATGTTCAACTAAGGTTGTTCGTGGAATTTTTTTATTATTTAGGTTTCTCTCCAGCTTCTTTATTATTCAATAACGGTCACTCGTATAATGTTTTAGCATTTTCGTTTTCATTTTAACTTGTAAGGTTCTCACTGCGGGTTATCGTAGAATTAAGTTTTCGTTCCAGCGTTTTCTGTTCTAGACACGGTCACTCGTAATATTTTTGTCTTCACGCCAGCGTCTTCTGTCTTCAGTTATTCTAATTTGAGCTATTTTTTTTAGCTTTTGTTCTTCACTCAAACGTTTTGTATGTTCAACTATCGTCATTCGTGGAATTTGTTTATCATATAGGTTTCACTCCAAATCCATTAGTATTCAACAATGGTGACTCGTATAATTTCTTAGCATTTTTGTTTTCGTTTTAACTTCTTATATCCTCACTAAGGGTTATCGTGGGATTAAGTCTTCGGTCCAGCGTCTTATATCTTTAAAAAGGACACTCATACTATTTCTGTCTTCACGCCAACGTTTCCTGTCTTTAACTATGGTCATTAGTGCTTTTTATTTTATCTTTTAATTTTACTTCAAACGTTTTCTATGTTCAACTATGGTTATTCGTCAAATTTTTTTATGATTTAAATTTTGCTCTGGCTTTTTTAATCTTCAGCAATGGTCACACTAAAGTTTTTAGGCATTTGTGTTTGAATTTTAACGTCTTATGTTCGCACTACGGGTTATCATGGAATAAAGTCTTCGGTCTGGTGTCTTCTGTTTTCAAAACGTTCACTCGTACTATTTTTATCTTTACGCCAGCGTCTACTGTCTTCATCTATGGTCGTTCGTGCTTTTTATTCTAGATTTTGATCTTACTTCAAACGTTTTCTTATCATTTGGATTTTGATTTTACTTCAAACGATTCCTTATCATTTCGCTCCAGCTTTTTTAGTCTTCTACAATGGCCTTTCATAAAAAAAATAGCATTTTCGTTTTTTATTTTAACGTATTATGTTGTCGCGGACCGGAATTCTGCCTCCGACACTGTACGCTGGGCCGGACAGAACTCCCTGATGCGCGACTTGAAAGACCGGACCTTAAAGCTTAACTTCTTGCTGACAAATGCAGGTAGATTTTCCTTTCCAAGCATGTTTTGCAAGCATGACACTCGAAACGTATTTTCCATACCGTTCCAACTCACTCTTGTTCTGCAAAGGGTACAGGGCCATTAAAGCCAATGGTGAATTCCTTTGGCAAGCATCACATACTTATGAGCATTGTCCAGGACTAACTCATAACTTGTACTAGAACCTAGGCCCTTTCAAGCCTATTTTTTGCTTCATCAACTCTGCTTCGACCATGCGCTGGAGCCTGCATTGATATTGCTCTTGCCAAGGGTGCAACATCCAGGCACATGACATTCCATATCGTAAAATTCAATAAGAATTATGAATAATCCATCGAATGGAATTGCAACTACCTCATCGAGTGTGACAACAATCATCTCTTGATTTAGCATTATCGAGCCAGATGATACGAATTACCATAATATCACAATCACCTCTAAATTACATGATGTGAGCGACAAGGTGCTGGACCTCAATGCATTGCACTGCGGCTCCGTACGTACCCAACCCGTACTTTGAAGGGATCAAGCATGATCGTAGTTCATCCGAAGTGTCAATTCGAATGGAGCAAGCAACTTAAGCTTATTAAGGCAAAGCCAACATCGATTCCAACTTCATTGCCAAAGTGCAAGCTAAGCCTAGTCCGTATATGCCAAAGGACTTTCACAAAGTATGTACCAGCTTATGCATAATTATCGCTACTTAGCATGCATAAGATAAGTGCATAATTTATAAGATTTTACTGTTCATTCCATACTTGATTTAACTATAATTCTTGCATATTATCTTGTTATTACTCTTGTTTTCCTTTATTTGTTTCTATTAGGTGAATCATCCTAATAAGAGTGAAAAATTATGCAAAAGATCTATAAATTGAAGTTCTCCAAATATCCCAGTGTCTAGAGGCAAGAGAAGTGGAAGAAATACGACGAAATGGAGCAAAGAATGCTCAAAAACATGAGAAAATCCAAACACCAAATTCCACTCATTCAAATCTATAAGTTCTTAATACTATTTTGAAGATAATGAGAATACGAAGTGACCAACGAAAGAATAAGGTCATTCCGAGTTCGGGGGAAGAAGTTACGAGAAAAACAGTCGAAGCAAGAAAAGTCGTCTACATCATTTCAGTCGGCACAGTTAATAACTATACCGACTGAACCACTATTTCGGGAAGAAAAGGTGTATTTTTTACCCCTTTAGTCGGCATAGTTAATGGGAATTCAACTAAATTTTTGGAGCAGAAAATTAAGCTATTTGGACCCCTAGAATCGGCATTGTTCATTGGAAATCATATATGCCGATTGAGACAAAGTTATTGGGTCCCTTTTGACACGTTTTGACTTCCAAATCAAGGAAACCTAGTTCCAATGGGATTATAAACGCTAGAAGGAGAGGAAACTTGACGGCCAAGCATTGAAGGCTATAAAAGAAGACATCTAAGGCTCAAACAAGACATATTTTAAGTAATTTCATATATTCTACCTCTCATATCACAACTTCTACATCTAAACCTAGGGTTTACCCCTTTAGGGAGAAACCATTTTTCTTTGTAATATGAGTAGCTAAACCTTTTGTTGATTAAGGATGAATTCAATGTTCTAAGCGTGAAGTTTTATTGGTAATACAAGTTTTTTTGAAGTTATTACCATTATCGTTTGTTTTCACTATATCTAGGGTTTATGATTGGTTTCTAGATTGCTTAAGTGTACAATTGGATTAATCTATTGATCATTTTAATGCTAGTATTGAGTTATGATATAAGTAATTTTCCATCGACTCGTACACAAGTAGAAATCGCGAGACCTTGCAGAGGGATTCTGTGGAGCAATTACGAGTGAAGATAACACCAGCAAGTGGACCTTGATATAAGAGTTTAACTACTAGGATTAACCTAAATTCACAAAGTATAAAGCATTCGATTGGGTTATACCTTGAGTGATTTACTACTTGGTGGTTCAGACAAATAGAATCTGGTAGCCGAGAACTTCTGTATCCAGTGATAAAAGGGATTTTGGGGATAACACTGATCTAGCTGTTATTATACGGTTGGTGATGAATGATTCTAACGAAAGATAGATAAGTATACTACTCGAGTTAACGTTTGGTAGCGGCGAAGGACTCCCTAATCATCTTTTCTTTTTATTGTCTTTCTATTATATTCTTATTAATTAAATAACCAATCCCCTTTTTTTTTTAATTTATTTTAGTTTTGCTAATTTAAATAACATATCAATTACATAGCTCTCTGTGGAAACGATCCTTACTATCGCCATATAACTAGTTAATAAGTGAGAAATATCTTGAGTAATTTGTTGCACTTGCGACATGCATCAGCATAATACATTCTTGAGTACGCAACATGGATGAATGATGCTTTCGTATAATTCAAGCTTGCTCGGATAAGCTACAAGCATACTGATGCTTAAGCATCAAGTATACACCAACGAATAGGCTACATTGCATATATGTACATTACCACTCATGCACATTCAACCAAAGCTCCCTCCCTATGTATGTCTTAATCGCATTTCCATATATTTGGAATAGAAGGGTAAGGGACATCCATCGACTGCACTACTCGGGTACGCATCGGATCAGTGAAGCTTCCTCGGGGACGCGTCCTCGGGTACAGTTCAAAGCAATTGGGATGCTAGCTTGGTAAGCATCCTCGGGTACGCTTCATCGATTTCCAACCAACGATTCCTCCCTATATATGTTTTATTCGCATTATCTGCACTTTCTGGTGATGCATTCTCGGATATGCATCATGACATAATAGTGTCTTGATGTAATTTTAGAAAGTGGTAAATAAAGGTTCGATTCTCGAACTTGTGAAGGTGATGATTTTAGAAAATAATGATTTAAACTAATTCTAGAAAATTCCAGGAGTAAGAAAAAGACTAAATAACCTAAAGATGATTTTTGAATAATTTTAAAAATACCAGGAATCAGGAATCAGGTAATTCTAACAACCTATGTGATTAATCAGATAATTCTTTTTAAATTAATTGAAGCCCAAATAATTGCCAAAATTGGTTTTGTTATGCTAACAAACAGAGGTAAATCACAAGCATGGACTATCAAAATTAATTAACTAAGCATAATCCATCAAGCAAAAGCACAACTGTTGAAAGAAAACCGTTTTTACTATTCAAAACTATGCAATTTTAATGATAAAAGAATTATAAATAATTATTAGAAAATAATTAAATCACATAAAATTGAGAAAATTACCTTATCCATCATCCCAGTAAATAGACTTAGCTCATGGTGAAGAAAACTTGCTCAAAAGTTGATTTCATTGCTCAAAATATTGATTACAAGGTTGAATAACGCTGTAACAGCTGATTTGATACGCTTATATGCGTTACAGGAGAGGGTTCAGCTGTTACAGAAGAGTTTAAGCAACAAATGGTTTGAAGCAATAGACAACAGGAAAATTCAAATCAGCAACACTTATAAATGTTACTGAGTCTTCTTCTCCGGCAGTGATGGATGAAGAACAGCCGGCCGGTGCAGCAGCAGCTCGTCGGCGGTGACGGAATAGTGACCGGAATTCTCTAAAATCTTCTCTAAGCTTTTGTACTCGATTCTCTTGGCTTCTCTTGGTATTTATAGATAGTAGAAACCCTAGAGAGAGTTCTAAACCTAATAGAACTCTCTAGAACAGCCCACAAATCCCAATCCTAATCGAAACCAAATTCCGGCCATGTTCATGATTTTTCAACTGATTTCACGGGATCTTTTTGCTGTTTCTCGATTGTTCTAACTTGTGTGGGATATCTACTAACATTTGGAACAATCTGGAAGCGAAAGAAACCAGATTTCCCGCTGATTTTGTGTTGCCAGTAAAGAACAGTCGAGTCCGATGAGTTGACCCGGTGATTCGGCCCGATCCAGCTCGCTGGGTTGACTCGCTGGGTTGACCCGCTGGGTTGACCCGATCCAGGGGTGCCCCAATCCAAAGTGTGGGTGCTTTGATCCATTTTTCCGGGTGCCTTGAACACTTTTTGAGCCAATTTTTCCACAAATCTTTATTCTTCTAATATACCTACAAAAGCATAAAAACACGTAATAGACACACAATCGAATACTAACTCACTAGAAATTAAGGTGCAATTTAGACACTAAAATGTGTCTATCATGTCTTAGTATGACCGATAAGTCAAGCGACCTAGCAAAAGTAGCTGCATTCATCCGACGATGCAGCGACAATAAGCTTAAACAAGGAAGGCTGTTGGCATATGCAACATTGATGGTGCAATGGTGCATACCCGAGGATCCAGAGTTAGCTCAACTCAAGGAATGGATCAAGGGTGCAAGATAAGTCATGGATGACTTATGCATTAGCCTGAAGCTGGCCAAGGCTTGGGCAATGCGAGTTCAGCAATGGCGCATGCCAACTGCGTCATTGTGGTCATTTGATCGGCTAAGTGATATGAGTAGAGCTCATGCATACTCGAGTATGCGACACAATAGATTGGTGCGTACTCGAGGATGCAGCGCGAGGAGTTGATGTTTGCTCGAAAAAGCAGCAAAACAGACTGATGCGTACTCGAGAGCGCAACAACGGCTCATGCTAGCGATTATGAGTTGGCTACGAACATTACATGCGTGACAGAGTATGAAGATGGCTTGGAACGGTTATAGAGGCTTATAAGGCATTCCTAGCTGCCAAATACAAGTATTGCCTCCCTAAGTACACAACACAAAAGTTGACGGTTGGAGAAGCTAGTTGGTGGTTAAGATAACTTCCTATTGACATATGGCTCTCCATAGACCTGTGCGCCTATTAGCACACAATTTTGGCTTGATCCTTGTAGTATAAATAGACTAGGCATCAGATAAGCTCTAGAGGAGAGAGTTAGTATAGAACCATTGAGAGTTAGTGATGATTTTTGATAGTGGTAAGAAAAGGTTTCAAACTCTCGAACTTGTGAAGATTGATTTTAGATTTAATAAACTAATTTTAAACTAAAAATATACACAAAATATGAAAATAATATTCACAAATACTGAGGTTATGGATTTCACCATTAACCACTTTTAATTGGTTCCAAAAATAATAATTCTATACAATTCTAGCTCAAATAAGTGACTCTAATTTTTGCCAAAGGTAGATTTTTAAAATATCAATTGTAAATCACAAGCATGGATCATCAAATAGGTCCCGGCATAAACCATCAAATAAAATCACAATCAATTAAGAAAAATCATAATTTCAATTAAACATAAATGCAAAAGTCATAAAAGAATTATTAAAAGTTACCAAGTAATCACGGAAAAATGGATTCCTCCTTGCCTCAGTGATGGGGTTTAGCTCACCTTGCTCAAAACACCCTCAAAAGATTGGTACATAGCTCAAAAAGTGCTTGAAAGATGAAAAAAAGCTAAAAGTAATGTAACAGGAAATCTGCAACGTTTTATGGATGTTACAGAGTAACTGTTGCAATAGAACTTGAATATAAACGTTGCAGATGCTAAGATATCCGTTGCAGATGTGTTGAAGAAACCGTTACAGCTGAAGATAAACGTTGCAAAGACGAAGGTATCCGTTGCAAATGGATGAAGAAAACGTGGCTAAGAGGTTGAAGAAACTGTTGCCGTAGCCTCTGTTCTTCGTGTTCTTCAGTAGCAGCAACATATTTTTTATCTTTTCTAGTGCATCTGGCCTCTGCCATCCCCCCTAAACCTTTTCCAATCTTCTCTATTTATATTACAACAACATCTTCCATATCTCTTCGAAATCAATTCTCTTTTAATCACAGGTCACAAATTATTCTTGGGATTTATTTTTTTTCCTTTTCGAACCTGATTTATTCTCGATTCTGTTTTATGTATTCCTTTCGGATCTTTGAGACTATCTTGTTTCAGTTTCTACCTCAGAAAAATATCTCAAATAATATCTCCCACATAATCAAAACCCGAGAAAAATATGTTGCTTCCTTTTCACGACAATAAGTAATTTTTGGCGAGATTATCTACTTGTTTTAAAGTGTTTTTATTGTGTACAACTCTTTCTTATATGGAAAAAATATATCCTCTGCCTTAACTCTTCAAATCAAACAAAATACTCGACCATAAATCTTCACAGGCGTGAACAAAAATTTTCCGCCAAATTTATTTCTTTTGAATTCAAATGAGAGTGTGCCTTTAGTAAAAACATGGGTGCCTTTATCAAATCCAAGGGGTGCCTTTATCAATTTTCTGGGTGCCTTTAACACTTTTGATGGGGTATTTTTAGCCGATTTATCCACGATTATTTATTCTTCCAAAATACCTACAAACATAATAAAATTCCAAAATTATTACAAAAATGAGAACTAACAATATTGAGAATTGAGACAAATCAGACACAAAAATATGTCTATCAAGTTAGGCAATCACCAAGAGGGTGATTGGCCTGTGTAGCCATTGATGGACGAGTTTTGTAATCTCCTTTGATGCAATAAAATAGGTTTGTTGCATATATCTTTGCGTTCATTGTGTTGCTGATTTTGTGAGTTTGATTCATGGCAAAGTCTTTAATGCAGTATGGAATGCATTACGAGTTGAGAGAAAATAATTGAAGTCTTCCTTTGCTATGTGTCTAAAGAATTGGACATGAACGTGCTTTGGTGCAAGCATGCTAGGCTGAAGTGCAAGTGGGTGAAGTTGATTCACTGAACCATTGTACTGCGGGTCATGGCCTATGGAAAAATGAAAGATGCGAACTTAGGTCGTGACAATAAGGGTATCATAGATGTGTTTGGTACACAGTTCACTTGGTTTTTCTCTCTTTTTACTCATGTTGGTGTCACTCGTTCGTTAATTCAGTAAGGAAAGGCTTGGGTTTTGTTAGTATGAAGACTAGAATGAGTTGGTCTTGCGAGAAAATATCAATTGGAACGAACTGTGAAGCTTGGGTAGCAACATGCTACATTTGTTCAAGACAAAATGTCTAAGTTCCATCATAAAGTGTTAGATGGACATGCTAGAGCATTGGAAACAAGGTTTTCAAGTGTTGGCTTGACAAAACATAAGAGTATACCGACTGCTATGGTGAAAGTCAGGTGTTAAAATCCATGTTCTCACAAGTATGCAAAAATTAAGCATTTGGTATGCATATTTTTGTAGGGTAATCAGTATCAAGTACATTACAAGGGGTAATGGGAATTTTGCGAAAACTCCTGAACTTAAAGATGTTGTTGGATTTTACAAGCGCAAAGGAGATGAAGTATGTTCCATGCGATGATAGCATGATACTTATCTCAAGATAGACATATATGTGGAAGGTTATAACTCTCTCTTAAAGCATGTACCTTGTGATAATTCTAAGTCTGGTTGTGAACCAACATTTTCGTGGTAATGCAATGCCATGAAAGAAGAATTATATGGTCAATTCTTGTCTAGTAGAAGGATTTTTAAAAGTCTGAAGAAAATGAACGTAAGTTAGGGAAAAATCGATATACCACGGTCTTACGTTTGCCGCTAAGTTCTTCGTTGATGCTAGATGCACACAAGGAATGTGCTAGTGCCTGGTTTATGAATATGGGATCAGAATGCTTGGACTAGGTTATCCAAAGGCCTACATTTGATCGGAAACCATAGCGGACATTCTTGTCGAATGCAAAATCAGTAATTGTTACTAGTTGATTTTGGCAAAATAGAAAGACAAGAGGAACCAGAGGTGATCTTTCGTCTACAATAGTCATTGAAAATATGACTAGACTGAATATATATCGGGGATGCTCAGAATCGCCAAAGTCAAGTCCGATCCATATGTGCAAAGATGCACATGAATTCTGTGAAGAGTTTGTGCCTAGGATCGGGTATTAACTTGCACGAGAGATATGCAGCATTAACATATGCTAAGTGGGAGTCGAGTATGGCCTGGATATATGGTGCATCCAGAGATGTAAGCTAGACTTGCATATGCACGTCGGCGTCATAAAATATGATGCTGAAGAACTTCGTGCTTGATAAGTGTAAAGGAATGGAGAATGAAAGACGAAGAAGTGGTAATGCATAAGAATGGTATCGGGTCATTCTTGAAATCTTTATGAAAAAATGCCTCAGTTTGAAGGAGTATTCAACTAAGTAATAATTATACTTTTTTTCGTTATGGGAGTCGCGAAGGAACGTTGTTAATTGGAAGAATGAATATGGCAATGTGATTGCAACATTTAGGACAATTTGGTACTGTCTTGTTTCCTTGTTTGCTCTTAAGTATGCGAGGATGAGTTCAGTATTGTAAGACTTCTTGGGTCTTATGATTTTGCAATCAGTTGATGATAGCTTCTTTAGTCTTCAACAACGACCACTCATATAATTTTTTAGCATTTTCGTTTTAATTTTAACGTATTATGTTATCATCACTGGTTATTGTGGAATAAAGACTTCGGTCCAACGTCTTCTATCTTTAAAACCGTCCCTCGTACAATTTTTTTCTTCACACCAACATCTTCTGTCTTCAACGATGATCATGCTTTTTATTTTAGCTTTTGGTTTTTATTTCAAACGTTTTCTATGTTCAACTACGTTTATTCGTAGAATGTTTTTTTATCATTTAGGTTTCTCTTCAGCTTCTTTAGTATTCAACAAAGGTCACTCATATAATTTTTTAGCATTTTCGTTTTTATTTTAACTTGTTATGTTCTCACTGCGGGCTATCGTATAGTTAAATTTTCGTTCTAGCGTTTTCTGTTCTGAAGACGATAACTCGTACTATTTTTGTCTTCAATCTAGCGTCTTTTGTCTTCAGCTATTCTCATTCGAGCTATTTCTTTTAGCTTTTGGTCTTCACTCAAACGTTTTCTATTTTCAACTACTGTCATTCGTGGAATTTTTTTATCATTTAAATTTTGCTCCACCTTCTTAAGTCTTTAACAACGGCCACTCGTCCAATTCTTAAACATTTTTGTTTGAATTGTAAAGTCTTATTTTCTTATACATGTTATTGTGGAATAAAGTCTTCAGTCCAGCGTCTTCTATCTTCAAAATGGTCACTCGTACACGTTAACTTTTTTATATTCTCACTAAGGGTTATCATGGGATTAAGTCTTTGGTCCAGCGTCTTATATCTTCAAAAAAAAAAATACTCATATTATTTTTATCTTCACGCCAACGTTTTACGTCTTTAACTATGGTCATTCGTGCTTTTCATTTTATCTTTTGGTTTTACTTCAAACATTTTCTATGTTCAATTATGGTTATTCGTCGATTTTTTTATGATTTAAATTTCACTCTGGCTTCTTTAGTATTCAACAATGGTCACTCGTACTGTTTTTAAGCATTTGCATTTGAATTTTAACGTCTTATGTTCTTACTACGGGTTTTCGTGGAATAAATTTTTTACGCTATTGTCTTCTGTCTTCAAAACGTTCCCTCGTACTATTTTTTTCTTCACGCTAGCGTCTACTGTCTTCATCTATGGTCATTCATGCTTTTTATTTTAGCTTTTGATCTTACTTCAAACGTTTTTTTATCATTTAGCTTTTGATCTTACTTCAAAAGATTTCTTATCATTTCGCTCCAGCTTGTTTAGTCTTCTACAACGGCCTTTTCATAAAAATAATTAGCAATTTCGTTTTCAATTTAATGTTTTATGTTCGCATCACGTGATATCATAGAATAAAGACTTAGGTCCAACGTCTTCTATCTTCAAACAGTTACTCATACTATTTTTGTCTTCACCCCAGTGTCTTCTGTCTTCAGTGATGGTCATTGATGCTATTATTTTAGCATTTGGTCTTCACCCAAACAATTTTTATTTAAATTAAGATCATTCGTGAATTTTTTTTTATCATTTAGGTTTCGCTACAGCTTCTTTGTCTTCAACAACGGTCACTCATTCAAATTTTAAGCATTTTTGATAGAATTTTAATCTAATTTTCTTATTACAGATTATTATGGAATAAAGCCTTCGGTCCAGCATCTTCGGTCTTAAATACGGTCACTCGTACAATTTTTTTCTTCACACCAATGTCTTCTGTCTTCAACGATGATCATTCGTTCTTTTCATTTTAGCTTTCAGTTTTTATTTCAAACGTTTTTTATGTTCAACTACGGTTATTCGTGGATTTTTTTTTATCATTTAGGTTTCTCTTCAGCTTCTTTAGTATTCAACAAAGGTCACTCGTATAATTTTTTAGCATTTTCGTTTTCATTTTAACTTGTTAGGTTCTCACTGTGGGTTATCGTAAAATTGAGTTTTCATTCCTACTTTTTATGTTTTGAACACGGTCACTCGTAATATTTTTGTCTTCACACCAACCTCTTCTGTCTTCAGATATTCTCATTTGAGCTATTTTTTTTAGCTTTTGGTCTTCACTCAAACGTTTCCTATTTTCAACTACCGTCATTCGTGGAATTTTTTTATCATTTAAATTGTGCTCCGCCTTCTTAAGTCTTCAACAACGACCACTCGTCTAATTTTTAAAAAATTTCGTTTGAATTGTAACGTCTTATTTTCTTACTATAGGTTATTGTGGAATAAAGTCTTCGGTCCAACGTCTTTTATCTTCAAAACGATCACTCGTACAATTTTGTCTTCACACCAGCGTCTTATGTCTTCAAGGATGATAATTCGTACATTTTATTTTAGCTTTCGGTTTTTATTTTAAACATTTTTCTATGTTCAAAAACATTTATTCGTGGATTTTTTTTATCATTCAGGTTTCTCTCGAGCTTCTTTAGTATTCAACAAAGGTCATTCGTACAATCTTTCAGCATTTTCGTTTTTATTTTAACTTTTTAGGTTTTTACTGCGGGTTTTCGTAGAATTAAGTTTTCGTTCCAGCGTTTTCTGTTCTGAATACAATCACTCGTACTATTTTGGTTTTCACACCAGCGTCTTATGTGTTCATCTATTCTCATTCGAGTTATTTTTTTTTTTACTTTTGGTCTTCACTCAAGCGTTTTCTATGTTCAACTATGGTCATTCGTGGAATTTTTTTATCATTTAACTTTTGCTCCACCTACTTAAGTCTTCAACAACGGCCACTCGTCCAATTTTTAAACATTTTCGTTTGAATTATAATGTCTTATTTTCTTATTGTAGTTTATTGTGGAATAAAGTTGTAACGGACCGAAAATTTTTTGCTTCCAATGGGTCGGGTTTCGGCCCATTAGGCCAGCTCCAACTTCCCAATACGCCACTCGAGAAACCGTACTCTTAAATTTTTCGAACCAATTCGATCTTACCAAGCAAATGTTCATCGATTTAATTCAAATTGCTTTATAAACTAGCAAGGATTTCTTTTAAATGGGTGAGGAATGACCAGTTGCCAATGTCAGGGTAGTCGGATACCAGCCACCGTTACAGCTAACGGTCTTCCAGGTAGCCATCCGTAGATGGGATCCCCAGTTGGGCCTGAAGAATGGCCAGTTGCCAATGTCAGGGTAGTCGGATACCATCCACCGTTACAGCTAACGGTCTTCCGGGTAGCCACCCGTAGGTGGGAGCCCCAGTTGGGCCTGACAACTCACAGTACTAGGTCAAGTCAACAGACCATCTCTTACAAATGATATGAACTACTCAAGAGAGTTAGTAATCATTTCCAGATCAATGGTATGTATTGTCATCATAAACAACAACCATTCTTCTCAGATGATATGAATTACCTGGAATGGTAATAATCGTCTCCAAATCCCATTTGGTGATATGAATTGGTATCCAATAATGTTATTTACATTTATCAAATGATATGAATTACCTTGGATGGTAATAATTATCTCTCACTAAGTAGTATCAACATCTAGTAGGCTAACTGCAACTACCTCTTACCAACGATATAAATTGCTAAGATTACAATCGTCTCCGAATAGATGATATGAACTACCAAGCAGCAACCAACCCTTTCCCGACGATATGAAGGGATCAAGCACAACCGTAGTTCGTCTTTCTTTGGTTTAGCTAGTATGAATTGTATGAACTGCTTGTCGTAGCAGCAACAATCTATAAGATAGTATGAACTGCTTACCCAAGGCAGTAACTATCTCTAGATGTAGCAGTAAGTTAGATAATATGGATAGTATGATTTGCATAACAACAACTATCCCTAGCACATCCCATCACCAATAATCACCTTGGAAACTACCCATTGATGACAAGATGTCAGAATATATATGTACATGTACCTGCAACTTTAACTTAGAAGTAGAATAAAATATAAAACATACACAAGGGTACTTTATATAAATCATCCATTACATTAATCATAACGAGGCTAGAGAGCATACATTATAGTTCTAAGCTGTAGAATAAAGATTTAGTGCTAAAGTATCATTATAATCAAATCTTCACAGTATTATAAATACCACTAAAATATAAAAAAAGCTATTGAAATCTGTCCACTTTAGCTATCAGATATACATATCATTCAAACCATTTTACCAATGTTAAGATCATACCGTAATGGAAAGCTAGACTTGTTCGAAATATTCTAAACTAGCCATCTAAACAATAGATGTTCAGGGTATTAACAAGGAACCTATTTCTACCGGTACCATATCACAAGCCACATCTCAGTTAGATGAACAGTTGAAGAACTCAATACAAGTTGTTACAAGTTCATAATATATCACTTCAATCATGATTCAGAAAGAAAACAACAATCCATTGATCGGATCATCACGAGATTTTAACCATACATTCATATATATCTCAAAAACACTGTATAGAAATTTGAAATAAATATAACGGTTAGATATCTAGTTATGTCTAATTTTATTAGTACAAATGAGACTAAATTCCTACGGGCGTAGCTACAGACAATCCTCTATTTGGGGTACTTCCCATCATTCATTTGTTATGAAATTTGTAAATATTAATCATCACAGAAATGGGTTCCTCATATCCAAAAATCAGAGAAATCCAAGCAGTATAAGTGCCTCATTCAATTTCAACAACTCATCCACGTCCTACAGAAACAGTTCTCTGTACTACAACAGTTTCTACCACCTCTCCTAACCTGATCATTCTGAAATTTAATCAGAATGTTCCTTGCATATATAATAATAACATGTTCAAATTTTCACTTAATTCTAACAGTTTATTAAATAGATACATACATTACAAGCTGACTAATTTTACTATTAATACACAGAACTCAGTCCCGATTCTCCCATACTTTGGGGCAACTAAAATGATCATAACTTCATGAAAGTTTTACAGTAAGTTACCTACATAGATACAAACATCATACTAAAATTTCAGATCAATCTGATACACGGATATTGTGAAACATTAAGGTTAGTTGACTATACAGGGTTTTAATCCTGCTGAACACAGTCATAGATAATGCTATCATTCCAGTAATAAAACTGACCTGATCTTCATGAAATTTTTATCGTATCATTATGACTTACTTAAGAAAAACATACTAAAATTTCATCATGTTCTAACGACTGGATCTAAGGATATCAATAAAACAAGAACAAAGATTTTTAGTGTTACAAGAAAAAGAGGAAGTGAGCAAATCTCCATTACAACCTGAATCTGGGTCAAACTACAGAAAACCATTCAACCATTAACCATGAATATGACATTACTAACAAATTTGGGGGAAAATACCAAAGTTTTAACTTAAAGAACCCTAAAATTAAAATCAAGTAAAAGGGGAAGATGTACCCTTACCGAAATTAGCTCCAAAGCAAACCCAGTTCAGCCCCAAAACTCTGCCACTGGGAACCATTCAATCTTCACTGCCTTTCTATTACTGAACTCGTCTTTAGCCACAACAGAACCCATAGCAACATACCCCTCTTACACAACATTGAAACATGGATACCACTCAAGTCCTTTAACTAACCTTCACTGCAATCCTGACAACCCAACTCCATTAGGAAATTTTCACGAGCACCTTGTATGCATGACTCTGCTGGAAATTAGTCATGGATTGTTGGTGATTTCAGGCACCCAAACTTCTTCCCTGCATTTACCATTCATTCAACATTAAACCCATTCGTGCACACACATTGAATTCACATAATTCCACTTCAGACAATCATTCTTCCCTGTTTTAATCGAAACATCACCATCATCTCTACTTGACTTCTTCTCAATGATTCATCTTAACCAAAACCCAACAACGCCAACAGAACTCATCATCACAAATACATTCTTCTAGTTCTCAGATTTAATTTCTTCTACATCCATATCCTTGTTCTTGAAATCAGCTCAGACCCACTTTTCTTCTTCACGTCCATCATCAACAACTCTAACTCGAGATCAGTTCATAGCGTCATGTATTATTCTCACCACACTAGCAGTTCACGACAAATCAGAGTTTTTCTTCATCTTCAGATTCCAACCCACCAGTTTTCATCTATCTTTCTGCCAAGAACTCTGCTTAAACAACTCAGACTCAAAATCTTGTCTACCTTGTTGCCAAACTATTAGCGATAACCCATTCCTCAATTTCCAGCAGATCCCATAGATCAATTGTCATAATTGTTGAATAAATAGACTTGCGTCATACCACAGCCATGTCAACAGATCCATCGTCTTCTTGTTGATGTTTCAAGTGCAAGAACTTGCCAGGAATTTATAACCCCAACCAAATCTGATTCATACCAATCCACCCATGGCCTCAACTCCTTTTCTTTTTCATTGTTCCCATCTCCTTATGTTATTCCCGCTTCTTTTATTTCTTCATGGACTCTAAAACTACCTCTAATCTCTTCAATCTTGTTTAATATCAACTTCTTAGTGATTTCCATTTTCCAGCATTTTCTTTTGGGAACGGGAGAAAAGGGAGGAATAAGAAATCCCACGACGGAGAGAACAAGAAAAAATAAAATAAAATAAAGGGAATCTATCCCTAGCTCATGTGCTGCCATTTTTCGGACATGCTTTATGTTTCCATAACATATATTAGTCATGTATGTAAGTACTACTAAGGGATAACCCATTAAGGACACACATCGGATTTAGTTAAACCCGGGAAAAAGTACGGGTATGACAAAATTCTTCGGTCCAACGTCTTCTGTCTTCAAAACGCTCACTCGTAAAAAAAATTGTCTTCACACCAGCTTCTTTTGTCTTTAGCGATGATCATTCGTGCGTTTTATTTTATCTTTCGGTTTTTATTTAAAATATTTTTTTATGTTCAATAACGGTTATTCGTGGAATTTTTTTATCATTCAGGTTTCTTTCGAGCTACTTTAGTATTCAACAGAGGTTACTCGTACAATCTTTTAGCATTTTCGTTTACATTTTAACTTGTTAGGTTCTCACTGCGTGTTATCATAGAATCAAGTTTTTGTTCCAGCGTTTTCTTTTCTGAAGACGGTCACTCGTACTATTTTTGTCTTCACGCCAGCGTCTTCTGTCTTCAGCTATTCTCATACGAGCTTTTTTTTTTTAGCATTTGGTCTTCACTCAAACGTTTTCTATGTTAAACCATAGATATTCGTGGAATATTTTTATCATATAGGTTTCGTTCTAGCTCCTTTTGTATTCAATAACGGTCACTCGTACAATTTCTTAGCATTTTTGTTTTTGTTTTTGACTTATTATATTCTCACTAAGGGTTATCGTGGGATTAAGTCTTCGTTCCAACATCTTATATCTTCAAAAAGGACACTCGTACTATTTCTGTCTTCATGCTAAAGTTTTCTGTCTTTAACTATGGTCATTCTTGCTTTTAATTTTATCTTTTGGTTTTAATTCAAACGTATTATATGTTCAACTACGGTTATTCATCGAATTTTTTTATGATTTAAATTTCACTCTGGCTTCTTTACTCTTCAATAATGGTCACTCGTACAGTTTTAAGTATTTGCGTTAGAATTTTAACGTCTTATGTTCTCACTACGGGTTATCGTAGAATAAAGTCTTCGGTCTAGTGTCATATGTTTTCAAAACTCTCACTCGTACTATTTATATCTTCACGCCAACGTCTACTGTCTTCATCTATGGTCATTTGTGCTTTTTATTTTAGCTTTTGATCTTACTTCAAATGTTTTCTTATGTACAACTTTTGACCTTACTTCAAACGATTTCTAATTAATTCGCTCCATGTTCTTTGGTCTACTGCAACAACCTTTCATAAAAAGAGTTAGCATTTTTGTTTCCATTTAACGTATTATGTTCTCATCACGTGTTATCGTAGAATAAAGACTTAGGTCCCACATCTTCTATCTTCAAAACAGTCACTCATACTATTTTTGTCTTCACCCCAGCGTCATCTATCTTCAGTGATGATCATTGGTGCTGTTTTTTTAGCATTTGGTATTTACTCAAACGATTTTTATGTTAAATCACGATCATTCGTGAAATTCTTTTTATCGTTTAGGTTTCGTTATAGCTTCTTTAGTCTTTAACAACAATCACTCGTAAAAAAATTAAGCATTTTCGTTTCAATTTTAACGTCTTATTTTCTTATTACGGGTTATTGTGGAATAAAGTCTTCGGTCCAGCGTCTTCTATCTTCAAAACGGTCACTCGTACAATTTTTGTCTTCACACCAACGTCTCCTGTCTTCAACAATGATAATCCGTGTTTTTTTATTTTACCTTCGGTTTTTATTTCAAACGTTTTCTATGTTCAACTACGGTTGTTCGTGGAATTTTTTTATCATTTAGGTTTCTCTTCAGCTTCTTTAGTATTCACCAAAGGTCACTCGTATAATTTTTAGCATCTTCGTTTTTATTTTAACTTGTAAGGTTCTCACTGCGGGTTATCGTAGAATTAAGTTTTCGTTCCAGTGTTTTCTGTTCTGAACACGGTCACTCGTAATATTTTTTTTTCACGCCAGCGTCTTCTGTCTTCAATTATTCTCATTTGAGCTATTTTTTTAGCTTTTGGTCTTCACTCAAACGTTTTCTATGTTCAACTATCGTCATTCGTGGAATTTTTTTATCATTTAAATTTTTCTCCACTTTCAACAACGGCTACTCGTCCAATTTTTAAACATTTTCGTAATTTATTATTTTCTTATCACAGGTTATTGTGGAATAAAGTCTTCGGTCTTGCGTATCCTATCTTCAAAACGGTCACTCGTACAACTTAACTTTTTTATATTCTCATTAAGAGTTATCGTGGGATTAAGTCTTCGGTCCAGTGTCTTATATCTTCAAAAAGGACAATCGTACTATTTCTGTCTTCGCGCCAACATTTTTTGTCTTTAACTATGATCATTCGTGCTTTTTATTTTATGTTTTGGTTTTACTTCAAACGTTTTATATGTTCAACTATGGTTACATGTCGAATTTTTTTATGATTTAAATTTCGCTTTGGATTCTTTAGTCTTCAACAATGGTCACTCATACAATCTTTAAGCATTCGCGTCAGAATTTTAACGTATTATGTTCTCACTATGGGTTATCGTGGAATAAAGTCTTCCATCTAGTATCTTTTGTCTTCAAAATTTTCACTTGTACTATTTTTATCTTCACGCCAGCGTCTACTGTCTTTATCTTTGGTCATTCGTGGTTTTTATTTTAGCTTTTACGTTTTTTTAATTTAGCTTTTGATCTTATTTCAAACGATTTCTTATTATTTCCCTCCAACTTCTTTAGTCTTCTGCAGCGGCCTTTCATATATTTTTTTTAGTATTTTCAGTTTCGTTTTAACGTATTATTTTCTCATCACGTGTTATCGTAGAATAAAGACTTAGGTCTAACGTCTTCTATCTTCAAAACAGTCACTCATACTATTTTCGTCTTCATCCCAGCGTCTTTTGTCTTCAGTGATGGTCATTCGTGTTATTTTTTTTAACCTTTGGTCATCACTCAAACGATTTTTATTAATTACGATCATTCGTGGATTTTTTTTTTATCATTTAGGTTTCACTACAACTTCTTTAATCTTCAACAACAGTCACTAATATAATTTTTTAACATTTTCGTTTTTATTTTAACGTATTATGTTCTCATCACTGTTTATTGTGGAATAAAGACTTCGGTCCAACATCTTTTATCTTCAAAACGGTCACTCGTAATATTTTTATCTTCATGCTAGCATTGTTTTTTCAACAATGGTTATCAGTGCTATATTTTTTAGATTTGGGTCTTAGCTTAAACGTTTTCTATGTTCAACTACCGTCATTCGTGAAATTTTTTTATCATTTAATTTTGCTCCACCTTCTTTAGTCTTTGACAACGGTTATTCGTACAATTTTTAAGAATTTTCGTTTCCATTTTAACGTATTATATTATCATCACGGGTTATTGTGGAATAAATACTACGATACGACGTCTTTTATACTCAAAATGGTCACTCGTATTATTTTTGTCTTCACGCCAGGGTCTTATGTCTTTAAAACAGTCACTCGTAATATTTTTGTCTTCACGCCAGCATCTTCTGTCTTCTGCGATAGTCATTTAAGCTTTATTTTTTAGCTTTGGTTTTCACTCATACGTTTTCTATGTTCAACTACGGTCATTCGTCGAAATTTTTTTATCATATAGGTTTCGCTCCGGTTTCTTTAGTCTTCTATAACGGTATTTCATAAAAAATATTTTAGCATTTTTCGTTTTTATTTTAATGTATTATGTTCTCTGTTGGAGAAAAATGAACTTTAAAATGAATCTTATTCTTGGTGGGAATGGACCTTAGGACCTAGATGTCACTAAGGGAGACTAGCTCATTTTTCACTATTGTGAATGAAAAACCTTTAGTCCCACAATGGAGAGACTAGAGATGAGTTCTCTCCTTATTACCACAAAAATTGTAACTAAGGAAGGGCCCTTAGGGTTTATAATCTTTTATGGTTGGGGGAGGACTAAGGCAATGGGCTAGTTAGTGCACACATGCTTTTCACACATGTGCGGTGCTTTGCACCGAAGCACGCACGCATGCGGCTGCGGGTGCGGGTGTGACCGTGGCTGCTGCTGCGGGACTGAGTGTATGTTGCGGGCGTAGCTGAGGCCGCGGACAAACCAAGACTTAAGTTTTTTGAAACGGTTTTTTGACTAATTCAAATCTTGTTTTAAATATGAGAGCGTATGACCCGGCGAGTCTTTAGGAGAGAATTATTCTTAACCGTTTTAAACCCGTTTTAACCATTAACTCCGTGCTTCATGCGTGGAATTAATTTTCAAACTTAATGTTCGTGATTAATTCCACATTCTCTTCTTCTTCTACCTATAAAAAGAAAACGAATTTCTCCATTAAAATTTACTCCAGAACAGGCTACAATACCTTGTTCTTTTCCCCTCTTCTTGCTTTGTTTTGCGCATTGCTTGTTTATTTCCTTTCCACTTCTATCTTGATGTTAAGTTCTAGAGGATGACTAGTGTTATGCTTATACTAGTCATAACGGGCAGTTCTATCCTGGACACAATTTCTTTGTTGGGGTATAACATCTCTCATTATTGAGGAGTACCCGAGAACTATTGTGTTAAGGACAATTTGCTGAGCGGGTGGCTCTGTCCTTGTGTTTGTGCATCAACATCAGAGTGTTTATCAATTCATAATTTTCTCTAACATTAACAATTTTCTCCTGTTTAGTGTTTTCCATTGTTGCAGAACCAACAATCTTAACACAATAGTTTTTCTTCTGTAACAATGGGTAAGAATGATGTAGACAGACCAGAAAAATTCAGTGGCAAAGACTTCAAAAGATGGCAATCCAAGATGTTGTTCTTTCTGAGTTTTCACATGCTTGATGAATTAGTTCTGAAATCCTTTGATGAGAGTTTAAATGAAGCGGGAAATGAAACAGAGTTAGAAAGTTGGAGTAGATAGCACTATATGACCAAAAACCATATTCTGAACTGTTTAGAAGATGCTCTTTATGATTTTTATAACGCAAAAGAAAACTTTTCTGCGTTTGACTTATGGGCTTCCTTAGAAGTAAAATATGAAGCGGAAACTACTGGTAGTAAGAAGTTTTTATTTTCCAGGTTCCTGGAATACAAAATGACAAATAAAAATCTGTGGTTGACCAATTTCTTGAACTTCAGCGCATTATCAATGAAATTATTGCTGAAGGAATGGTCATAGATGAAACGTTTCAAGTGTCTGCGGTGATTAAGAAATTACCTTCTTCTTGGTCTGAATACAAACGAAGACTGAGACATGAAACTGGTGAAGTCAGTATGGTTGAATTGGGTAAGAATATACAAGTGGAAGAATTGCTGTGCTCCAAAGACAAGAATGTATCTTCCGCAAGAGACATGTCCAACAAGGCTCATGTGATTGAACACAAGAATGAAAAGGGCGACCGCAGCAACCGCAAGCCTGGTCCGCACAAAAAAGGTACTTTCCCGAATCCCAAATCTGACATTGGTAAAATTAAAGGTGCTTTTTATGTTTGCGGAATTCCTGGCCATATGGCAATGCATTGTAGAAAATGTAAGGACTTTAATAACAAGGAAAACAATGTTAATTTGGTTGAAACCAACAAGATCGAGTTTTCTGGTATGGTGTGTGAAGTCAATTTGGTAACCAATGTGAGAGACTAGTGGGTAGACTCTGGTGCTACCAAGCATGTCTTCGGAAACAAACATATGTGCACCTCCTATCAGAAGGTAGGGGAAGGGGAGAAACTCTACATGGGTAACTTGTCCGCAGCACAGGTTGCGGGAAAATGCAAAGTTGGGTTGAAGCTCACTTCTGGCAAAACTCTCACATTGAATGAAGTTCTTCATGTTCCGTACATCTGCAAAAATCTTGTATCTTGTGGTGTATTAGATGATAAGGGTTTCAAACTAGTTTTTGAATCTGGGAAAGTTATTGTCACTAAGGGTAAGGACTATGTAGGAAAGGGTTATAAGACTGAGGGTCTATATAAACTGAATGTAACCTCTGTTGAAATGAATAAAATTGATTCTTCTTATGTTTGTGTGTCATTGAATGTTTGGCATGGTAGACTTGGTCATGTAAACTATAAATCAATGAATAAACTGGCTAGCATAGGCTGCATACCCAAATTTACTTTGGAAAATGAACATAAATGTGAAATATGCGTAGAATCAAAATATGCTAAAAAATCTTATAAGAAAAATATTCAGAGAAATTCTAAACCTTTAGAATTAATTCATTCAGACCTAGTTGACATGAAATCAGTTCAAACTAGAGGTGGTAAAAAATGGTTTGTCACATGTATAGATGACTGTACGAGGTACTGTCACATATATTTACTTAAAGTTAAGGATGATGCCTTAGAAGCCTTTAAGATATATAAACAAGAAGTTGAAAACCAAATGTGTGCTATCATCAAAACTATTAGGTCTGACCGTGGTGGTGAATATGTAATTCCTATAGGAGATTTTTGCATAGAACACGTCATTATACATGAAGTAACCCTTCCTTATTCACCACAATCTAATGGCATGGCTGAACCGAAAAACCGAACCCTTAAGGAAATGATGAATGCCATGTTAATTAGTTCAGGAATACCTACAAACTTGTGGGGGGGGGGGGGGGCGTCCTCTCAGCTTGCTATGTCTTGAATAGAGTACCCTTTAAAGGAAAGGTAAACAACCTTCTTATGCATACTTTAAAATGTGGGGGTGTTTGGCTAAGGTGTCAATTCCTCCACCTAAGAGAACCAAGATAGGACCCAAAACTGTTGACTGTGTCTTCATACGGTATCCTGAACATACTACTGCATATATATTTATAGTTGTGAGTTCTGAAATATCTGAAATTGGTGTGAATACTATTATGGAATCTAGGGATGCTGTGTCCTTGAAAATGTTTTTCCTTTAAAATCTGAATCTCGCATGATATGTGTTGATCCCCTAGATGTCCCTTCTACTAGTCAGACATTACCTGTAGAGGAAGATGAATTTGAGCCTAGAAGAGGTAAAAGACTTAGAACTAAAAAATCTTTTGGGCCAGACTTCATAACATGCTTAGATGAGACTGATCCACAGACTTATAGAGAATCCATGAATTCTTCTGAAGCTCCATGGTGGAAAGAAGCTATCATTAGTGAAATGGATTCCATTATACAGAATGATACTTGGGAGATTGTAGATTTACCTCTAGGGTGTAAACCATAGGTTGTTGATAGACGCATTTTAGTGTCTAATTTGCACCTTAATTTCTAGTGAGTTAGTATTCGATTTTGTGTCTATTACGTGTTTTTATGCTGTTGTAGGTACATGAGAAGAATAAAGATTTGTGGAAAAATTGGCTCAAAAAGTGTTCAAAGCACCCGGGAAAATGGATCAAGGCACCCACACTTTGGATTGGGGCACCCTTGGATCGGGCTGAGCTGGATCGGGTCAACCCAGCGAGCCAGCGAGTCAACCCAGAGAGCCAGCGAGTCAACCCAGGATCGGCCGATCCAACTCATCGGGAGTTCCTGTTTCAACGGGAAAAGGATTTGTTGCGATTTTTGGGTTGTTTTCGGCAATTGAAGATGACCCATTGCAATTAGAGTTGGAAGAAATCGAAAGACATCAAGAAATCCCAGAAAATCAGCTCGGGAAACCCAATTTTGGCCGGAATCAGGACTCGGTTCCTGTTTGGATTGGGATTGAAGAATTGGAGTGATTTGAGAGAGTTCTATTAGGTTTAGAACTCTCTCTAGGGTTTGTGAAGTCTATAAATACGAAGTGAAGCCAAGAAAATCAAGGACAGAAGCCTAGGGAGCGATTCAGAAGAAATCCGGTGAAGTTCCGGTGCCGCCGGTGACCTGCTGGTGCTCCGGCCGGCGTGTTCTTCATGCACCATCACCGAAGAAGACGACTCAGTAACATTTATAAGTGTTGCTGTTCCACTGTTGCAGCTCTTCTCCTGTTGCGTTAAGTTTTGAACGTTCTGTTGCTTAAAGCTCTTTGTAACAGCTGAACCCTGTTCTGTGACACTTATATACGTATCTGTTCAGCTGTTGCACTATTCTTAAACCTTGTAATCAATATTTTGAGCAATGAAATCAACTTTTGAGCAAGTTTTCTTCACCATGGGGTAAGTTTATTTACTGGGATGATGGATAAGGTATTTTTCT
>JAJJMC010014777.1:2270417-2304463 GCA_023531435.1 Papaver californicum | reverse complement strand
ATGCTCGTAATCATTTTGCTCTGCAAAATCAAGCCAACCATTAGTACGTAGAAAATCCAGGCATGATAAATGAAATGATACATACTCTGTATTACAGGACTTAATATACAAATTGAATTACCTCTAATCTTTAAACTTAGGAGCATGTTTGAAATGACCAAAATAAAAGATAGAAATATCCTGCTTTGAATTTAATACAAACACCTACAAGAAAGAAAAAGTTAATTATAGTTCTTTCTCAAATATTAAATACTAACCAGCTAGATTGTAACTTCAGAGTGTATATCATTCTTTTGAGTTGTTAGTAATTATACAAATGTGCTTATTTGACAATATAAATATTTTTTAAATCATATAAACAATATATGATCAACACCATTTTTCTCTTGAAACCTAAATAAGATTTCACTTAACTAATAATAATTTCTATGTCATTGCCTATTTTTATACTTTTTGGTTTGCATAACTCTCCACCACAACTATAAATCGATGACAATGAAACCAAACCAACCAAATCCAGTTACAAATTTGCATTAGTTTAATTTATTTAAGTCTCTATGACGAGCCTTGGTGAGAAAAACAAAAGTCTGAGATAACCTTAACTTATACAACCAATTCATTGTTGCACCCATCTAATTTCTGATATGCACTATGATCTCTTTTCATTTCATTATTATTGATATTAAATTCATGTTGATGGATCCCTAATTTTGATACTTTCATAAATATATCAAACCTAGAAAATCAAAGAAGAAAAAAAAGAAGAAATCAATCAAATAAACATAAAATGAAAAGATCAAAACACCGTTCACCTTAGTCAACATGCACAAACTTCATCATCTCCATATTCATCTTCTAAATCTTTCCATGTGATCGATCTTTGATAGATTATGAGTATCGTGGTTGAACGATTTTCTGAGTAGTGCTTTGTTTTCTTATATATGAATTTTAGTATGCTTGAGTAAAAACTTGTGTACAAAAACGGGACTCATATAGAGTAATGATTCTCATAGCCGAAGAATTTAGTATGCCAACTAAATAGCTTGTTTAGTGTTTACCCTCAATCGTTCATATGTAGCTAGGGTTTGGAGTAAAGGTTTTGTGCGTATACCTCATGTAAACCCTCACGAGACTATAAATCGTCCGATAGGGACACCTATGGGTTTAAAGGCTTGTTACACATGCTAATTGTAACCGTGTCCTCAACGAAAGAGAGTTGTATTTTACCTTAGGTTAGTTTAGGATATATAGTTTGCTCGAGGACTAGCAAAAGGCAAGTGTGGAGGAATTTCATAAGTGCATAATTTACATATTTTAAGTATCATTTCCTTATACTTATTTGCTAGATTTTGTGTGAATTACTGTGTATTATTATTACTTTTGTAGTTTATGTGTTTTATTAGGTTACATCTCTGAAAGAAGTGAAATTGATCTCTACAATGAAGAAATGATAAAGACCCAGTGCAACTCAGTCTATTCCAGGATATCTACCCGCCACCTTGTTGATAATTGAAAGGCGAATCCAACGCAAAAAGAATGAGGTCATTCCGAGTTCGTATGAAGAAGTTATGAGAAAAACCGTGAAACTAACTTGGATTTGTTATCTGTTGGACCTTATTGGGTCTGCGCGGGAAGAGAAATAAGAGAAGCGTTTTGGGCTCGCCTTTGACGTGAAAATTAGGGGTTTTGTTGGTTTTTGAGGAGGTTAAGTCTCCTAATTGGATAAGGATCAAAAGGAGGTGGAAGAGTTTAATGATATTAGGTTTCCTAATTGGATAAGGATCAAGAGGAGGTTAACAAAGCCTATATAAAAGGGATCCTAGATACAATTTTCTACACAACTTCTCACAGATAGAAAACTAGGGTTTAGTTTTGCTTTTTAAAAACAGTTTATGATTTTCTTTAATATTTTAATGGCTTTTAAGAAATCTATGTCCGGGACTTAAGAGCTTTTGATGCGCCATGCTTGTGATTTACAATTCATGTTTTAGAAATCTACTTTTGGCAAAGAAAATGGTCAATAAAAGAGCTATAATTGTTAAAGAATCATTGTAGAAATCATTCAGAAGTGATTTTGGTGGAATCCTGAGTTCCAGTTCTTCCCAATATTATTAAAATAATTTACTTATTTTCTAGTTTAAATCAAAATTAGTTCTAAAATGAATCTTCACAAGTCTCGGCAAACGAACTATTTTTACCAATTTTCTAAAACGATCAATCTACACCTTCTAAGAGCAAGGGCTAAAACACTCTATCATTTTCAAATCGAAGGAATGACTAGGCGAAGGAGTGCTTTTTGCACTATGGGACAGTGAAGAGAAAAGAGGCTAGACGGGTGAAATTTCCCAGTCTAGCTTTCAAAATTATTATTTTTTATTTAAAAAATAGCCAGATGGGTGAAGTTCCACCTTGTGGATTTCAAACCTATTAGTGTCATTGGATACTTCTACCAGAGACGTTGGATGATACTTTTACCTAAACGGGAAAACTTCACCCGTACGGGTTTCAAACGGTTGAAGATCACCATCCAGTGAAAACTGGGAAGCACTCCTTCGATTGAACGAGTGGTTGATAGATTTTGGGTGAAAGACTCTCTCTTCACTACCCATAGTAGGAGGTAATTTTCTCTTTTTGGGTGAAACTCCTTCACTTTGAAGGAGAACACTCTTTTCATATCTCTTGTACTAACGGGACGTGATATTTCCCAATTTCTTTTTAGTAAAGTTCTTCTTACACTCGTCAAAAGATATACAAAAAAACAATGTTCGGTCAAATAAATCTTATACATATAAACAAGCCATAAAAATCATTACTACATGATACAACTTTCAGTCAAAAAAATCTTATACGTAATATTTCATAGAGCTACCTCTTTTTTTTTGCTGGGTTTTTGGTTTTCATATGCTCGTAATCATTTTGCTCTGCAAAATCAAGCCAACCATTAGTACATAGAAAATCCAGGCATGATAAATGAAATGATACATACTAGGTATTTCAGGACTTAATAAACAAATTGAATTACCTCTAATCTCTAAACTTAGGAGCATGTTTGAAAGGATCAAAATCAAAGACAGAAATATCCTGCTTTGAATTTAATACGAACACCTGCAAAAAAAAAAAAGTTAATTATAGTTCTTTCTCAAATATTAAATACTAACCAGCTAGATCATAACTTCAGGGTGTATATCATTCTTTTGAGTTGTTAGTAATTATACAAATGTACTTATCTGACAGTATACATTTTTTTAATCATATAAACAATATATGATCAACACCATTTTTCTTTTGAACCTAAATAAGATTTCACTTAACTAATAATAATTTTTGTCATTGCCTGTTTTATATTTTTTGGACTTGTTTTTGCATAATTTTCCACCACAACTATAAATCGATGACAATGTAACCAAACCAACCAAATCCAGTTACAAATTTGCATTAGTTTAATTTATTCAAGTCTCTATGACGAGCCATGGTGAGAAAAACAAAAGTCTGAGATAATCTTAACTTATACAACCAATTCATTGTTGCACCCATCTAATTTTTGATTTGCACTATGATCTTTTTTCAATTCATTATTATTTATATAGAATTCATGTTGATGGATCCCTAATTTTGAGACTTTCGTAAATAGATCAAATCTAGAAAATCAAAAAAAAATAATCAATTAGATAAACATAAAATGAAAAGATCAAAATACTAACCTAAAATATGAATCTCTTATGAAAAACAACAACACTAAGTCGCCTATAAATCACCTCCGTCTTTATCTCTTTCTCTCAAAAAAAAAAAAAGATCTACAAAATGAACAACAAAACATGAAAAGGGTAATTAGGATAATAAAAAAAAGTTGTATTTTTAAATCGGTTGAAATTTAGATTAACTCATACAAATTTGGACTAAACTGTGTGTATGTTTTCAAATTAGGACTAACGAGCACTAGATTTGAGAGGCGAAGACCATAGAGTCAAAGTCCAATACAAATAGGATTAAACGTAATTCCTACCACAATTAGTTGTCCTCTGCACGACACTTGTACTTGAAGAGGTTTCCTCTCTTTTGGCTCTCTATAAAAACCAGTATCATGATGTGCGCTGCCACTTTTGTCTCTTTTGTCTATTTGATCAATTTTAAACCGGAATGGGTAGTTCCAGCAAGAAATCAGATGTATGTTAATGATATTTTGTTTTTTAATTTCAGCCTGAAAACCGAAATCCGTTAGAACCATGTAGCGAGAAACCCTACATTGGTGCAGCTGCATCAGCCAAAAAGAAAGAGGAGTCTGGGGAAAAATAAAATTATCTTTATATTTGTTCTTCGTTTACTAGAACCTCTTCACAAGAATCACAACCTATTTATTTGATAGATACATTTTATAACTGTGTTTTTCCTTTCTAAAAGATACATAATCAATTGTTAATTGTATTAGATTCAAGGGACAACTCATTGCCTTATATGTGGTTGTTTCAATTTGTCATCTTGGATTTACTCATTCATAATCCTTGCTCAACCTTCCTTCATTTATAGAATCCTACTATAGCCAGTACTTGCTGATTCAGGATGCACACCCTGCAATAACTTCAAAATCTGTAGCTAAGGCTGTTGCCAAAGCCATAGTTTTTTTTTCTTCTTTTTAAATTCTAAATCTAGTTATGCCTCATGTTCAATTGTAACTCATTGGTTGCACCTCAGGTGCAAAGAATTGGAGCATATAAAACAGTTGTTGCCAGTAACCTATCACATCCCATGGATAAGTCTAAACTGTGAGTATATATGCTAACTTTACACGTTACTCTTTCTGACCTTTATCACATTTCATTGTCTTAACAGTCTTTTGTTGCTGCTGTTGTAGGATTGATTTCTTTGAACAGGCTGGGGAAGTTGTTGATGCGCGTCTTAAGTTTGAAACTTGCAAGTCAACCTGGTTAATTCAGTTTGCAACTGAAGAAGCTGCAAAGAAGGTAGACTTCGCAGCTTGTGCTCCATAACTAGTCGAAAGTGCTGCATCTTAAATTCTACTCTGTCAATAATTTACCGTTGCTGGCATTAGAGTTGGATGGTCAATACTTGTGTAGCAGGGATATTAGAATTTACCTCTAGTGACAATCACTGGAGCATTAAAAACACTTGTCGCCAAGAACCTATCATTTTCCACTACTGAATCTGATGTGTGAGTATATATGCTAATGTGAACCCTTACTTTCTAACCTTTGCCATATTATTTGCGTCAACATTCTTTTGTTGCTGCTGTTGTAGGGTTGAGTTCTTTAAACAGGCTGGGGAAATTGTTGATGTGCATTTCTCTTTAGATTATAATGGAGACTTCGGGGGAAATTGCCATATTGAGTTTGCAACTGCAGAAGCTGCTATAAAGGTAGACTTCCCAACTTATGCTCCAGAATCATTTCGAAAGCTCTGTATTCTAAGTTGCACTCATGATTAATATACCATTTCAGGCAGTTAAGTTGAATGGCAAATACTTGTTTGGCCGTCCTGTTGTACTTGGCTTTACTCGTGAAACCATATGTATCCAAGGTTTCGATACTTCTTTAGGATTTGAACAGGTATAGAAAGTTCGTGCAGAGCTTAGGTATTTTTTCTTCTGACAATTGGTTGGCTCCGTACTCAATTGAATTTCCCCAAGAAACAGGTCCAGAGCTCCCTAATGGAGTTTTTCTCAACTTGTGGAGAGATCTCATGGATACATATTCCAACGTTTCCTTACACTGGTATTCCTAAAGGGTTAGTAGATTTTCAATCACTTTCTGCACTGCAATTCCTTATAAATATTTTTGGTTACAATCAGTGCCATAGCTTGATTATGTTTAGACAACATTTCAACCTGTTCTGCGGTTGAATGGTTATGTCAATGAATTTCATGTTGCCTTTATTTATTTATTTATTTATTTTGTTCCATGGATCTGTTTTAATGTTGATGTTTTTGTATTTGAGGATTGCTTTGATGGAGTTTTTTGATTTCCGAGCTTTCCCCAAAGCTCGTGCGATGAATGGACATAAACTAGGACAGTTAAAGATGCTGCACCAGATAGACTTGGTGTTAATCCAATGGGTGGTATTCGTGGAATACATGTTGGCCCAATTTTCCCTTTCAGGTGCTACTCACCTGACAGAGATTGGGGTGGTGCTGGCATAAGAAAAGATGGAAACATCTACCATCTTCCTTCAGGTTAGCTTTAGTTATCCTGAAATTTTGTTGTAAATATGTAATTTACGTCTTTTGTGTGTTTAGTTCATAAACAAATTCTGAATCGAAACCGACTCTTTCACGCAGGGAAGAAAATTAAATTCGCTGATGAACAACCTGGAGGAGGAACATGGCAGAATTTGGGGTGAATGCTTGACGATCCAACAGCGTGGAAGTGATATGTCTACTGCTGTGTGTGCACTTAAAATCTGGTATCAGAAAATCATCATTTTTGTAAAAATAACACATATTTTGTGGTTAATCATAATTTATATATACTTGATAGTAACAAGTACCATGTACTGGGTTGTAATGTTATTTGTTTGCTTGACAATAATCAAGAATGCGCTCTCCAACATCCCAATATATATACATGTTAATTATCTCTTTTTATAGCTCCTCATAAGCTCTCTGCAAGGTTATGAAGAATTTTCTCCGTGATCCCTCTGAAATCAAATAGAGTATTCATCTAGTGGCATGGAAGAAATTTTGTACTCTGTTAAAACCTGGTGGATTAGGCATCAATTTTTTTTTAAGAACAGGGATCTAGCTAGAGGTTGTGCACTGTATTGACTCGTCGGTTCCAGGCTTTGAGTTGATTTGCATGATCTGTGCGGAAGACATCTTCATGGTATTTCTACAACTAAAATTCTACTTTAGCAATATATTATGACATTACTTTCCCATAAAAAGGAGTATGAATCTGGACCAGTTAAAACTTTTTATACACTGTTTTGGCCAAATATTGCACGAGTGAGAGCTGGGGTTTTTTCGTGTTTGGTTATGTCTTGAACAGAAATTTTTTTGGTAGAATTAGCTCTATAAGTTTACAAATCAACTATTTTTGGTTTTCTGATGTGGCAGTAATATTCCTAAGTGAAATGATATTGCTATCTTATAAGTATATCACTGTGCTTTGCACACCTAATGCTTCCTTCTGAATAATTTTGATTCTAGATCCCTGCTTGATGGTCTCGAATACAGGTTTTCTACACAGTTTTGTTGCAAGAGTGGGGAATGTATCTCCCTGTTTCATTGTCCTTCAATTTTTTGCACAGATTTGGGTTTATTTCAGACCTTATGTGAAGGTTGATCATCAATGGACCATGAAAATGATAGAGGGTTTGAAAGCTTATGCGACTTATCTAGCTACTAGTACTGGTGAAGCTCTCTGTGGCAACTGCTTCCGGCAACAATTGTTTGGACCATACGGAAGTGCAAGAATGACATCATATTGAATAAAAGGATTGACACAGAAACTCTCATTGAGAAGGGCGTCAAAACTCAAGCTTAGCTTTGGTGCAAGAATTCTTCTCCCATACAGGGGTTTTGTCTGCATAATATATGTATTTAGCTGTGTTTTCTTATTGGGTTTGTCAATTGGCTTGAGTAAGTTTTTTTTTTTTTTTTTTTTGAAGTATAAGTGAGTTAGTTATGTGACGACACAAAATCTAAATACTTATTAATCTGAGATTAATCTAATAATGACATATTAAAAATCTAAGTTATCAAAAACATTAATAATCCCATAAACTAAAACCCATTCGATATTTATAAATGGAAAATCTGTATTTATAAATAGAAATACTCTCTTGTGATATAAATAATTTAATGTGTTGTTTTACAGAAAATAAATAATACATAAATAAATATCCTAAATTCGCTAAAGCTTAAGCTATGAAAACGGATATCTTCGCTTATATCATTTCTTCTGATAACTGAAAACTGAAGTGGAAACGAGTGAACACATCACCCGAAAGGTGCTCAGTGGAAACAATATAAAACTTCCAAGTAATCACTAACATGCTTCACAATTCTAAAAGATAATCATTCAAAGTACAACAATAGAGGAAACCAATTAACACTGTTTACACGCAACACTCGGCATAACATTGTAAATATAAAATCATGAAATAAAAGTTATCATAACCTTATCCCCACAAAGACTGCATCCCATATTACAATCTCTATAAAAGAAAATTAGAATAACTAAAATACGTTACCCTAACCTTGCCCTACTCAATGGAGAAAGCAACGCTAGAATAACTCCAGTCTCAAATAATAGCGCCATTCACATGAAGTGCCCATACAAGCCATGATTCGGGAAACTACCATCGAAGTCTAGCAGGTTTACAATCAAGTTTAATATGCATACGAGTTATTTTCCCAAATAAAATATTTGTATATAATATCGAGACGGAAGCGCATCCGTCCTACTAAGTAATATTGAGACACAAGTCCATCTGTCTTAATATTTATAGTTAGTATATAATATCGAGACGAACGACCATTCGCCCTACTAATAATATTGAGATGGAAGTCCATCCGTCCTACTATTAATAATTAATATATAATATCGAAAAGAAAGCCCATTCGCCCTACTAATAATATTGAGACGAAAGCTCATCCACCCTACTTATTGCTTAGCAAAGAGCCGTGGGGAATCACAGACACTCCTCGTAGGGAAACTACACAGCGCATATCACACAACATGTTCATCCAATTGCACTCAATCATATACATCATACTCGCAAATAAAATAGTAATTAATGATTTCAAGAAGGTTACAAGTGTTCCCACCTCATTTGATGATAATCACTCCTACTTCAAGTATTCATTTCTACAAGTCCATAGTATTACCCTTCATCATATTGAACATGTAATTACCATCTGGATCAACATGACAATGACACATAAATAGTCTTTCAGGATTCAATCGATATCTTGTGCTCTATCTCTATATCATCTTTAGTATTTTACTATATTTTCTTTATCTAATTTCCAATGATAGTTCTATGTCTTTTAGTTTTTGGAGAATTAGGACAAATGTCCAGAAAGGTGGTAGGGAATTGTCTCAAATTAATTGGTCTATTAATAGTCAACTAGCGGTCAACCGTTAAAGATGACAATCAACGTTATGCCAAAGTCCAAGTCGATGGTCAAACTGGTCAAAGGAATTCAAAGTCAAGCAAGTCAAGTCAAGTTCAAGGTCCATGTCCAAGTCCAATAGTCAAGTTCGTTCTTGGTGCACTGAGTTAACATCAGATTTTTAGACTGATTTAACTCGGTCAGATAAGCTGACTAAATCGAGTCAGATCAGTCAGTTAAACAAATCAGATAGATGGGTCAGTCAGCTGAGTTAGCAGATGACTAGGCTTAGTTTCACTTTCAACACCATTTCAATTCACTAAATCCCTTAACCAATACTACATACAATTCTATTTCAAACCACACATAGTTTCAGTCATTTCATCTGCAATTTCATTAAACCATTACAACTTGTAACTGCAGGTTAACATCAATTCCAAGTAACATCCATAACATTCATCTACAACTCAAATTTCAGTCCCAATAGCCTCTATTTCACATCCCTTCATTATAATCAATTTAACCTGCACAGAATCATTACCCAATTCTTCTTTCTCATCTGTAATTCAATTCCCTTTTCAAATTTAACTTAAAATCAATTTTATTTCTCTAATTCAGGATATATAATATCTCTATCATAATTAACACAACAATTTTTACCTAATTCCACAGCTAACTAAACATAACAACATTTAAAATAGAACGTATATTAATTAGGTAAAAGGATTACCTTGAAGCATATTCTTAAAGTGAAGCAATTGATTTCTGATTTCTTTGCTTTACCTATAATATAACTAATTCGTCACCAATAACACTCCATCATCTTCTTATTAACAGAATCAATCCCCAACTTCATTAACAAATTCAAATCATCAACCTCAATTTCTAAATTCAAAACTTCAAAACCCTAATCATCGATTTGAACAATTTTTTAACTTTATATTCTAATCCATGTCAAACCCATATTTAATACCCTTCCTAGAGTATCAAATTCATCTTTAGAATCTTCTCTGAAAATCTCACGAAAACCCTAATTCTATGATTCATCTCAAATCATGTTCTTCTTTGTAATTGATTCTTCTGATTAGCATAATAATCTTCTTCTTCATCTCATAATCTTAAAATCCATCTTTAATCATTCAATTTCATCAGCAACATCAACTCATAGAGAACCCTAACTTATTTTCTCCTCAATTTAACATTTCTTCACCTTCTTTTGTTTAATTATTCCCTTCATCTTTCAATCTCAAATCCCCCATTTCTGTCTCTCGATTTTACCGACAGATGAAGAGCAGGAGAAGAAGAAGAAGAAAGAGAGAAAAAAGAAGAGAATAAATCGATTATCTTAATAGAGTCGGTTTTATTAGATTTTCTTATTAAGGCACCCACGAATGGATGTGGGTTGTCAAAAATAATTTCATTTATGTTTTAATGACAGGAGCGCCATGAATAAATACTTGGCCTCCTTAATAACGTTTATTTGTAAAATGACTATTTTACCCTTCAAATACAAATTAGATGATTTGTTCTTCGTATGCTAGATACTTTCAAGTAGTCTATTTCGCATAATTTTTGAAGATCTATCTAATGGTATTAGTTTCGTTTCCAAATTATTATTACATTAATTACTAGTAATTAATGTTCATACTTATTTACTCAATTCATTAGCGATTATTTAGTTTCTTGACCGGTCAAATAGTGTTGACGAACTTATGGATCCTTACAAGTTATGTGGAGGTTCTCCCTCCTCTTATAAAATTATTTGTGCTAAAAATCATATGTTAATTTGGGTGTACAATTTCTGAATAACTTTTTATTTTTTTATGGAAGGAGAGGCTTTGTAAAAGCCCCCTAAAATTTATTCATTAGATTACCTCATTCAAATTGAGGTTTGGATTGTTACATAGAAGAGGTGGTAGATAGACACACCCTCCTCTCATATCATTATACATTGCACACTGATATAACCGATCTACAATGTGAGTTTCTTAACCTACACGAAATCGAATAACATGGAAGAAACTAATTGAGTCTTTGAATCTCCAAGGAACCTTTTGATCATTCCTCCAAATAGCTTATTTCGCCTCAACCATCAGAGCAGTTGTATCAAAATCAACAGTCTGGTATCCCAAAGTTCTTCTAGTATGAACCTGAATAACATAACAGAATTTTGTCCAACATGAGACTGTTAAGACAATATTTAGTAAAAAATCTGCTTTAGCAAATCCATATCTTTGATTATATCATCATATTCTATCATGAAATCCCTAAGGCTATAATAAATCGCTACAACAACATAATAAAACACTATATTTTCTGAAGTATCCATGGATAATATTTATTTAAAGCAAATAAGAATTAGAAAACTAGAACCTATTATTGCAAAATGCGACAATTTTTTTATTGAAATTGAAATCTACTAATTATAAAAACCCAATTCTTCTTGGTAAATCTGATATCTCAGATTAAATCCAAGTAATCTAGATTTGGAGATGAAAAAAATCTGTAGAAGAAAAGTTTTAGATAATTATTTAGAAAAACGGTTATACAGAGGAAAGGAGATAAAAGAGAAAGAATTATTTCTGAATAACTTTTAGTAGTAGAAAAATTAATTTTTTGTGAAGTAAAATATTTTACATCTATTTCTGCTTTTGGAGAAACAAAAACATCTTTATCTCTGGTATCCAAATGCCCTAGAAGCAAAATATTTTTACATCTGATTCCTAGGATTGACTTTTACCTCTAATATCCAAACATCCAATAGGTAAAAGTATGGAACCAAGGGTGTGGTAGAGGTGTTAGTAGGGAAGTGAGGGAGGGAGGGAGGCAGTAGTAAGTAACTAAGAGAAAATTAGTAGTAGTAGTAGTGTGTTTCAAGATAAAATGATTACATTCGTGGTTTTGGGGGAAGCAGAAATGGGGGTGTGGCGTGGGTGGGAATGGTCTCAGTCTTTGGTCGGTAGACCAACAATCCCACTCTCTCTGTCTATGTCCTCCTCCTATATAGAGATATAGATAGGTAGTAGTCAGTGTTGTGTTTCAAGACTACCTTTTGGTATTCCACTAATCGCATGTTTTTCACTTTCCTCACTATTTTAACACTCTCTTAATACTACCCTCTATCATTTAACACAAAACACTAGTACTATACATATATATAGAGAGAGCAGGGGCCAACATTACACTGGTAGAGTGTTGGTAACTAATTATACTCTTTTTTTTTCTCAATCACTAAATAAGAAAAACAACCCTGAAAAAGCTAAGAAGAGAACTACAATGATTATGCCTCCTCAAACAAGCATAAAATAATCAATAACAACACACCACATAAAAAGTTATATACATGGAATGATAGAAAAAGCAGAGAGGGAGAGAGAATGCCGTAAGAAGTAAGGCAAAGTAAAGGAGGGTGTAGTAGTACTAGGAAAGTGAAGTCATAAGCATACTTGCATTATTACATACATAACAGACTAAAGAGCCACTGTTAGAGAAGAGAAGGAGACGAGATGGAAATTAAGAAATAAATATAAATAAAACAAAGGGTATATATATATATATATATATATAGATAGCTAGATAGAACTTAAGAAGAAGAAGGTTAAAAAGGGGTGTCACAAACACAAAAGGCTTGCAGCCCAAACCAAAGAAAAGAAGTATGACTTATGAAGTTGGCTTTTCTAAGAGATATTTGTTTGTTTTGCTGGAAGGCATATCACATGGTATAAAAAGGAAGAGAGAAAGTGAGAGATCTTAGCTTAGCCATAGCTAGACACTACCCACCAATACCATCACATCTCAAGCAGCAGCAGCAATAAGTAAGTAAGAAAAGAAGAACTATATCATCTGTCTTTATACCAGTTTTCAACTCTATATATCTTTCTCTCTTCATTCCATTCTCTCCTTCTTCTTTTTTTTTTATCTTTTGCCATCATTCAAAAGAATATAAAAAAAATTAGTCGAAAATTAAAGCTATCCACATTTTTCAACTTCAGAGGTCGAACCAAAAAAAAAAAAACATTGCCTATTTTCCCTTTTATCTGTCAGAAAAAAGGAAAATCCAGAGAGAGGGGGGAATAATATAGATATAGGCAGAAATGTGTGGGAAGAAGGAAGAAGATAATGAATCAGGGGAGTGCTCTCATCAAAGTAGCAGTATTCATGAACAGCAGCATGGCTACCACCAACAACAGTTATTTCTTCAACAACATCAACAGCAACAGCAACTTCATCAACAACAGTTCACGTGTGGTCCTACTGATGCTTATGGTGGTGTTGGAAGAGGGGGAGGAGGAGGTCAAGTCTTTCCATCTGATATTATGTCTCCAACTCCAATCCTACCATGGTCTCTCCCACCTGTTCATGCTGCCTTCAATCCAGTTCAGTTTTCGACTGTTCAAAACCATCACCCTGGTGGCAGTAACACTGATCATCCGTTCAACCTAGTTTTACATACTAATCCACCACCACCACTTCTTCCTCCTACATCGTCATCATCATCATACGGAGCCTTGTTCAACAATCGAAGAGCTTCCAGTTATAATCATCTACAGTTTTCTCCTTCTTATGATCATCATCCATCGTCGTCATCATCAGACCAGCACCATCAACATCTAAGGATCATATCAGACCAGCTAATCGGGTCTTTTCATCACCATAATAATCAACCAGTTTCATCTCATCATCTCCATCATCATCATCATCATCATCCATTTGGGAATAGTAGTATTCAGGCCGAGCTGGGTAAAATGACTGCCCAAGAAATCTTGGATGCTAAAGCTCTTGCTGCTTCTAAGAGTCATAGTGAAGCTGAAAGAAGACGTAGAGAAAGAATCAATAACCATCTTGCAAAGCTACGCAGCTTACTCCCTGGCACCACCAAAGTAAGTACTACTGCGTACCCTTAATTATTATATATCCAAATGAAAACATTTTAGAAGGCTTATGTCAATTTCTCATTTGTGATCCAAAATTCTTTAGATATAGATTTGTAGTGCTCTTTCTAACATGAAAGCAAACTTACGTGCAATAGAAACGTATATCATATTGCAATTGTGTTGGCGCTGTTGTTCGAGTTGGGCTAGTTCCAACTTCCAAGAAGAATATTAAAAAATTTAGAAATAAAGTAGTGGTGTTTGTGTTGGTTTGATATCATAAAGAGGAACCAAATAGCAACTAAAAGCTTCCGCACGAAATTTTTGCCGGTGATAATGGAACTTGTGTTGAAAAGGAAATATGAGAAAGCAGCTAGAAAAGAGAGAGCCAAAAAGGCATTCTTGTCAGTTTCCTCTCAAAGACCCTCCTCCTCCTCCTCCCAATTCCCTTCTCCAACATATTAAAGAGAGACGTCTCAATATCTCTTTATTCACCGCTTATCAGCGTAATATACTCACTTGATGACCTAAAGCCTAAACCCTAGAACACCTACTGAAACATCTCTTCTTTTGATGTTACACATCTCAATTCATTTCTGAGGGGATATCTTGGTGATTATTCCATGTGTAAGCTCAAATGAATCATTTTGCTTCCACTTAGTCCTTCTGTAATCTTCAACGAATACACTCCAAATTCAAACCAAAATTCTCTAACTAGATGATTAACACGATGAAAATTTCAGAAACGGCGTCGTCGAGGTGTATTTTCGTCTGTTCATCTTCCTAGTTACTCCACATTTAGTATGACTTGTTTAAAAGCGATTAGGATGTACACGTAATAGCATCCATATGGGCAACTCTTCCCGTAAAATCCCAATCACCCAACTTATATTTGCTTACTAGAATGTGTATTGTTTTGCTCAGAAATCGATGTATTGCATGATGCATGTAGTATATATTGTAATACTAGCTAGTTAGGTAAGGTATATTATGTATGAACTGCTATGTGATTTTTTGTACCAATATTAGTTAACATGGCGAATTGGATTTTAATAGACAGACAAAGCTTCATTACTAGCAGAAGTGATACAACATGTGAAAGAGTTAAAAAGACAGACATCACAGATTGCAGAAGCAAGTGCAGTACCAACAGAGAATGATGAATTGACAGTAGACAATGCATCCGATGAAGATGGTAAATTCATTATTAAAGCTTCATTATGCTGTGAAGATAGATTTGATCTTTTACCAGATTTAATCAAAACATTAAAAGCTCTTAGACTAAGAACTTTAAAAGCTGAAATTACAACACTTGGTGGAAGAGTAAAGAATGTTCTATTCATTACTGGTGATGATGACCATGATCATATTAATGAAGATGATGAATCAAAAAATATTAGTAGTCATGATCATCAGCAACAGCAACATTCACTTTCTTCCATTCAAGAAGCATTAAAAGCAGTAATGGAGAGAAGTACTACTACTAACACAACATTACCAGGAGGAGGAGGTGATGATTCTTCTTCAGGGAGTATTAAGAGACAAAGAACTACTACTAGTAGTACTACTTCTAACATGAATATGCTTGAAAATAGGTCTCTTTAATGTTTTTTACTCCTTTTGAACAGATTTTGTTATTAAAAAGAAAACCCACTTTTTTGTACGTCTTTTTTCTTTCTTTTTTTGAGTTTTATGTGTGTGGATTTCTAAAGAAAAAAAAAAGTAAAAATAGAGGGAGATGGGTGTCCTCCTCACTCAGTCCTGCATGGGGCAGGTTGGTAGGGATTTGATTGTTATTGGCTTGGTTTGTTAGTCTGTGCAAACTCAAAGTTATATACAGATTACAGAGAGATAGAATATGGGCTTAATTACAGTTTACTTCAGTGGCAGCAAAAAATCTTTTTCGTGGAAGACAAACCTAAGATTTCATTCCAAAATAGACAAATATTTCATGAGTTTGCTATAAAAAACAACCTGCAGTTAGGGTTTTTGTTTTGTTTGTTAGTGTTTGTATGATCTTATTGCCAATAGTAATCAGTCATCATGCTGAGAGATGATGACGATTTTATGTTGTCTTTCTTTCTCATCTAGCTATACATGCATTTAATTCTACTGTCAGCTTGCTTGTTTTATCACTGAAGATTGTTTTCTTCTCATCATATCATATACAAATCTGTCAGTGTCTGTTGTAATTAACTTGTAAGAAAACCTTGCCCTACACTACTCATATACATCCTAAGAGTATTGAAGTCAAAAGATCATCACGTGGAAAGCTAAAATCGAAGAAACCAGTAATGGCCTAATGGGGGGATAGTTTGGAGAGACAAGACACGACTGGATAAAAGAAACTAGTATTCAAGAAACTAGTATTCAAGAAAGGATATGATTAATGGGCAGTTTCAATCATGGAATCTCAAGTTCAACACATTTCTTTTTAATGGGCAGTCTTAATCATGGAATCTCCATTTGGCCCTCATTACAGATTTACTGCATATCGAACTTGAGGAACCAGCGGGTACGTGAATGCTCTGTCTTCTCATGTTACCTTCCTTATGAGTTTGAGTACGGCATCCAAACGTTTCAATGAAATTGGTTTTCTTCATTTGGACCCTTTGTTCCATCCAAATTAAAGCTGCTCCAACGATGATACATGAAGGTTATTGCTGGCTTGTTTTGTGAAAGAGATGAAGAATCAAACGACCACCTCTTTTTACACTGTGAAGGAAACTATATATCATGGTTTGGAACAACATTTATGACACATTTTTGGTAAAAAGGGGGTCGTGGGCGATGGGAAAAGATTATGCGGTTTCTGCCATTTGCTATTTGGTGGATAACGTAGCTGGAAAGGAAAACAATCGGGTGTATAAAAAGGAGGTATAGGACAATAGACATGATAATCATTGCAGCCAAGAGTCTTTTGCTTAACTGTGACGAAAGTAGTAATCCCTCTGAGAAGGTTGTAATCTTCTTTTTTGGGGGATTTCTTGCTGCTGGGCAGCCTTCTTGTGTCTTGTCTTTCTCATTATCTTTGTAAACTTCTTTTTAATGCAAAAACCCTTTTCGAGTTTCTTATCTCACGACAAAATACGATTGTTTGCATAGTATTGGTTTTTTTTTTTTTTTGTCGATAAAAAATTTGGTGCTCAGATAGCTGGTATCATCACCCAACGACTTTAAGAATTAAGTAGATCTGTACGTGTGTATATACAAAATGTCTGATGGAAACCAACTGCATGGAGAAACCAGTGAATGTTGTGCACGCAGATAGCCAAAGAAAGATGCATGCGCCTGTGTATATGTTTCTAACTGAAACTGAGGGCACATAGTGGGTGGTGTCTACAGACAGGTTGTTGCGTCGGGTACACTACTATATTACGAGTAGTATTTATATGTCTACTAGAAAACGTACAAGTACAAACATTAGACATATATAACTACGGACTCAGTTCAGAACTTCAGATAGGATCGGTATCATTCCCTTCCCAGCTAGCATGTCATGAGACAAAGGCAGCTGAGTAGGATCAACCAAAAAAAGCAATCATGAGACTGAACTCCCAAGTTGGCACATAGATGAAATATGATCTCATAGATGACATATAGGCATCCGTACAGGACTTCAACTCTAGTGCCAATGTTCTAACTCGATTTAGCGCAAGTGTAGTGCCAATGTTCTAACTTGAATTAGCGCAAGTGGAATGACGACAAGACGGCACCACGTATAAGAATTACCTTTGTAGTACCCAATATTCAAAGAAACGATCTTAACAGTCTATGAAGTTATGAAATTTCACGGTAAAATCAAGTTTTACAATATCATTCGATTCATACTGTTTAGCTCCAGACAAACCCGTAGTGATATGACTGATGAGGAATTTCGTGTTCATATATCTTCCATCCCCCTCCACACAGCTTAACACAAGTCATATATCCTTGGGAGAGCCTCTTTGATTTTCTCCTTTTCTAAAGACTTGTTTAAGCAGCTTGAGATTGTGTTTTTGCTTTTAAAAACATTTTGCCGTAGCTTAAAACGGTGATGTTGGCTTAGTTTGTCAGCAGGTGTCTAGTGATTTGAGGTAGACAATTAGAAGGTAGAGAGTGAGAAGCAAAAATTTCTACACTCCAACATACATGATACAAGATCTAGCCCCAAATATATCTGGATGAAGCAACAACAAAAAAAAAAACAAACAAGGAGAGCAAATTATCAAAAATGCAAACTTCATACTGTTTTTCTTTTCTATATGAAGTACAAAAATCTTCAGGCAAAAACTAATAACTATCGTAGTAATAGCAAAGAACAATAGCAGTGGGTTCTACTTATCTAGTAAGAACTTACAGGTTACATCTGTCACAACTAACTGTTATTAGAAACATCAAGTCTCAACCCATGTCAAAGATCCAACTATCAAAAATTTGCTAGGGAGATCCCCTGCTGCTGGAGCGAGGTATGTTATTTTCTTCCTGCGGAGACAATTGAAATTAGATCCAGCCATATTGAAGACAGTAAGCTAACCCAGTTTTGGGTAAGATCATACCTTTGAATGTCAATGTCGGTAACGTAGATGAACCCTGCAACGTTACTGCAACCAATATAGCATGCAATTGTCAGCAGAATGAGAAAGATTAGAATTTGCTGATGACAAACTAAGGTGTGCCTTCCCTCGTGAACCATGTTCAGGTTAGCGAGCCTATCACTTTTAAGAATTAAGTCAAGAAAAACAAAGAAACTGGAAAAGAAAAACTTCAAAGAAAGCTAAGAGAAAAAATCTGTTTGGTCCGGTTGTCTTAAAAAAAAGTACTTGGATATAATCCAGTAAACAGCCAAACTCTAATAATGAATAGAAGTTATTTACAATTATCCAGATGAGTTTTCTAATAGGTTATCTTATACAAACAAGATGTTCACTTTAGTCAGTGAAAACTTGTTATGTACTGGTTAACAACCATGGCAAAACATACGAGGAGAAAAACATCAGATCCTCCAACCACTTGAACTAAAACAATGAACATGTGCTAGGTGCAGTGAGCACAATTTACCTTGCGACAATTTCATCTGCTTCTTTGGCATATGAAATGGCAAGAACCAAATGTAGCAGGTCATGGTTGATGTTGACAGGAACTAGTCTTGTGGGGTCTGCTGTAGGCTCTGCACCAATTGGGAGAGCTGACCGTGGTGCCTGAGGTCCACCACCGATTCGATATACGGATAGATCACTAAAACTTGCAATATTGGAATGCGGGGCAAGTTCATTTCCAATGCCGTAGAAGTATTCCTGGGAGAAGCCCAAATCATTGTTAACAATGCTACCATGTACAAAAACTAGAATGAACTCAGGAACAGTACAAAAGGTTAATGACCACAAGGTTCTTTCTCTATCCAACACATCTAGAATAAAACATCAACAATGTAATGAAGGTATAAAATACCAGTCTAATCTCCCAACAATCAACTGTAAATTTAAGAAGTAGGGACTGTACCCTTATCTTGTGGCTCCTGGATTTCTGCCGAAGCTTTGGATTTCTAGACACTACACCACCTGACTTCTGAAGTTTCACAACGTCCACATTCGGCTTGTTCTTTAACACGTCCTTAAGCATGCTGCAAAGTTTTTCCTATGAGTTCACATATATGCAGAAGTATTAGGAGGTTTAATCAAAGCCATGGTAGACTGGTAGTTATTCAGTCTACAGCAAGTGATAGACTTCATGATTTATAAAGGGGGATACCAACATTAGCAGGGGGGATACCATTTGATCGATCCGACGGTCAGGATCGCTTAGGATCTGTTTGTCCTATATGAAATGGTATCACCCCCGTTAATAATGGTATCCCCCTTTATAAATCGTGATAGATTTACCCACTGGTTTACCGACTAATATAGAATTCCTATACAGCGATATTGGCTCAAAAAATAAAATCATAAAAATTGTTCTAGCAATAAGAAAAGATTATTGATAATCATAGGAGACAAAATAGAATTTACCTGACCAATAACCAGAACAACAGTAACACTAAACGCGTCAATTGCTTGAAGAAGCAACTGCAACCAGCACAAGAAGGTAGAAAATATTAAATTCACATACACGGAAAATGTTTTATCTATATACTTTCTTAGCTGTGACGACAATGAAATTTTAAAGGCCTAATGGCAGAGAAAGAACAAACATTATGCTCAAACCATCCAACGTGTAAAACCCCAAGTTCTGACTACAAATAAGGAATTACCTCATAACCGACACCTTCTATCCATCCCATGGTGTTAATAACCATGCCTGCAGCTCGAGCTTCGGAATTGCCAGTAAATTGCCTCTCGAGTGTCAGACAAAGCTCCTTCACAAGCACTTTGTATAGTTCTACATTGACACTGCATAAGGAACATCAACATATTATTTAAGTTAAACAAATCAAATTGGAAAGAGAAGTTTGTTTGATTTGACAACAAGTTGATGCAGAGCTAAGGCTCAATGTTAAAAGCAAAACAAATCAAAAAACGAAAATAAATAAGAAATTGAAAGTTTATATTACCTTGGTGTTGTGTGGCCAAAATAGTGAACAAGGGGCATTTCAAGAGGAATTCCTTCAATGGGATCTATGGGCATTTCAACAGGGGTAGCAGCAATGCATCCAGGAATAGCTATAGCTCCCTGGCCAATATCCAAATCAACAGAAGTGGGTTTCCAACCTTGTTTAGCTGCCCAACTAAGCAGCATATGCGACAAAGTACTCTTTCCAGAATCTGTGGGTCCTACAACCATCACCCTGGGGCCCTGAACCCCTAAAAATATCAAAATTCAAGCTTTTCAGAAAAAACATGCATGATGAACATCTAAAGAGCACAGAAACATAGTTATATTAGTATTTGGTACTACAACACTATCATTATCAGCAGGGGTTTACAATGTGTACAAGCATAGACACAATCTTTCAGATTTTGGGACTACAATTGAATACTGTGGTAGAATCTTTTGTATACTGCCATGTCATTTCCACATTCCTCACATACTTATGAGACAAAGACATCAAGTGTTAAAACGAGGTTATAATGCACCCATTACATTTTATACCTGTGAAGAATCAGGGTCAGTAGTTGAGGATGCTTTAGCACGCTTTCTTCGTCCCTCCAGTACAGCATGAACATTTATATAGGTAATCATAGGCGTCTGCATAAAAAGTTTCAAATAGCATTATTTTTTGACAATTGCTCACAAAGTAAAAACAATTAGGGCATTCAATGAAATCCCCACACACCCAGCTACCCAAATAGCCAAAAACTGAAAAACCTAAAATATAAGTGCGTCGTCTTACCTCATCCGCAGTATAATCAGTTTCAGTAGTTCCATCCACCTCAAGGGTGGCGCCATACCACGTAAAGACCTGATAATACCAGGAAAATGTTATAACTGGAAACATCAATATTTCATTACTTTACACAAGCAAACCACAAGAACCTTAAAATAATACAAACTCAAGAAATTTTGAGTATGGTAATCAAGGATCGTAGAGCAAAGTAAGTCCCCAAATTTCCTAAACTTAGTATTTCCTTCATAAACTTAGTATTTCCTAGTGTTTTCACTACTTGTCTTATTTCTTCCCCAAATTTAGCAGAACGAGTCACTTCTGCTCATCAAAGAACAACTTAACAATGCAAACACTTTCCACAATAGTCAAATTCTTGCAGGGTTTCGGGTAAAAATGAAAAAGGTTTTAGCTTAAACCCTAAATCAATCTAAAAACCCCAATCTATTTACTCTTAATCAAAATTGAACCTTCAAGGTATTAAATCTCACATTATTAACGTAAAATCTTCCCTAGAATAAAAATCATATGGTGTAGGAAAACAAAAGGATAAACCCTAATATCCAAATTCCTCAAATTTCCCACACCAAACTAAAATCTGTAAAAAGGGGGGGAAAGTTAGAAAGTTGAGAATTTTACAGCGAATTTGAGTCTGGGATGAAATGTGAGCCAAAATTCTGGAGGTAATTCAGTTCCAAAAACTTCAGCAGTTCCAGAAACAAGTCTGAGACGAAGAGGTGTTTCTCCTACTTCAATCCTAAACTCACACTCCTTGTCTAACTTCACCTGCCTTTTTGGTATTGAACCACCTACTCCTCCTTGATTTCCACCACCGCCTACACCTACTGCATAAGCCATCTCTCGTTCTCTCCTTCAACCTTGGTTATCTGTCTTGAATCTTGATGCTGCGGGATTTGATGGAACCCTGTTTTGGGGCATACATGATTTCTATTGGGCATACAAGAGACTTAGTGTTTTATAAGGGGTGCTTAATAGGTGGATCAATTACTAACCTATCCTTTAAGTTTTAGAATTTCTGAAATACGGTTCAGTTATAAAATTAAAACTAAATTAACCTAAATTAGTTTTAAATTTTTTCTATCTTTTTTTTTTCTTTTTTCTTCTCTTCTTCACTGGAGAAAAAAAAACCCCGATTTTAATTTACATCGTCGGTTTGTAAAACTTTAATCGTCGATTATACACAACTTTAATCCTACAAAATAACTCGTTCGAAGAATCCTATCGGTCGCAAGAAATCGAAGAATCAAAGTGAAAAAAAACAAGAAGAAGTTGAAAGACTTGAACTCGAAATTGAAGGATGAGAAGTCAGGGAGGGGGAGAAGAAAACCTCAACATGTATATTCGAAGGTATTTCCCACATACCCATCTCTTTTTTTTTTGCATGCAATTGATATTTAGGGTTTGAATCAAAAAAACAAGTTAGGTTTTTTCATTTTAGTCTTAAGTTCGGCTGAATTTTTTTATAACATTCAATAGAATTATCAACCGAACTTGTTAAGTTCTTCATTCTGAAACTGTGGAAGAACAGTTTGGTTGATAATTGAATTTTCAAAAATCAGCCGAACATTTTCCAAACAACATAAAAATTTGTGAAGTAAAAATTTCGGCTGATTTGAGAATAGCTAATTTCAGCCGAACAATTGTACAAGCCCTTTGAAATTTCATATCAAATAAGTTCGGTTGATAATTGAAATTTCAAAAACCAGCAGAACCTTTTCCCGATAACATCAAAATTTGTGAAGTAAAAATTTCGGTTGATTTGAGAATTCCAAATTTCAGCCAAACAATTGTATGTATGCTTCAAAATTTCACAAGTAGAAATATTCGGCTGAAAAATCAAAAGCTCGAGACAACCGAACTTTATGATTCTTGCAATATTTGCCCAACCTTGTAATTGGTTTTTATATTTCCTAGAACTTTATGCTCATCGTTTTGCTCTAAAAGACCTTGGTGCTCTGAGCTACTTCTTAGGTGTTGAATCTATTGCCACTGTTGATGGCATGTTTCTGTCTCAACAAAAATATGTCAGTGACTTATTGGCAAAGTTCAAACCGGATGGCATTAAAGATTCTTCTACACCAATGTCTTCAACTGGCCATCTAACTCTCAATGATGGTTCTCCACCAGCTAATGCCACTCAGTTTCGAAGCTTGATTGGTGGGCTTCAATACCTTCAACTCACTCGACCAGATATTGCTTTTGCCATTAACAGTCTTGCTAAATTCATGCATGCCCCAACTCAAAATCACTGGACTGCAGCTAAGAGGTTGTTGCGCTATCTAAAACACAGAATAAATTTTGGCCTTATGTTTCAACGTAAACAATCTTCTTCAGCTAGTCTTCATCCTCTTGATCTTCAAGCTTTTTTCCGATGCAGACTGGGCTGGTGACCATGATTCCTACAGGTTTACAACTGCTTTTGTTCTTTTTCCCGGCGGAAATCCGATATCCTGGTATTCTAAGAAGCAGCTGACGGTAGCTCGTTCTTCCACAGAGGCAGAATCTCGTGCCATTGCATCTACTACGGCTGAGCTTACTTGGGTATCTCACCTTCTATCTGAACTTGGTATAAATATTTGACAGTCTCCTACTATTTACTGTGATAATTTAAGCACAACATATGTGTGTGTTAATCCACTCTTCCACAGTCGAATGAAGCATGTTGCATTGGACTATCATTTTGTTAGAGAAAAAGTAGCTGATGGGTCTCTTAAGGTTTCTCATGTTAACACTCAAAACCAATTGGATGATGTCTTCACTAAGCCTCTCTCCAAAAGTCGCTTCTTGTTTCTTCGATCCAAGATTGGCATTTTAGATGGAACTTCCATCTTGCGGGGGCATGTTGAAGCTACATTATAGGAGCGAGTCTCCTGATCTGACTTGGTCTCTTAATGTTCTGTTGTAACAAGTTTATCAACAATACTTATCCTATCTGTACCTGTATTTACCACCACATTTTGTGGGATAGCTAGCTGTAACTCTGAGGTGTTTACAGTCTATATAAACTCTCTTATGTATTGTAATCTGTATCAAGAAAGTAATCGATTCTTTAAGTTTCTTCAAAGGGCTTTAATTTCTACTGGCATAGTTGCACTAAACAACATTGCTTGGTGCTTTATGGGAAGATTCTGCATCACCTGAAAGCCATAAAGTAACCAATAAATAGCAGTATGTACTATTACATACAAGCACGCGCACGCTTTAACACTGAAGTTAATAGGTTCAACAAAAGTAGGTAGTTCAAGTATGAAGCTATACCTCTCTTATCTGCGGCTCAAACCCCATGTCCAGATCCTGTCAGCCTCATCAAAAACAACGAATGAGATCCTAGAGAGGCAGGTGTTCCCTTGCTGTAAATGATCGATAAATCTTCCAGGTGTTGCAACCACAATATTTACTCCTGCCCGCAACTCAGACCTCTGTCATGGTATAAACCATTGAGGAATGGAGAAAATATAAGTAGCGCAGATATGCTAAGGTCACAACATGTTTTAAGTTTTCTCTTCTCCGTACTTCAGTTAAACCAAGAAAAACAAAATAATGGCAACCATAAGATATGAATACCTAACTAGAACAAGTTACCTGAGAAACATCTTCAACAATGTTAAGACCTTCAATTTGAGTAGATGGTTCAACAGAAACAGCCTTACAAACAACAACAAAAGAGTGTGAGAGTTATTTCTTTGCAAATTGAGGAGATGATTTTCTCAAGTTAACGAAAGAAGATTGAGATAGTAATTGGGGTTTAAATTAGTAAAGCAATCGATCCAAAATTAGTAAAGCCCTTTTACTGAGCACTAGCAGCCATGGAGAAGAAGAAGAAGAATGTGGGACTAGGTGGTGTGGGAGGCTGCTGCAAATTTTTAGAAGTGAAGAGAACAGGAAATGAGAATTAGGTTTAGGTTTAGTTTATATGAGGGTGATCGGAAGGTGTAGATTTAATCTATCAAGTATACTAAAATCTATATCAACGATCAGTAATTTTCGGTTTTTCATGGTAGTTCGGTTCGGTTTTGAGCACAAACCAAAACCGAAACCGTTACTATCGGTTTTCAATTTTTTTTACCAAAACTCTTCCATTACTAAACGATTCGGTTCGGTTTTGCCCTAAAAGGTTCGGTTTCCGCAGAAACCCGTTACCATGTACAGCCCTACATTTTGACGCTGAAATTCGGAAAAGCGTGAACAAACATGGGAAAAAGGGTTTAGTTTTTTTAATTTTTTATTTATTTATATTTTTTTAATCAATTTTAATGGTTTTTAAGAAAACCGTGTCTAGCTAAATCTCTTTGTTAGGTGAAACGATGAACTTGTAGAGATAGATTTACTTGTGTTTCAAAACTAGGGTTTTTAAGTATAAAAGTTTAATGTTAATGTTTTGTCTCTCTTCAATGTTTTACTTTCTCAATGATTTTTGATGTTCTATGTCATGCATAGTTCATTATTTGATTAGTAGAAGCACTCGTTGATCCTTTCGTGATAATTGTTTTATGAATATTCTTTGACTATTTATGCCACTTATACTTAGTACTTCGAAATTCTACTTTAGTTTGAGAACAAACAGTTCTTTTGAAAACTCTTTTCTTCGATTCTTAAACGAAATATCTTTCGTGTATTAGTAGCTAGATTTGTTATTTTGCACGAGTAAAATCGATACCCTTTGTGATGAACGCAAATAAACCCAAATCTACAACGAATTCCCGAAACATTAACACTTTTTTATTATTGATTTCAATCTTTATTAAATAGTTTTAGTTCATCCGTTAGTTTAATTCTTTACAAAAATCGGAAAAACATTTTTTGACTCGAAAGTTACTTGAACTAATTAGTATAAGTAATATACACTCCTCGTGGGAACGAACCATATTCGCTCTTGTTTACATATTTCGACAATGTGCGCTTGCGGTAAAACAAAGTTGGTTTTCCGATGCATCAATGAAGTAGGTAGGGGTGAAACTTGGGAGGGATGGTCTGGGTTTAACCTAAACCCGAGCCTAACCCAAAGAAAAGAGAATCATCATGAGCCCAAGCCCGAAACCAAACCCGAGATTCACTTGGGAGAAGTGATGTAGGAGAAGCTGAGGGCTCTTGGTTTTTTGAATGCCATAAAGCGTGCAAAGGAAATGCATTATGCGTCAGACGGGATTGCTTCTTGGCGTAAAAATGTGCCTACAACGGGTGATGTTGTGGCTGAGGTAATAGCGACATATGCTCCTGGAAACACAAGAAATGCAACACCAAGCATGTTGATTGCAATTTCTGACGGATACACTAAATGATGAAATCTTCCGTCTCTAACATTAATCTCTCTATCAAAGAAGAGAGAAAATCTCAATATTTACAGACCATTTAGTTCCTGAAAATTCCAATAGGTATTCCTTCAAACTGGCCAATCCAAAAGGAATAGCAACTTTTTCATTACGCGTTATTATCAATGGAATCTCCGCTAGTACACAGTCGGATTAGTTTGATTAATGCAATATATCTATAGCTACTCTGTTGTCTGATGCTCAGCAGGACAGATAAATTTCTCTTATAGCAAAACTAGCAACCCACTGTAAAAATTCCTTACAACATGTCATGGTACCAAGAAGTTGGCAGTGCTAATCCTAACTAAAACTTTTATGGCATCTCTGCTCTGCAACATATTAACAATTTAATCGGTTGCTTGCTTATGGAAAGTCCCTTGTCAGACTAACTTATTAAGCAGGGTCTCAATATTGATCTGTCCATTGTGCCAACTGCACGAGGAGTCTGTTACTGCTCGTATGTGGGAACTTACTACACAGAATAATTACGCTCAAATTCACATTGTGGAGCTTTGACGGGGAGATTTTGTGATCTCTGAATGACATGGTGTGCTTTCATACACCTTTCGATCCACTTAATCGTGTGCTTCGCAAGCAGTGGCCAAATTAGCTGAATACTTTCACGCTAAGGGTATGCCGCCTCCAACTAACCATACCCAATACATTTCAAGGGGTTCTCCAATGTCTGCAAGGGTGAGAGCAGTAATTCACGGAGAGGATGGGTTTCTGTCACAGCATTGTGTAAATTTCTTTACCCAACTCAAATTCGGTGGATGAATTTTGGACCGCCAAGGAAGCTCTTTTGCTCACTCAGCAACTCAACTCGTACTTCCGTTGGGAGTGATTCCACTTTGTGTATCCAGCTATGCAACGGTAAATCCACCCCACTTGTTCTTAAAGACCTCAACAGCTTAGCAGCCGGCTGTGACCGCATTATTTTTTTCACATCAATATTGTCGACCTAAGAAAGTTGCTGATTCTGGCCGAGCTTGCTTCATCCACTAAGTTATATAAGCCACATGGATAACCAATCCCGCTCGTTGTATAATTCAACTTCTACATAAACGTAGTAGTGGGAAAGCTCTACCCTCTGTGTGAAGCCTTGGCAGTTTCTTGGTTGATCAAATCCGTTTACCAACAAATTAAAATTCTTCACGATGTCTACCAATAAAATCTTCTCTCCTCTTCTTCCATGCCAAATGAAACAGGATTAGAATTACCAACATAACCTGATAATCTTAGTCTCCTTGAAATCTCACCCAACATGACTTCAAGTTCACCATATCTAGGGTGTGTATTATCCGCAGCCAAAAACTCATGATCTTCACCATTAACTTCTATAACACTACAACCAGGAATTTTCTTCACTCCAGCATTCCTCATTAACTTCCTCACATCACTTACTTTAACCCATTCACTAGATTCTGCATATATATTTGATAAGTTTACATATGCACCACCGTTTTTGCACTCTAACTCAACTAGTTTTCTCGATGCTAACTCACTCAACTTCAAATTCCCATGGATATTGCAAGCATTTAGCACAGCACCCCAAGCAGCCGCATGAGGTTTTATCGGCATATTCTGAATGAAATTTATGGCATCATTTAAACGCCCAGCTCTTCCATATAAATCGACCACACAACCATAATGCTCATACCGAGGTTCAAGTCCGTAAAAATTAGACATCGATTCAAAATGCTTGATACCTTCTTCAACTAAACCAGCTACACTACACCCACGTAAAACCGACACAAATGTGACGTCATTAGGGAGAACCCCTTCTTTTTTCATGAGATCAAACATTTCAAGACATTCAATTCCAAATCCATTTATGGCTAATCCATTCATTAAACTACTCCACGTATACACATTTTTCTCCCTCATCTTCGAAAAGACTTCCACTGCTTTACACGTATTCCCGCATTTTGAATACATATCCACAAGCGCAGTCCCGAGTGTTACTGTCATTCGGACATTGTTTCTTTCCGTATAAACATGAACCCATCTTCCTTGATCCAATGCTCCTAAGTGAGAACAAGCCGATAAAACAGACACCAATGTACCTTCATTAACTTTCACATCTTCAGATAACATAAAACGAAACAAATGCAACGCCTCTCTTGACCTTCCCGATTGCGCGTATCCTGAAATCATAGCAGTCCAAGCAATGGAATCCCTGACCGACATTTTATCGAACAGTTCCCGAGCAATATCCACTTCACCAGATTTTGCACAAGCACTAACCATTGCAGTTTGAGAAACCAAATCCGGTTCAAATAATGTTGAATAGATACTTAAACAAGAAACCAGAAACCCTAATTCAGAATACATATTAATTAACCCACTTTGAACATGTGGGTCTAATTCAAACCCATATTTGATTATAGCACCATGAATGGGAGACCCAATCTCAGGTGATTCAGAAACCTGAATACAACTTCTAACCATGAAACTAAATGTGTAATTATCAGGTGAAAGAGTTTGAGATTGAAGAATTTGATTATAGTAACGGAAACTACGTCGAGGAAAAGAGCTCCTAGAATGAGCTCTAATCATGGAATTTAAAGTGAAGATTGTTGGATATTCAGTTTGATTAAGGATTTCATTTGCGTAATTAAGATTATCATGTGATGGAGTCTGATTCAATGCTATGGAAGAAGTAAATTGACTTAGATATATAGAATCTTTAAGAATACCATTAATTAAGAGTTGGGTGTGAATTTGTTTAATTAGTTTGAGATTTGTGCATGAATCAACCAGAGATATTGTTGGGTGTTTAGTTAAAGTTTTCAAAGAAGAAGACATTTTTCTTGATATAAAAATGTTCTAATTTGAAAATGACCACTTTATATAGGTGATTCAAAATTAAAATAAAACGTGTAGCGGACCTCACCATAGTACATTACTAAAGTTAGTTAGTGATGATATCCTAGGTTGGAAATTATTCGGTACCAAATTTTTTATCGATAAAAAAAATACTGTATAAATTTAAATAGCAATTTTTATCGTGTAAATCTCTAATTTGCATATAAAAAAAACATAAATCATGTGATTAAATTTTTTTTACCTAATTACGTGCACATTCATCTAAAAAGTATATATTTGATATGTTTATTTGATTGGTTGATTAGTTAACTGATGACCAAATTATTCTTTATGTTTAGAATCTTGACCCTCGTTACATAATTTCCTAAATTAAATCAATGGTAGAGACTAAAATGTTAAGTGCACACTCGTTAAGGAGTGTGTAGAAAATCGGACTCCACGTAGTGTTTACATAACACATTTTGAAGTGTATTTTTGGGAATTTTATCATCTTCTTAACTTACAATTCGGCTAATGGTTGTGTCGGAAATCCTACATCTTTTTGTAGTTGTAGTTTATGGGACTTCTAAGATATTCTTGTCAAAACTTCTGTCACATTCCTTTTCTCTCTGATCCGGAAGTAGTAGAGGCCTTTATTTTTCGGGTGTTTCAGAGTAGTCTCCTTAATTTTCTCCCTCATTGTTGATGATCTCAACAATTTCATTGTCATTGATCTCAACAATACATGTGGTTGATGCTCTTACACCATCTTGTTCGAGTAATACAAGATTTTCTTTGGAGCTAACTTCTGTCTGAAAACCTAATTGGTGTTCCACTGCACTTACAAAATAATCCATAGCATTTTTTGTAGACTCGCTTTGATTATTCACATGAGGTAAGTCTGCAAGAAAATCGACAATGTAGAATATATCATGATATGCCATTATTAATTTTTAACGAAATTGGGTGGTGACATACATAAGCAATTAGATATGATCATTATTCGGCAACCTCGTGTAATTCATGAAAATATAGAAACTCCAGACTCCGAATGCTATCATATAAAGGAAAATTTCATGGTTTTGTCACCAAGTTTATTAGAGTCTTCAGAAAAACATTTAGAATATAGTGAAATGAACAAATGAACAAGTATTTGAAATTTTTACCATATTATCCCATCCCCTGTCCTAGATTCCCATTTATTCTTCGAGTTACTACCTATATAACAGCAGGGTATGCCCTATATGATTACTAGTTAAATAAAGACAAAGAAAGAGATGGATTACCGACTATATATGAATGCAATTACAGACAAGAACGACATTGTACAAAATATCTAACCATGGTATGCATCTACATGAACATGGAGAGAAACAGATGACAGAGCGGGAAACTTATACTAACAAAAGAATATGAATGATACCTGAGACATGTACACTGTCGAAACACTCAAGAAATGGATTTGAAGAAAATCTACCACAGTTTCTTGTGGAGATGAAATAGCTTTATATATTTTAAATAATATAAGAGAATTACACATTTAAAACTATTGTAACACTCTGTAACAATAGTTGGAGATATATTAGGATTACATGGGAAATAATAGGACTTATCCTTTTGAATTTTTTATTTGAGAATTACTTGTTCCTCTTGTACATGTATCATTGACACCCCCTCTCAAGTTAAGCATGATTTTGCGACTGTTTAACTTATCACGAATATATTGAAACCTTTGTAAAGTTAAGCCCTTTGTAAATACGTACGCTAATTGATGTTTTGAGGAAATAAAACTTACCTGAAGTTGTTTATTGACTATTCGTTCATGAACAAAGTGGTAATCGCTGTCAATGTGTTTAGTTCTCGCATGGAACACTGGGTTAGCCGTGAGATATGTGGCACCCAAATTATCGCACCATAATATCGGTTGTTTTGTAGTTACACCCAGTTCTTATAGCAGAGATTGTATCCATATAAGTTCAAAGTTGCTATAGCCACTCTTTATTCTGCCTCTGTGCTAGACTTAGACACAATTTTTGTTTTCTAGTACTTCATGATATTAAATTCCTTCCATAAAAGATGCAATATCCACTTGCGGATCTTCGATCATCCAAATTTCTTTCCCAATCTGCATCAGTATAAGCATGTAAAGAGTTTTCAAGACTAGATGAAAGAAACAAAACATAGTCTATTGTATGCTTCAAATATCGTAAGATTCTTTTAAATGCATCCCAATGCTCAACATATGGGTCGTCATATATTGGTACACTTTGTTTATTGCAACTACACTACGATCGAATGTTGGCTCGGAGAACTTTTCAGTGCCAGTTTTCTATAACTCAGCTTATGCCGCAAGTGGTGTAGACACTGGCTTTATACCATCCAGTTTAGTTCTTCTTAGCAAGTCAGCAACATACTTTCGTTGTGTTAGAACAAGGTTCCTACCCTGTTGAAGAACTTTTACACCCAATAAGAAGGATAAACTACTCATGTCCTTAACTGAAAAGGCCTCACTCAAGTCTGCAATAAACTTGTCAATCAACAAAGGACTTGAACCTGTAACAATTATGTCATCTACATAAATCAACATATGTATTTGACCATTTCTTTTGTTGCACAAAGAGAGAATTGTCAATTATGGACCCAGTGAAACCGAACTTGAGAAGATAACCACTTAATCTATAAAACCAAGCATATTGGGCTTCTTTAAGGCCATAGAACGACTTATCGAGCTTGCATATATGGTTTGGATAGTTATTGTCAACATATCCTTCGGATGTGTCATGTAAACTTCCTCTTCCAATATCTTATGTAGAAAAGTATTCTCGACATCCAATTGGCGTAGTTGCCAATTGTTCGTTAATTCTATCGACAATACAAGTCTAATTGTGCAAGGTTTTATCATTGGGATGAAAGTTTCACCATAATCCACTCATTCCTGCTGATGATAACCCTTTTTGACTAAGCGTGCCTTGTAACGACCAACACTACCATCTGGTTTTTGTTTGATTCGAAAGACCCATTTTGAACCTACAACATTCATACCATTCTCATATTTAACAAGAGACCAAGTTCCATTTTTGATTAGTACATTAACCTGATCATCCATGGAAAATCTTCATTTTGGGTCTATGCAAGCCTTGGAGTAACAACTCGGCTCCATGAATTCAGCATCTTGCAATAGATGCTTAGTGGTTGTTAGGCATAGCCTTTGAAATAGTTTTGTGATTCCTTTTTGTGACCTTGTAACCATTGGATGATGTTGGGCCTGCTATGAACTAGTGGCTCTTGTTTCTGCATCTTGGTGTTGTTGCATACCAGGGACGCTTGTTGTAGCAGTTTGATGTTGTAAAGGCTCCGAAATTTCTGGAGAGTTGATGTAAGCTAGACTGTTGGGATATGAACTGGCATAAATTGTTAGTGTCTCCATATTTAGCAACTGAGGCAGTTCCGGTTGATGTTATGTGATAGATGTTGGACCAGTAGACCTGTAAGTAGGTGAAGCTAGCAATTTGGTGGTAGGAAAGTTGGGACTTTGGTATTGCATAGATCCAACCCATTGCGTATGAGCAAAAGAAAATGAGTTTTCCACAAAATTGACATGTCGAAATATATAAACCCGATTTGTTGGTATATGGAGACATAGATAACCCTTATGATTGTTGAATCTGCAACAATGGAAAAACTAAACATAGAAAATGGTTAACGTTAGTGAAATCTCTGAAGTTGATGCACACACAAGGACAGAGCCACCTGCTCAGCAAATTGTCCTTAACACAATAGTCCTCGGGTACTCCTCAAGAATGAGAGATTCTATACCCCAACAGAGGATATGTGTCCAGGATAGAACTGTCCGTTATGACTAGTATAAGCAGAATACTAATCACCTTCAAACAAACTCAACAACAATTGATAAGGAAGGGAAATAAACAAGCAATTTTGCGCAAAACAAAGCAAGAAGAGTGGAAAAGAGCTAGGGATAGTAGCCTGCTCTGGAGTGAGTACAAATGAGAAATCGTTTTTTCCTTTTATAACCAAAAGAAGAGAAGGAAATTAATGATCATTCAATTCCGTGCATGAAGCACGGTCATTATGTTTGAAATGAATTTAAAACGGTCAGAAGATACTCTCTCTTTAAATCAGCTTAATTCTAGCCAGGTCAGACGCCCCCACATTTAGAGCAAAATTTATTTTGATTTTAAATTCTTTAATGAAAATATTCTTTCAAAAAGGCAAGTCTTGGTTGGCCCGCAGCCTCAGCTACGCCCGCACCCACAAGCATACTCATTCCTGCAGCAGTAGCAACAGCCACACCCGCAACCACAGCCACAGCGCAAGTCCGCAAGTCCACAATCACGCATGCACGCAAGCCGCAAGCCGCAAGCCGCAAGCACGCAAGCTGCAACCGCAAGCGTGCGTGCTTCGGTGTGAAGCACCGCACATGTGTGAAAAGTATGTTTGCTCTAACTAGCCCATTGCCTTAGTCCTCCCCCAACCACAAAATCTTCTAAATCCTAAGGGCCCTCCCTTAGATGTAATTTTTGTGGTAATAAAGATAGGATTCATCTTTAGTCTCTCCAATGTGGGACTAAAGGTTCATTCACAAGAGTGAAAATGAGCTAGTGATGTGTTTTAGAAAGTGGTAAATAAAGATTCGATTCTCGAACTTG
>JAJJMC010014777.1:2181687-2260417 GCA_023531435.1 Papaver californicum | reverse complement strand
CTCACTAGAAATTAAGGTGCAAATTAGACACTAAAATGTGTCTATCAGCTAGTATTCCTTAGTGACCCATTGGTCCTAAGATCCATTCCTACCAAGACCAATAAATCATTTTAAGTTCATTTTCTCTAACAATCCCCCACATGAATGAAATTACCGGAACTACTTGATGGACAGTGAATGCGATGTCTTGAAATACCATTGTTTGGTGTAGTTCATAAATAACTTCCACACGTGATATCTCTCTAGGTGTTGTCAAGTTCGTGTCGTTGTGTCCATTTTGGCCCTGGACGTATCCCATTTCTCAGAATGCTCTAGAGAATAAGCTCAATTCTCATAGGAAGCAGCCCACTTCCTCATTTAGATAGGTGAGTTATATCAAGAGTGTTTACTGCTACACCCCACTTCAATCTTAAATTGAAACTATAGAACTCATTAAGACTTAATAAAAAGTCATTCTCACATGCAGTCACACTATCACATCTACACCATAGGGAAGGGACAGATAATGAAATTCTCTGATAGTGTTTCCTTTAACCCACCACAAATTAGTTGTCTCATTTGAAACCTTGATCTTGGGATCTCCAGTCAGCAAGGTTGAGTATCCTTCATGGCAAGTTTATTTGATGAGCTTAAGCCCCATCCCCCTCGATGCACTACTAACTATCTCCTTGGACAAACCTTTCGTCAAAGGGTCCGCGATATTCTCCTTAGACCTCAAAAAGTCAACAGAAATAACGCCAGTTGAGATTAGTTGTTTTAAAGAATTGTGTCTTCTACGAATATGTATAGACTTCCCATTATAGTTGTTGTTTTTAGCACTAGCTATTGCAGCTTGACTATCACAATGTATAGATATAGCTGGCACAGACCTATGCCAAAGAGGAATGTTTTCTAAAAAGTATCTTAGCCAAGCGGGTTCCTCTCCTGCTTTATCTAACGCAATAAACTCTGATTCCATAGTGGATCGAGCTATACATGTCTGTTTGGAACTCTTCCAAGATACAGACCCCCATGCTAGAGTGAAAACATAACCACTCGTAGACTTAAACTCCTCAGAGTCTGATATCCAGTTTGCATAACAAAATCCTTCAAGGACCACAGGGTATCTTTCATAACTTAAACAAAAGTTTAAAGTGTACTTTAAGTACCTTAACACTCTAAAAAGTGCATCCCAATGCTCCTTCCCTGGATTACAGGTATACCTACTCAACCTACTCACAGCATAAGAAATGTCTGATCTCATGCAATTCATCAAATACATCATACTTCCTATGACACGTGAATATTCAAGTTGTGAAACTCCGTTACCATTATTCTTTTTGAGTCTACAACAAGGATCATAAGGAGTACAAGCAGGTTTACTATCAAACTGGTTATATTTCTTAAGCACAGATTTAACATAATGAGATTGACTAAGACTATATCCATTAGAATTTCTTCTAATCTTCATCCCTAAGATCACATCAGCGGGGCCTAAGTCTTTCATGTCAAAGTTCTCATTTAGCATGCTCTTAGTGGAATTATTACATCCATGTTTGTACCAAGTATAAGCATATCATCAACATACAAGCATACAATCACACAGGCATCGTTCACAAGTTTAGTATAAACACACTTGTCAGATTCATTGATTTTAAAACCACTAGAAATCATTACATGATCAAATTTTCATGCCACTGTTTAGGTGCTTGTTTCAAACCATACAAAGATTTTCTTAGTTTACAAACATTGTTTTCACAACCTTTCACTATAAAGCCCTCAGGTTGGTCCATATAAATTTCTTCATCTAATTCACCATTTCGAAAAGTTGTTTGTACATCCATTTGATGTATCTCTAAGTTATAAATGGCAGCAATAGCAATTAACATCCTAATGGAAGTAATTCTCGTAACAGGTGAATAAGTATCAAAGAAATCTACACCTTTTATCTGTTTATAGCCTTTAGCTACTAATCTATCTTTGTATTTTTCCACGTTTCCATCTACCTTACGTTTCCTTTTGAAGATCCATTTACAACCTATGGGTTTACACCATAGAGGTAAATCTATAATCTCCCAAGTATCATTCTGTATAATATAATCCATTTCACTAATGGTTGCTTCTTTCCACCATGGAGGTTCAGAAGAAGTCATGGCTTCTCTATAAGTCTGTGGATCAGTCTCAGCTAAGTATGTTATGAAGTCTGGCCCAAAAGATATTTTAGTTCTAAGTCTTTTACCTATTCTAGGCTCAAATTCATCTTCCTCTACAGGTAATGACAGACTAGTAGAAGGGACATCTAGGGGATCAACACATATCATGCGAGATTCAGATTTCAAAGGAAAAACATTTTCAATGAACACAACATCCCTAGATTCCATAATAGTATTCATACCAATTTCAGATATTTCATAACTTACAACCATAAATCTATATGCAGTAGAATGTTTAGGATACCCTATGAAGACACAGTCAACAGTTTTGGGTCCTATCTTGGTTCTCTTAGGTGGAGGAATGGACACCTTAGCCAAACACCCCCACACTTTAAAGTATGCATAAGAAGGTTGTCTACCTTTCCATAACTCATATGGAGTTTTGTCTGATCCTTTAAAGGGTACTCTGTTCAATACATAGCAAGCTGAGAGGACGGCCTCCCCCCACAAATTTGCAGGTAGTACTGAACTTATTAACATGGCATTCATCATCTCCTTAAGGGTTCGGTTTTTCCGTTCAGCCACACCATTAATTGTGGTGAATAAGGAGGGGTTACTTCATGTATAATGTCGTGTTCTATGCAAAAATCTCCTATAGGAATTACATACTCATCACCACGGTCAGACCTAACAGTTTTAATGGTAACACTCATTTGGTTTTCACTTCTAGTTTATATATCTTAAAGGCTTCTAAGGCATCACCTTACCTTTAAGTAAATATATGTGACAGTACCTCGTACAATCATCTATAAACGTGACAAACCATTTCTTACCACCTCTAGTTTGAACTGATTTCATGTCAACTAGGTCTGAATGAATTAATTCTAAGGGTTTAGAATTTCTTTGAATATTTTTCTTATAAGAGTTTTTAGCATATTTTGATTCTATACATATTTCACATTTATGTTCATTTTCCAAAGTAAATTTGGTATGCAACCTATGCTTGCCAGTTTATTCATTGATTTATAGTTTATGACCAAGTCTACCATGCCAAACATTCAATGACACACAAACATAAGAAGAATCAATTTTATTCATTTCAACAGATGTTACATTCAGTTTGTAAAAGACCCTCAGTCTTATAACCTTTTCATACATATTCCTTACCCTTAGTGATAATGACTTTCCCAGATTCAAAAACAAGTTTAAAACCCTTATCATCTAAAACACCACAAGATACAAGATTTTTGCAGATGTCCGGAACATGAAGAACTTCATTCAATGTGAGAGTTTTGCCAGAAGTGAGCTTCATCCCAACTTTGCCTTTTCTCGCAACATGTGTTCTGGACGAGTTACCCATGTAGAGTTTCTCACCTTCCCCTACCTTCTGATAGGAGGTGAACATATCTTTGTTTCCACAAACATGTTTGGTAGCACCAGAGTCTACCACGAGTCTCTCACATTGGTTACCAAGTTGACTTCACACACCGTGCCAGAAAACTCGTTCTTGTTGCTTTCAATCAAATTAACATTGTTTTTCTTGTTATTAAAGTCCTTACGTTTTCTGCAATGCATTTCCATATGGCCAGGAATTCTGCAAATATAACACGCACCTTTAATTTTACCAATGCCAGATTTGGGTTTCGGAAAAGTACCTTTCTTGTGCAGACCAGGCTTGCGGTTGTTGCGGTCACCCTTTTCAGTCTTGTGTTCAATCACATGAGCCTTGTTGGACATGTCCCTTGCGGAAGATACGTTCTTGTCTTTGGAGCACATCAATTCTTCCACTTGTATCTTCTTACCCAATTCAACCGTACTGACTTCACCAGTTTCATGTCTCAATCTTCGTTTGTATTCAGACCATGAAGACGGTAATTTCTCAATCACTGCAGACACTTGAAACGTTTCATCTATCACCATACCTTCAACAATAATTACATTGATAATGCGATGAAGTTCAAGTAATTGGTCAACCACGGATTTGTCATTTGTCATTTTGTATTCCAGGAGCCTGGCTACCAAAAACTTCTTACTACCAGCAGTTTCCGCTTCATATTTTGCTTCTAAGGATCCCATAAGTCAAATGCAGAAAAGTTTTCTTTTGCGTTATAAAAATCATAAAGTGCATCTTCTAAACAATTCAAATAATGGTTTTTGGCCATATAGTTCTGTCTACTCCAACTTTCTAACTCTCTTTCATTTCCCGCATCATTTAAACTCTCATCAAAGGATTTAAGAACTAATTCATCAAGCATGTGAAAACTCAGAAAGAACAACATCTTGGATTGCCATCTTTTGAAATCTTTCCAATTGAATTTTTATGGTATGTCCACATCACTTTTAGCCATTGAAACAGAAGAAATAAATATTGTTTTAAGATTGTTGAATCTGCAACAATAGAAGAAACTAAATAGAGAAAATGGTTAACGTTAGTGAAATCTCTGAAGTTGATGCACACACAAGGACAGAGCCACCTGCTCATCAAATTGTCCTTAACACAATAGTCCTCAGGTACTCCTAAAGAATGAGAGATGTTATACCCCAACAGAGGAGATGTGTCTAGGATAGAACTGCCCGTTATGACTAGTATAAGCACAATACTAATCACCCTCAAACGAACTCAACAACAATTGATAAGGAAGGGAAATAAACAAGCAATTTTGTGAAAAACAAAGCAAGAAGAGGGGAAAAGAGCTAGGGATACTAGCCTGCTCTGGAGTGAGTAGAAATGAGAAATCGTTTTTTTCTTTTATAACCAAAAGAAGAGAAGGAAATTAATGATCATTCAATTTCGTGCATGAAGCACGGTCATTATGTTTGAAACGGATTTAAAACGGTTAGAAGATATTCTCTCTTTAAATCATCTTAATTCTAGCCAGGTCAAATGCCCCTACATTTAAAGCAAAATTATTTTGATTTAAAATTCTTTAATAAAAATATTATGTTCAAAAAGGTAAGTCTTGGTTGGCCCGCAGCCTCATTGGTCCTAAGATCCATTCCTACCAACACCAATAAATCATTTTTAAGTTCATTTTCTCTAACAATGATCATTGCTATAACCTATGAAAACACATGTTAAAGATCTTGGTTCAAGTTTATTTGAATTAAATGGACGTAGACAATGATATGACAGGCAACCAAAAACTTTTTAAGAATGAATAATACGGAGATTTCTGAAATAATAGTTCAAAAGGAGTTTTACTTTCAGATTGGGAGGCTAGGACTCTATTGATTAAATAGTAGGATGTGGAGAAAGCTTCATACCAAAATTACTTTGGCATCGAGGCATGAAATAACAAAGCTAGACCTAATTCAGTAATATGTTAAATCTTACGCCCAGCAAGACCATTTTGTGGTGAAGTGTGGGGACATGAGAATCTGTCAACTATACCATATTGATTGAGAAAGATTGTAAACTTTTTATACTCTCCGCCATTGTAAGACTGGAAGACTTTTATCTTATAGTTTGTGAGATTTCTATTTGTTTTTTTGAACTGTATGAAAATACGAAGAGAATATGATTTTTTCACTAAAGGAAATATCCAAGTATAATGTGAAAATGCATCTAGAAAATCATATAATAACAATATCAATTTTTCGAAAGATGAGGGGATAGTACCCATAAATCAGACACTAGTAAACTTAATGGTTTATCAATAATCGTACTGCTAACTTGGAAGTGAAGTTTCTTGCTTTTACTGACATGGAAAGAGTGACAAAAATCAAAACTTTAATTAGAAACATGTAGAGAAAACTTGTGTAGGATCCTAGTGACAGTACAAGTCATTAGATGACCAAGACGTTGATGCAAGATTAGTAGAGTGTTTGAGAGAAATGACTTTGGTGGATTCTGGTTTATATTCCTGACATCTTCAAAAATGTAGAGCCCATCTCTATTTGTTCCTTGCAGCAACATTTTCACCGTGCAGTTGTCCTTCACAACAAAGAAGTTTTTAGAAAACTCAAAATATACATTGTTATCTTTATAAAATTGAGAAATAGATAACAAGTTAGATTTAATGCTTGGAACACGAAATATGTTATTGAGTTTGAAAGGATGGTTGTTTTGAGTAAAAACATCATTACCAACATTGACAATTAATAGGAAATTACCATTGCCTACTTGAACCTGATATGTGCCTTCATACTTATGAGGTATGCTTAGGTTGCTGATGTATGAAGTTAAACGGTGGATATCACCTGATTCTGTTACCCACTTAGCACCAGTTCCATTTTTTGGGAAAACAATATATGCAGCTGGAGCCCTTGTTAGTTTCACATAATATTTTTTGAAACGATGCCAATATTTCGATGCAATATGGTTCCTTCTGCCACGGATTTGACATGGTCCTTGAGAATTTTGTGAGGAGTTTCTTAGACCGGAATTTATATTTCGTGTAAATGGTGGTCTTGCCACTCTTTGGTATGGTCTCTGAGAAGATGAAACACGATTTGATATAACAATTTTGGCTAGAGGCTGCTGCAGTAAAGCCATTTGTTGTTCTAATTGCATATAAAAGGTCAAGAAATGCGCATAAAAGGTGTTGATGTCCAACTCATCAACTGTGCTGAGAGAAGTGATAAAATTCATAGGATTGATTTAGTCCATTCATAATCAACTGCTTCATATCATCTTCAGAAATTGGTTAGCTTTAGAGAAATGATCTTGCATGGACTTGTTACCTTTTGTTAGGTTGTGCAACTCTCTTTTGAGATGCATTTAATGCACCTTAGACTGAGGAGCAAATCTGGTTTCCAATGTATCCCAGATTTCATTTGAATTTGTTAAACCAACCACTCTGGTCATGAAACCTTCTATAAGAGAGGATAGCATCCAACTCATAATAATTTGATCATGTTCTTCAAACTTAGTGAAAGCATGTTTGATCTCTTCAGACTCAGGGAGGGTATGTGGGGGTTTTACAAGAGTCCTATCGATGTACCCTGATAGATTGTAGCCTTTTAGTAAAAGTTTGAGATGAGTTTTCCACAATATCTAATTTTTTTCTTTGATCTTAATATTGACTAGATCTTTATGTGTAGTTGTTGTAGTATGGTAGTATTGGAAGTCATTTGAAACTTGAAGGGTTTGCATGGTTGAAGATCCCTGGCCTGATACTAACTCAAGAATTAGATTTGAAGAAAATCTACCACCGTTTCTTGTAGAGATGAAATAACTTTATATATGTTTGTTTTACATTGTACAAGAGAATTACATATTCAAGACATTTGTAACACTCCGTAAAAGGGTTTACAAATCAAAGTTATTTTGATTTCTGTAAAAGAGGTTTTACTAGAAATCTTATAGGGTTTTTACTTCTACAACTTTAATCTTCTTCTTCTCAGAGTTGAAAATCAATTTCTAGGCTTACAAAATCAAAGATTTTGATTTCTGTAAATAAGGTTTTTCAATCACTTTCTAGGTTTACGAAAGTAAAATCATTTTTTGGTTCACATGAATTGAGAGAAGGTTTGATCTCTGGATTATCTCACAATCTCCCTGAGTTCTTGGTTTCTCTCACAGCTTCAGGAACTAAAACACGAAGAAAAGAGAAGGAAAGAGAAAAAATTATAATAAAGATGGTGGGAACTAAATATTAACGGATTTTTTATTTTGTCTTAAAAGAAATATTTTAGTGTATTAATATTTGGTGGGAACTAAAATAAATGGTAGGAAAGTGAAATCTTAATGATTGAACTTTAATTCAAATGATTTTAGTATGCATAAAGATGTGGGGGGAATTATTGTAGAGAAGAAAATTTTGGGAGGGAAAGTTTGGTTTTGGGGGGAAATAAAATGAAAATAAAAATAATAACATATAAATCTTATAATTAAATTAACTAAAAGGTCTTGTTAAGTTAAAATTTACTAGTATGCCATTGTTTGAGACTCTTAAAAGAGTAGCATAGGTATCTCTTAATTAATTTAGATTAATCATAATTAAAAAGACATGTATTCTCGGGTTGAAACGCATATATGAGTAGCATCACTAGCGACACTTATACGTGTCTCAAACCTAAAAAACAATATGTCTCAAAATAGGCTATATGTTGTAGTGTTTGTTAATTCACTACGAATAACGACTATATATATGAGATTGTATTCAGACTTCGGTATAAAACCACAATGAATAAAACTCAAAATCAATAAACTCATCATGTTCAATGGAAAAAAATATTTTAATTCATCAAAACCGTCCCAATTTCGTTTTGGAGCTTCTTATAGATGACTCTTACCAAACAAACCCTAAACTTATCAAAAACCTACAAACTTGTTTCCCAAGATATCTACTTCACTTTGATAATTTCATAACTTGTGCGAACTCTTAAAATAAACTTATAGACTATTCTTAAATTACCCTAATTAATAAATCTGAAAATTATTCGTTTTCTTCTAAATGATCTTTAATAAAATATAAAATATCATTAATAAAATACAAATGATATTAGTAAAATAATATATTTATTTTTCCTTAATCTCCTTCCATCATTCTACCGGTGTTGGAGAAAATTCGTCCTTGAATCTTGCCGATACCATGTTCTGCATGTGTACGTTGTTGATGATAATCTTCAAACACATAAGTTGATGTTGTAAAAAAAAATCTGTATACCCTACAGAAGCATGGGGTACGGAACCAACAATATAAGAAACGCATAATAAATATAATATATTTAAATAAGGTGAAGATTTGGTTTTGTTGATGGAAACAAAAAATGGATCTTCATGTACTTGATCAAGCGAAGCTTCATCTTCTTGATATACATAGTAGACGGGTGGTGCATCCCAATCGATGCCCATTTTTTCTTCATTGTTTTGTATAAAAAATAAATCTTCTCTAAACATGTTAACGGATTTTCGGTAAACCTAAAATATAAAATCTTGAAGGAACGTAACTAGCTCTGGTAACCAACTGATACAACGAATATTATTGAAAAAAAAAAGATAGTTTATCTAGACTTCGTTAATTTACTACGAATATTCACGAAACAGAAGCGTTACCAAGATGATATTAAGATGATATTGATTACTTATCAAGAATCCTCCTTCTTCTTCAAGTTCACTCTCAAACATCACCAAGCTTTTTTAATAGTGGCTACTCAATTTTCACTCTCTCATTTTTTTCTTGTTGTTTTTCACGACTATAAAAAGAATTCCTTCCTGTTTTCTCAAATCTACTTAACCTAAGTTGGCCTTTGTTCGGTGCTCTCCCTTATGGTTAAGGAATAACTCAACTGGTAGGCCATAAAGGAGTAACCAAACCAACAATCTCTCGCTCACAATTTATGGAGAGGTACTTGTCACTACCAAACCTTCCATGTTGCAAAAGTGGACATGCTTGTACTTCGGTAGTGACTTTTCCATAATATCAGAACCGTTGTCATATGTATAGATTGATCGTTTTAGAAAAGTGGTAAAAATGTGTCCGTTCGCTGAGACTTGTGAAGATTCGTTTTAGACCTAATTTTAACTTAAACTAGAAAATAAGTAAAAGATTTTAATAATATTGAGAAGAACTGGAACTCAGGATTCCACCAAAATCAAATCTGAATGATTTCTACAATGATTCTTTAACAATTATAGATCTTTTATTAACTTTGTTTCTGTTGCCAAAAGTAGATTTCTAAAATATTAGTTGTAAATCACAAGCATGGCGCATCAAAAGCTCTTACGTCCCAGCATACACCATCAAACAAAATCACAACTAATTAAGAAAAATCATATATCAATTAAGAATCAAAAATAGTTACCATTCATTCATGAAATATGGCTTCCTCCATTGTCCCAGTGGTTGGGTTTATCTAATCATGCTCAAAACACTCTCAAAAGATTGGTACATGGCTCAAAAGGTCTTGAGAAGAAGAAAAGAAGCTAAAAGTAATAAAACAGGAAATCTGCAACATTTATAGGCATTACAGATTAACTGTTACAGTTCAAGTTCAAGATAAACGTTGCAGATTGAAGATAAACGTTGCAGATTGAAGATAAACGTTGCAAAGTGGATGAAGAAACCTTGACAAAGTGGTTGAAGAAACCGTCGCCTTATCTTTTGTTTTTCGTGTTCTTCAACATCAGCAACAAAGAACTTTTCTGAATTGATTTTCTTTGCTCTGTTTAGCTTCCTGAGCTCGACCCAACCTTCCTCACCTCTTTTGTGACTTGATAAAACCTTTTTTTATACCACAGGAGCAAGGAATCTCCAAGAGAATTCCTTCCTGGAATTTCCCGACCGAAACTCTCTACTCCCCTCTGTCTTCGATCTATTGGCTTATATAGGTTTAAAAGACCTAAAAATTATCCTTAATCGATAAGGAATCGATTTCTAATCCAAAACCAACTTCAATTGTGTGTTTACCCAAACCAGGGAGTGTTTTTATTCTCCGGAACTAAATCGACTTTTCCCCCATTTTTAACGGCGTAAAGAGCTCTTTTGACGTGTTTCAACATGCGTTTAATTTTTTTTTCCATATTATGATGTCGAATCGTCATCTATATGTCACAAAACTCGCTTCTCAACTTCGGGGTTTTGAAATAAGAAGGGGGTGCCCCCAATCCAAACTGGGGTGCCTTTAACAATTTTCCTTGGGTGTCTTTAGTAATTTTTCTCAGGGTGCTTTTATCACATTTTGAGCCGATTTTTTCCACAAATGTTTATTTCTCAAAAATACCTACAAACACATAAAATCACACAATAAGTAGAAAATCAAGCATTAATAATACAAAGAATTAAGAACAAATTAGACACAAAAATGTGTCTATCAAATACCCCCAAACTTATTATTTGCTAGTCCTCGAGCAAATCTTATAAAATAACAATCCTAACTCACTTTCGCAGGAATCGCGACTATATTTAGCATATGTAATAAGTATTTAAACCCCTAGGTGTCCCTAGTGAACGAGTTTTGTCTCGTGAGGGTTTATAAGAGGTATACCCACAAAACCTTTACTCCAAACCCTATCTACATGTGAATGATTGAGGGTAAACACTAAACAAGCTATTTAGTTGGCATACTAAATTCTTCGACTATGGGAATCATTACCCTATATAAGTCCAATTGTTGTACACGAGTTTGTACTCAGCATATTAAAATTCATATATAAAAAAAACAAAGCTCTACTTAGATAGTCGTTCAACCACTGATGTGTTTGTAGTTGTGGTAAGAATTGGTTTCAAACTCTCGAACTTGTGAAGACTGATTTTAGATTTTAATAAACTAACTTTTAAACTAAAAATATGTACAAAATATGAAAATAATATGAAAATAATATTCACAAATACTGAGGTTATGGATTTCACCATTAACCAATTAAAGTGATTTAATCTAATTATTATTTATGCAATTCTAACATTTAATTTGATTCTAAAATATTGCAAAAAGTAGATTTTCAAAATAACAATTGTATAACAAAAGCATGGAACATCTAAAACCTAGGCCAAAGCATGTACCATCTAACGAAATCACAACTGCTTAATAAAAATCATTAAATCAAATTTCAACCAAGGCAAATAATCATAAAGAAATTGCAAACATTAGTTAAAATAGAATTATACCAATTTTATTGAAACAATGGCTTCCTCCGTCACCTCAGCATATGGGGTTTAGCTCATTGTATTGGAGAAACCCTCAAAAATATATTCCATAGCTCAAAAAGTGCTTCCAATGATGAAATAATAGTAACACAGGAGAACAAAATCGCTTATATGCGTTACAGAGATTTGTTCTCTGCGTTACAGAAGAAAGAAAAGAAAATAGAAGGAAAGGATGGACTTTAGGTGCTGTTGAAATAAGACTGCTTCAGTGCCTGCGTCAGCCACACTATCAGCGACAGTTTCTGGGCGCCTTATGTTCTTCACCTTCTTCTTCACCAGCAACAACTATTTTCTTCCTGGAATTTTTTTCGGTGATATCTCTGGCTCCTCCTGAGCTCTCCAACCCCTCCTGAATGCTTCTATTATCTCCTCTTTTTATACTTAAACACAACCCTAGCTTCTAAATCTTCTTGAATATCTTGTAATCAATGACTTGATCTCGGCAATATTTTCTTTTTTTTCTCTCGGCAATATTTTCTTCTCCCGGCAATATTTTCTTCTTCTTTTAAACAGACTTCGATCTGTTATTACCTCGTTTAGTCTCGTATAAGATAGACACCAAATCTTAAAATATTTGTCTATTGAAATAAAACAAGGAGTAGTTATCACGTGAAGATATGATTTTCGAGAATAAGGATATTTGATCCGAGAGTTTATGACTTGTGTACAAATCCCTCTAAATAGGGAAGAATAATAATCATGTTTTAATCCCTTGCCAAATCTCCCGAAAATATATTGCTCAGAATTCACGCTGTACAAAATTCCCGCCAAATTTCTCATTCAAACAAGTATGGGTGTCTTTATCAATTATCTGGGTGACTTTAGTAATCTCCACGGGTGCCTTTAGTAAATTTTGTGGGTGCCTTTATAACTTTTTGAGGCAATTTTTCCCAGATGTTTATTTCTTCCAAAAACACCTACAAAGACATAAAAACCATAATTAAGTACAAAATCGAGTACTAACGATACATATAATTGAGATAAAATCAGACATAAAAATGTGTCTATCGAATACCCCCAAACTTATTATTTGCTAGTCCTCGAGAAAATCTAATCTAAAAAATAAAAATAAATCCTAACTCACTTTCGCAGGCATCGCGATTGCACTTAGCGTGTGCAATAAGCCTTTAAACCCATAGGTGTCCCTATCGGACGAGTTTTAGTCTCGTGAGGGTTTACAAGAGGTGTACCCACAAAACCTTTTACTCTAAATTCTAGTTACTTGTGAACGATTGAGGGTAAACACTAAACAAGCTATTTAGTTGTCATACTAAATCCTTCGGCTATGGGAATCATTACCCTATATGAGTGCAATTACTGTACACGAGTTTTTACTCAGCGTACTAAAATTCATACAAGAACTCAAAACTCTACTTAAATAGTCGTTCAACCACAATACTCAGAATCTATCAAAGTACAATCACATAAAAAGATTTAGAAGATGAATATAAACAAAATGAAGTTTGCACGTGTTGACTAAGGTAAACGGTGTTTCCCATATCTGTCTGAAGGTCACTGCCAGGATGAACCCTAATGGATTGAGATACGCTCCCACTAGTCTTACTCCTAATATTGACTCAGCTGGTATATACAAGAGTCTCAGCGGTCGATTTATTGAAAATAAAATAATCTTTTAAATATACTGACAACATGATTGGATCAAATGAATCCAAGCGCATGCTCTTTATCAGTATCTTACAAGATAGTTCTCATGGATCCTGCATTCCACGCTTGCTTAGGCGACGGAGATTGGAAGAACACACACATATTGCTATCAAAGTGTCAATACTTGTTGTTTTTTTTTAATACTGATCTAAATAATACAATAATGGGGCTTGATCTCAAACACTCAACTTCATCCTGACAGTGGTAACAATTCGATATTGGTGCCCCACCAAATCACTTAGAGAAACACAAAAATTGCAAAAACAAAAACAAAAGGTGATATGGTTGGGATAGACTCCGACATATGGTGACAACTATCATGTTATTTCTAACACCTGAGCTAGGCATCCTTTTATGAATAGACCATTTAGATGGGCACTCCGATTCCTATAGAAAAATAGCTAAGTTTCCATCTACCTATAATGCTTAGTGTCATCCTGAATTGTTCACAAGTTTCTAGACTTTGGAGTTTCATACTTCACTAAAAGTTTCTCCCTTACCCCCAAACTTAAATCTAACATTGTCTTCAATGTTGTAAAGATGAATGATTAAATACATGAACAAGGTGAAACTATTACCAATCGAATAAAAGGAGTTAAGGAAAGATATTACCGTGTCGCATGAGCATGGGTTACCTCCCAAGAATTGCTAAGTTTAAAGTCTTCATCCAGACCAAGACAAAAATTAGTCACCTCATTAAATCATATAACAATAGTCGGAACAACTGTGGGTCTTCTGAATTAATAATGCTTTCCAAAATAAAAGGAAACTACAACAGACCCAGAAAGTGAACAAACAAAATACACCCTTATCCCTATCTAGTGTCTTGTTTAAGACAACTACATCTAATTGAGGTTCAGGTTCGGCTCTATGAAAGGTCTAGATAAATCTCTTTAGGATGAATTTTCTCATAGGAAGGATCCGGAGGATCAGGTTTTAGAGTCTGGAAAAACTCAAATAATAAATTTAAGGCACATAATAATAACCTGAAAATTTGTGGATCTTCAAAGTCAATCAGATTTGACCCACACAGTTGACTACTGCAAAATTGGTGGTCATTCTTAAGAAAATGTGTCGATTCTAATCTCCTAAAGTAATTAGGCGTAGTCTCAAAACTTGATACTTGACACATTTGAAATTCAAACGTTCCCACATATGGAAGAAAATATTTTGGTGGGAAAATAAAGTAAATCTTGGTATCATTTCGTAGGTAAACCACATCGATCAGAGGATGGGTTTCTAACAACTGAACTTCTTTTTGGACATCAACAGGATTAGAGAATCTAGTTTGAAGATGATCTTGAAAAATGGTAGAGGTGCAAATTTCAAGTCCCAAGTTAGGGACTTTAAGCAGGGATACTTGACAATCACAAGAATCATCGGTACCCCCAAACTTAGGGTGGACATTACTCTCAGATGAACTAAAAACTGTTGGTTGGATTCGAGGTCTTTAAGGTCAGAACTACATTCAGCTTCCTCTATAGAAGGAAATAAGGTAGACTTATAAACTGGTAGAAGTTCAAACTTAGCTTTCCATATATTATAAGTGTCCATCAAAGGTGCAGAATCTAACAAATTATTCACCTCATTAATAACACTATCATCGTCAACATCAAACCCAAAGTGGGCTAGGCATTTCTCTAATGGATCTTCTAACAAAATGTTTGGTAAAGATTTCTGAACTGAAGTACTAGTTACGTTCACTTCTTCTAAATCATAGATCTTACAAGAAGGTTGTCTATTCATACTAAATAGATTCAGTTCAATAGTCATGTTACCAAAAGAAAAATTAATTATTCAATTTCCGTAGTTGATGACGACATTATATGTAGCTAAAAAGGGACGACCTAAATCACTGGTATTTTAGCCTCTGGGACCTGAAAAGGTTGGGTGTCTAGGACAACAAAATCCATTGGGGAAACTATTTTATCAACCTGAATCAAATCATCCTCTATCACATTAAAATTCTCTAAGAGTCTATCATCTTCGTCAGAGACTATTGTCTTCGAATCGTTAGACTCTAAATCACTAGTCTCAGGACAAACTCGTTCCTCTAAACCATTATCGGCTTCAAAACAAGAAAATTCTGCACCGTCTAAAATAGTGGTATCTCTAGTCAAATCTTCTTCCTTTTGAATAGGTGAATAATCATTAAAATTATTTGGATTTGAAACAGAGATAACAGTATCATCATGAAGCACAATTAGAGTGACAATTTCTTGATCACTCTGCCTGTATATTTCAAGTTCTTCACCAATACTATCCTCATCATCATAATAATATGAAGATGTTTGAACCTCGTCTAAATAAGTAGTGTTACCGATTTTATTCTCGTCATTAGGTAAATATCCATCATTATTATCAAGGGTAAAAATGGAAACACTGTACTGGCAATTAAGATTATTTTGAGCAATTCTTTTTTTTTGTCTCTAACACAAACCTATATGTATTCTCAGTTAACTTCTTGAGTGATTCTTCTAGAGTCATAATAGGTTCATAAGGAGGACTATTTGTTCCATACACACTTAATTTGAAACTATTTGTTATCTCAGTTAACTTCTTCAGTGATTCTTCTAGAGTCATAATAGGTTCATAAGGAGGACTATTTTGCGACTGCTTTAGGGAATCGCTCCAAGACAAAGAACTCGAATTTTGTTCATTTTCATGTTCATAAGACGGTTGTGTATATGAATAGTAATTGGGATCACCCTGGTATGAGCAATAACCTACGAAAGGTTGGTGGTGGTCCCAAATACTATCCACACCATGTTGATAGTACGGATAATGTCTATTTTGAAATTCAGTCGGGTATTCATTGTATTGGTCCTCATAATACCAATTCGACATTTTCTAACAAAAACTTCCTAATATATTTACAAAAAAAACCTGAGAAAATAAATCCTACCGGAAGGGGTTCTAAACAAACACAAACAAGGCCGACTCAACCAAATCAAACCTATTGAATCTAGCAAACAAAAAGCATGATGGCTTCACTTAGATTGTTACTAGACCAGCTTTTATTCTTTCAAAACGCAACTAATTACAGTTTTAGCGAATCTCTCAGAACGATCCGAGTTAGATTAAGTCGAACAGAAACAGGATAAGCTCTAAGGAGCTTTGATAACCCTGCCTCTTTGGCAACTTTTCCTTGGGTTACAAGGAGGCTCTAATCAACTTAAAATAATCTTCCTGAACTTTAAAGTAGGCTAACAAAGTAACCAATAAAGTCCTTTTGAATGATTTTCCAATAAGCTCGTTACCCTATAGGTCTCTTTCTAGTCAAATTTTAGGCTTAGGTTCGCGTTGGGTAACGTATTCCTAAGGCGGGCAAGAAGGAAACGATGATGAAATCCGAGTCCTTATCTTATATGTCCAGTCCTTGCCCTAAACTAGAAAATAAATTCCGTATTCAAGTCCTCAACATATATGCATTACGAAGGAATACAGAAAACCCACTGACATGGGATTCATGGGTGGTTAGAGTCTTACCTCCCATACCAGACGGGCGATGAACCGTTGAAGTCGACTCGGGCCACCAACTCCTATGTCAGTGTACGAACCCGAGGGGCCGAGACAATATCGTAATTGTCGTCCTTCCCTGTTGCAGTTTATATTTAAATACCCTTCCGTAGGGTTTAAAAATTAATAATAAAGTTCAAAGTCCAAAGTTCAAAGTCCAAAAATAGAAAAATAGAGAAATACCTAAAATAATTACAAAAATAATAAGAATTTCCTAATACATTTTTCTAAAAAGAAAAATAAAAACCTAAAAAATAAAAAAAAATTTAAAAAAAATCTTGTCTTCTTTTTCCGTTTTTTTCGATTTGTCTTCGATTCCAAGTCTTTAATCAATCAATATAGTCTTTAGCTCCAATTTATTTTTGATCCAAAACCTGTAATACAAAGAAAAATACCCAAAAACGTAAAATAGAACAAAAGAAATAAAAATCTAACTAACAAACTAACCTAAAAAAATAAATCTAAAAATAAGTCCGCTCGGTGGCGCCAAAAATTGATATGATTATGATGATTCCGAACTTGTGAAGACTGATTTTAGATATTAATAAACTAATTTTTAAACTAAAAATATGTACAAAATATGAGGAACAAATCCCTCTAAATAGGGAAGAAGAATAATCATGTCTTAATCCCTTGCCAAATCTCCCGAAAATATATTGCTCAGGATTCACGCTGTACAAAATTCTCGCCAGATTTCTCATTCAAACAAGCATGGGTGCCTTTATCAATTGTCTGGGTGCCTTTAATAATCTCCATGGGTGCAATTAGTAAACTTTGTGGTGCCTTTATAACTTTTTGAGCCAATTTTTCCCTAATGTTTATTTCTTCCAAAAACACTTACAAAGACATAAAAAACCATAATAAGTACAAAATCGAGTACTAAAAATACATATAATTGAGATCAAATCAGACACAAAAATGTGTCTATCAACCACGATACTCAGAATCTATCAAAGTTCAATCACATGAAAAAGATTTAAAAGATGGATATGGAGATGATGAAGTTTGCGCATGTTGATTAAGGTGAACGGTGTTTCACATATCTGTCTGAAGGTCAGTGCCAGGATGAATCCTAATGGATTGAAATACACTCCCACTGGTCTTACTCCTTATACTAATATCGATTCATCTGGTATATACAAGGGTCCCAACGATCGCTTTATTGAAAATAAAAAAATTATTTATATTATTAAATGTACTAACAATATGATTGGATCAAATGAATCCAAGTGCATGATCCTTATCACCATCTTACATGATAGTTCTCATGGATCCTGCGTTCCATGCTTGCTTAGGCGACGAAGACAGGGAGAACACACACATATTGCTATCAAAGTGTCAATATTCGAAAAAAAATAATTATTTTTTTTATGAATCATAGTCCAAATAATCTCAAACACTCTACTCCATCCTGGCGGCGATAACAATTCGATATTGGTGCCCCACCAAATCACTTAGAGAAACACAAAGATTGTAAAAATAAAAACAGAAGGTGATATGGTCGAGATAGGCTCCGAAATATGGTGACCACTATCATGTTATTTCTAACACCTGAGCTAGGTATCCTTTTATGAATAGACCATTTAGCTGTGATAGACACATTTTAGTGTCTAAATTGTACCTTAGTTTCTATTAAGTTAGTATTCGATTTTGCAAATATTACGTGTTTTTATGCTTTTGTAGGTACAGTAGAAGAATAAAGATTTGTGGAAAAATTGGCTCAAAAAGTGATAAAGGCACCCCAAGGACAAGTGTTATTTGGCACCCTAGAAGTGGATAAGGGGTATTCTCGAGTCAACTCGGTCAAATCGGGACAAATCGGGTCAAACCCGAGTCAAATCGGTCAACCCGAGTTGACCGAGTCAACTCAGCACGGGACCGATCGGAATTCGTCTGCATCAACTGGCCACTTTCAATTCGCGTGAGAAACAAGTTTTTGTTGCTTCCAGATTGTTCTAAACACTCATAGTTATCTCACGCAAGTCATAAACATCAAAAGATCCCGTAAAATCAGCTTGAAAATCATGTATTTGGCCGGAATCATGATTCGATTAAGATTGGGTTTTGTGGGCAGTTCTAGAGAGTTCTATTAGGTTTAGAACTCTCTCCAGGGTTTCTACTACCTATATAAACCAAGAGAAGCCAAGAAAATCAAACATGAAAGCCTAGAGAAGAATTTAGAAATTTCCGGTGAAGCTCCGTCGACGTCCGGTCAACTGCTACTGCACCGGCCGGCTGTTCTTCATCCATCACTGCCGGAGAAGAAGACTCAGTAACATTTATAACTGTTGCTGATTTGAATTTTCCTGTTGTCTATTGCTTCAAACCCTTTGTTGCTTAAAACTCTTCTGTAACAGCTGAACCCTCTCCTGTAACGCATATAAGCGTATCAAATGAGCTGTTATAGCGTTATTCACCTTTGTAATTGATATTTTGAGCAATGAAATCAACTTTTGAGCAAGTTTTCTTCACCATGGGCTAAGTCTAATTACTGGGATGATGGATAAGGTAATTTTCTCAATTTTATGTGATTTAATTATTTTCTAATAATTATTTATAATTCTTTTATTATTAGAATTGCATAGTTTTGAATAGTAAAAACGGTTTTCTTTCAACAGTTGTGCTTTTGCTTGATGGATTATGCTTAGTTAATTAATTTTGATAGACCATGCTTGTGATTTACCTCTGTTTGTTAGCATAACAAAACCAATTTTGGCAATTATTTGGGCTTTAATTAATTTAAAAAGAATTATCTGATTAATCACATAGGTTGTTAGATTTACCTGATTCCTGATTCCTGGTCCTTTTAAAATTATTTAAAAATCATTACCTTCACAAGTTCGAGAATCGAACCTCTTTTTACCACTATATAAAATCACATCAATTCCTACAGAAAAAGAACTAAGTTTCCATCTACCTAGAATGGTTAGTGTCATCCTGAATTGTTCACAAGTTTCTAGACTTTGGAGTTTCATATTTCAACTTAAAAAATTTCTCCCTTACCCCCAAACTTAAATCTAACATTGTCATCAATGTTCTAAAGATGAATGATTAAAAACATGAACAAGGAGAAACCGTTACCAATCGAAGGAGTTACAGAAAGATATTACTGTCTCGCAAGAGCATGGGTTACCTCCCAAGAAGTGTTAAGTTTGAAGTTTTCATCCAGACTTTGGAAAGAACTAGTCACCTCATAAAATCATATAGGAACAGCCAGAACAATTGTGGATCATCTAAATAAAATAATGTTATCCAAAATAGAAGGAAACTGCAGCAGGCCCGGAAAGTAAACAAACATAGTACACCCTTATCTAGTTTTTCATTTAAGACAACTACCTCCAGCTATGGTTCGGGTTCAGGCTCTATAAAAAGGTCTAGATAAAATATTTTCATGGGCTGGATTTCCTCGTAGGCAGGATCAACAGGATCAGGTTGTAGAGTCTGGAAAAAACCAACTAATAAATTTCAAGCACATAATAATAACCTCAATAATTATGGATCCTCAAAGTTAATCAGATTGTCCTTACACAGTTGACTACAATAAAGGTGGTAGTCATCTTTAACAAAATGTTTCAATTCTAATTTCCTAAAGTAATTAGGCTTCGTATTAAAAATTAATAACTGACACATTTGAAATTCAAATGTTCACATATATGAAGAAAATATTTTGGTGGGAAACAAAGTCAATCTTGGTATTGTTTCCTAGGTTAACCACATCGACCAGAGGATGGGTTTCTAACAATTGAACTTCTTTTTGGACATCAACAGGCTCAAGGAATCTAGTTTGAAGATGATTTTGAAAAATGGTAGAGGTGCAAATGTCAAGCCCCAAGTTAGGGACATTTATAAAAGTTAAAGGTAAAGCACATGGAGAATGATAGTCACCCGAAAACTTAGAGTTTTCAGTGTCTTTAGATAGACTAGTTACAATTTTCCTAATTTCTAGATCGTCAGATTCCTAAAAATGGTCAATTGCTTCTTCTAGGTTATAATCAGGTGGTGCATCCTTACTCATATTTAAAATCTCTATGGATTTATCTTTGTTATCTAAGACTGTTGTTTCTAAATCGCTTGACTCTAAAACAGTATTCCCAGGATAAACCCGTTCCTCTAAATCATTATCGGCTTCAAAACAAGAAAATTCTACATCGTCTAAAACGGTGGTATCTCTAGTCAAATCTCTTCGTTTTGAATAGGTGAATAACCATTAAAATTATTTGGATTTGAACCAGAAATAACACTATCATCATGAAGTACAATTGGAGTGACAATTTCTTGATCACTCTGCATGTATATTTCAAGTTTTTCATCAATACTATCCTCATCATCATAATAATAATATGAAGATGTTTGAACCTCGTCTAAATAAGTAGTGTTACCAATTCTATCTTCGTCCTCTTGACTAGGTGAAAAATTATCAAGGGTAGCACTATATTGGAAATTAAGATCATTTTGAGCAATATTATTCTTTGCAAAACTTTTATTCACACTTAATGCAAACCTATTTGTATTCTCAGTCAACTCCTTGAGGGAATTCTCTAGAGAAACAAATGGATCATAAGGAGTACTTGATTGCAACTGCTCGTGTGATTCTTCTAGAGAAAGAGTTGGACTACTATTTGTTCCTCTTTATTCAAACTTATGTGTCATCTCATATATCTTCTTGAGTGATTCTTCTAGAGGTATAATAGGTTCATGATGAGTACTAGATCGCAACTGCTTCAATGATTCATCTAGAGGCATAATAGGTTTATTATAAGGACTAGATCGCACATGCTTTAGGGCATCCTCCAAGACAAAGAACTCGATTTTTTCTCATTTTCATGTTCATATGACGGGTGTGTATATGAATAGTAATTGGGATCACCTTGGTATGAGCAATAACCTCCAAAAGGTTGGTGGTGGTCCCGACTACTATCCACACCATATTGATATTACGAATAATGTCTATTTTTAAATTCAGTCGGATATTCATTGTATTGGTCCTCATAATACCAGTTCGACATTTTCTGAAAAAAACTTCCTAATATATTTAAAAAAATCTAAGAAAATAAATCCTAACAAGAAGGAAGTTTTAAACATACATAAACAAGGCCGACTCAACCAAATCAAACCTACTGAATCTAGCAAACAAAATGCATGATGGATCCACTTAGTTTTTTTCTAGACCAACTTCTATTCTTCCAAAAGGCAACTAGTTACAGTTTTAGCAAATCTCTTAGAACAATCCGAATTAGATTAAGTCGAATAGAAACAGGATAAGCTCTAAGGAGCTTTGATAACCCTGCCTCTTTGGCCACGTTTCCTTGGGTTACAAGGAGGCTCAAATCTACTTAAAATAATCTTCCTGAACTTTGAGTTAGGCTAACTGAGTAACCAATACATTCCTTTTGAATGATTGTCCAATAAGCTCGTTACCCTATCAGTCTCTTTCTAGTAAAATTTTAAGGATTAGGTTCGCGTTTGGTAACGTGTTCCTAAAGCGGGCAAGAAGGAAACAGTGGTGAAATCTGAGTCTTTATCTTATATAGCCAGTTTTTTCCCTTTACTAGAAAAGTAAATCTGTATTCAGTATTAAACATATGTGCATTACAAAGGTATCCAGAAAACCCACTGACAGGGGATTCGTGGGTTGTTAGAGTCTTACCTCCAGTTCCAGACGGACGATGAACCGTTGAAGTCAACTTAGGCCACTGACTCCTATGTCAGTATACGAACCCGAGCGGCAGAGATAATATCGTAATTATCGTCCTTCTATATGCAGTTTATATTTAATTACCCTTTTGTAGGGTTTAAAAAATAATAAAGTCCAAACGTCCAAAGTTCAAAGAAAAAGTCCAAAAATAAAAGAAAAATTACAAAAAAATAATAAAAGATTTCCTAATACAATTTTCTATACATAAAAATAAATAAAATCCTAAAAATTAAATAAAATTAAAATTAACTAAAATAAATTGTCTTTTTTTTCGTTCTTTTCGATTTATCTTTGACTCCAAGTCTTTAATCAATCAATATAATCTTTGGATCCAATTTGTTTTTGATCCAAAACCTGAAATACAAAGAAAAATACCCAAAAAAGTAAAATAGAACAAATAAAAATAAAAATCTAATTAAACTAACTAACCTAAAAAAAAAATATCTAAAAACAAGTCCCCGGCAGCGGCGCCAAAAAGTTGATCGTTTTAGAAAAGTGGTAAAAATATGTTCGCTCGCTGAGACTTGTGAAGATTCGTTTTAGACCTAATTTTAATTTAAACTAGAAAATAAGTATAAAAAATAATAATATTGAGAAGAACTGGAACTCAGGATTCCACCAAAATCACTTTTGAATGATTTCTATAATGATTCTTTAACAATTAAAGCTCTTTTATTGACTCTGTTTCTTTTTCCATAAGTAAATTTCTAAAATATTAGTTGTAAATCACAAGCATGGCGCATCAAAAGCTTTTACGTCCCAGCATACACCATCAAACAAAATCAGAACTAATAAAGAAAAATCTTAAATCAATTGAAAATCAATGCAAAATTCATTAAGAATCAAAAATAGTTGCCATTCATTGATAAAATATGGCTTCCTCCACTGTCCCAGTGGTTGGGTTTACCTCATCATGCTCAAAACACTTTCAAAAGATTAGTACATGGCTCAAAAGGTCTTGAGAAGAAGAAAATAAGCTAAAAATAATAAAACAGGAAATCTGCAACGTTTATAGGCGTTACAGGTTACTGTTATAGTTCAAGTTCAAGATAAACGTTGCAGATTGAAGATAAACTTTGCAAAGTGGTTGAAGAAACCGTGAAAAAGTGGTTGAAGAAACCGTCGCCTTATCTTCGGTTCTTCGTGTTCTTCAGCAGCAGCAGCAGCAGAGAACTTTCTTGAATTGATTTTCTTTGCTCTTTTTAGCTTCCTGAGCTCGACCCAACCTTCCTCACCTCTTTTGTGACTTAATACAACCTTTTTCTACACCACAGGAGCAAGGAATCTCCAAGAAAATTCCTTTCTGGAATTTCCCTGCCGAAACTCTCCACTCCCCTCTGTCTTCGATATGTTGGCTTATATAGGTTTCAGAAGACCTAAAAATTATCCTTAATCGATAAGGACTCGATTTCTAATCCAAACCAACTTCAATTGCGTGTTTATCCAAACTAGGGAGTTTTTTTATTCTTCGGTACTAAATCGACTTCTCCCCTATTTTTAACGGCGTAAAGAGTTTTTTTTTACGTGTTTCAACATGTGTTTAATTGTTTCTCCATATTATGATATCGAATCGTCAAGTATATCCCATAAAACTCGCTTCTCAACAACTCAGATACTTCTCTCACGCGAAGAGAATCTTTCCCGCCAACTTCGGGTTTTCGAAATAAGAAGGGGGTGCCCCCAATCCAAAAGTGGGGTGCCTTTAACAACTTTCCTTGGGTGCCTTTAGTAATTTTTCTCGGGTGCTTTTATCACTTTTGAGCCGATTTTTTCCACAAATGTTTATTTCCCAAAAATACCTACAAACACATAAAAACACACAATAAGTATAAAATCGAGCACTAATAATACAGAGAATTATGAACAAATTAGACACAAAAATGTGTTTATCATGGATCTTCTCAATACACATATGAATGGAATTGTGGCTGTCACAATAATCAATATACTTATATTGTTTTACACCGAGTTCTCTAACAAACCTCTTCATCCATATCATTTATTTAAAACTCTCTGTAACTACTATGTATTTTTCCTGTGTAGAAGACAACGCTACACATTTTTGCAATTGGATTGCCATGACACAGCTGTTCATGCATATGTAAATAAGTGACCCGATGTTAACTCCATACTTTCTTTGGTACCTGCTAAATATGAATTTATGTAACCCACTAACTTCGGTTTATCACTACCATATTATAAACACATATTATAAGTACCTCTTATATACCGTAGTATTTCAATGCCTCCCAATGCTTTATTCCAGAATTAGCAAGATATCTTCTTACCACTCCAACTGCAGAAGCTATATCCGTCTTTGTACACACCATGACGTACGTCAAACTACCAACTCGGATGCATAAGGAATCCCCTTCATATTTCATTTCTCAACATCATTCAGATGAAATTTATCATGAGCTTACCGGCTCCGCTTTGTCCATGTTGAAACGTTGCAACACCTTTTAGTTTGATCATTTTACCAATAAACCTTAATCATTTTTTTCCAAGTGGTATAACAAACACTTAATACTTATGAATATTGTCAATAATTTAAAATTATAAGAGAATAACAATAGGTACCACAATCTCAACAGCTCTTGATGGCTCTTTGATCGTATAGATAGCCACATGATATTTTCGTACCACTTGTGTATGTGAAACCTTGTTGAACTACTTCATATAGTTTGAGATACTGATTGATCCCGTGTCACAAGATCCATAATTGAACTAGATTGGATAATATATTTAAGCCTCTCGTGCTAATATTGAGTGCTAGGTATTGGTTTGTGAACTAGCTCAATCTTATCAACATGAGACCTACAATTGTCCTTTTCTAGTTTCCAGTTCCCAAATATTTCAACCTTGGTTTTTTTTATAAAACCAAATTATCGCATTACTCTTGTTGCATTGTACATTACATATCCTTGAGGGTGAAACAACAGTCCAAAGTAAAATTCCATATACGACCTAACTAGCTTGTGTGTTTCCTTTTCTTCCTTTTCTTCCTTGTAAGGATCAAAAGTAACCTTGGGGAGAGTTCAGGAGGAAATTAGAGCGATCAATTTCAATCCAGGAAAATTGTTGATGCTGCTGCTTGAAGAACACTGAATAGGTGACGGAATCTTCAACCAATAGGCCATATTTTCTTCATCAGTTTGCAACGAATATTGTCGCAACCGCAATATTTATTTTCAGCCCTTCTGTAACAGTTAGTTTGTAACGTCTATAAACGTTGCAACTCACTGTTTTCTTTGTTTTACTCCATTTTTATCATTTGTAAACATTTTTTGGAGACATGAACCATAATTTTGAGCAAGTGATGAATATGTGGAGCTAAACCCCATCCCTAAGACGACAGAGGAAGCTATTTTTTTCAAAAAATTATGTGGTAATATTTATTTAATTCATTTGTGCAATTCTTTTATGATTATTTAGCCTTGGTTAAAAATTGATTTAATGATTTTTGTTAAGCAATTGTGATTTTGTTAGATGGTACATGCTTGACCTAGGTTTTAGATGTTCCATGCTTTTGTTATACAATTTTTGTTTTAAGAATCTACTTATTGCAATATTTTAGAATCAAATTAAATATAAGAATTCATGATTATAATTATTGAATTAAATCATTTTAAAATTTGGAAAATAGTGAAACCTTAGCCTCAGATTACTCTCAATTTTGTTATCAATTTTATTTGAGTTTTGCTATTTTTAGTCTTAGAAATTAGATTTAAAAACAAATCTTCACAAGTCTTGAACGAACTTTATTTACCACTATTAAAAAACCTATCAATTTTTGGCGCCGCCGACGCGGACTTGTTTTTAAAATTGTTTTTAGATTATTTTTTTTAAGTTAATTAGTTCAGTATGATTTTTATTTTATTTTTTATTTTTATTTGTTCTATTTTACGTTTTTAGGTATTTTTTTTTTGTATTACAGGTTTTGGATCAAAAAGAAATTGGAGCTAAAGATTATATTGATTGATTAAAGACTTGGAATCAAAGACAAAGCGAAAAAAACGGAAAAAGAAGACAAGATTTTTTTTTAGTTAAATTTAAAAAAAAAATAGGGTTTTTATTTTTAGAAAACTGTATTAGGAAATTCCTATTATTTTTGTAATTATTTTAGGTATTTTTCTGTTTTTCTTAGTTTTGGACTTTGGACTTTGGACTTTGAACTTTATTATTAATTTTTAAACCCTACGGAAGGGTATTTAAATATAAACTGCAACAGGGATGGACGACAATTTCGATATTGTCTCGGCCCCTCGAGTTCGTACACTGACACAGGAGTTGGTGGCCCGAGTCGACTACAACTAATTCATCCCCCGTCTGGTACGGGAGGTAAAACTCGATCAACCCATGAATCCCCTGCAAGTGGGTTTACTGTATTCCTTCGTATACATATATGTTGAGGAATTGAATACAGATTTATTTTCTAGTAAAGGGCAAGGATTGGCCATATAAGATAAGGACTCGGATTTCATCACCATTTCCTTCTTGCCCGCCTTAGGAACAAGTTACCTAACGCGAACCTAATCCTTAAAATTTGACTAGAAAGAAGACTGATAGGGTATCGAGCTTATTGGAAAATCATTCAAAAAGAATGTATGGGTTACTTTGTTAGCCTAACTTAAAGTTGAAGAATATTTTAAGTTGATTAGAGCTGCCTTGTAACCCAGGGAAAAGTTGCCAAAGAGACAGGGTTATCAAAGCTCCTTAGAGCTTATCCTGTTTCTATTCGACTTAATCTAATTCGGATCATTCTGAGAGATTCGTTAAAACTGTAACTAGTTGTCTTTTTGAAGAATAGAAGCTGGTATAGAAACAATCTAAGTGGAGCCATCATGCTTTTTATTTGCTAGATTCAATAGGTTTGATTTGGTTGAGTCGGCCTTGTTTGTGTTTGTTTAGAATTCCCTTCCAATTAGGAGTTATTTATTTGCATGCCCAGACCGCCTAAAGTCTTGAGTGCGCGTGCCTGGAGAAGAGATTCTATTGGTCGTTTGATAAATGACGAGAATAAAAACTCTGTTTTTGAAATTGAGAATTTAGGAAACCCTTCTTTTGAGAGCCCGATTTTTGGAACTTTAGTTTTGTGAATTTTTCTCTTAGTGAGGAAGTTATTCCTAATTTTCCAGTTGTGCCAGAAATGGCAACCTTAAAAGATTTGTTGAATCCCACTAGGACTTCTCGTCCATCATGTATCAAGTTAGCTAAAACTCAAGCAAACTATGAGTTAAAACCTGGGATCATACAGATGCTCCCAATCTTCTTAGGAAAAGAAAATGAAAACCCTTACTTTCACATTAGGGGTTTTGAAGAAATATGTAGTACCCTAAGAATTCACAACATGTCTGATGAAGCTTTGAAACTTAGGTTATTTCCTTTTTCCCTGAGAGACATGGCCAAATCTTGGTTATATAGTTTGCCATGTGAATCCATCGAGACATATGAACAACTTACCACTGTATTTTTATCTAAATTTTTACCTAAGCACAAAATATCATCTATTAGGCAGGAGATTTCCATATTTGTACAGCAAGAGGGAGAATCTTTGTATAGGTATTTGGAAAGGTTCAACGATTTATTAACACAATGTCCCCAACACGGTTTAGAAAAGCTTAGATTAGTCCAGATCCTTTATGAAGGGCTAGATTATCCAACAACGACCATGGTTGAGTCATTGTTTACATGGAGTTTTGTTAGTAAAACTGTTGATAAGGCAATGACATTTTTGAATGAAATTGCCGAAAAGACCCATCAATGGGAATGTAGTAAGGAACCCCAGAGAAAATTTTTACTGAGCAGAGGTAATGTCAATAGGGTAGATGGAATTCTTGAATCAGATGCCAAAATTGAGCTATAGCAAAAAGGTTAGAAGCCTTAGAATTAAGTCAATCTAGTTGTGTAATAGAACCCAAGTCATATTGGTAAGGACATACTGTTGAAGAGCACGCCCATGCTCTTTACAATAACACTAGATATGATAACCGTCAGAAGTTTGACCCATATTCAGAAAACTATAACCCTGGTTGGAGAAACCATCCAAACTTTTCTTGGTCTAAGGGCCAAAATCAAGGTCAGTCTAGTAACCCTTAGGTTCCCCCAGTTTTTGGTTATACTAAGAATTCTTCTGGTCCAGCACAATTTCAGAATCCGTTAGAAAAGACGGTCATGAGTTTAGCAGAGACTGTCGCCTCATTAACTCAGAGCACTAAAGATCTTCAGCAGAACACTAAAGATTCTCAGCAATTTGTCAATCAAAGTTTATGAGAAAATCAAAATATTATTCAGGCCAACAGTCAGGCAATTTCCAATTTAGAAAACCAGATTGGTCAAATCGTTGAGTCTTTGAGAGAAAGAAAAAAAAAGCAAGTTCCCTAGTCAACCACAACCCAACCCTAGAGGATTTCATGAGTTATCTTATGGTGAGAAATCATCAAATCATGTGAATTCAATTAAAACCCTTAGGAGTGGTAGAATGTTAGATAATAAGGTAACCCATCCCGATAGTGAACATGCTTCTGAACTTGTAGTTGATGAGACTGATAAAGTCTCTAAAGAGTCCAATGTGGTTCCCGCTGAGCTCGATTTTGTGCCCAAATCCCCATTCCCACAATTTCTAGTACCAGCTAGGAAGGAATCCAACTTTAATGATATATTGGAGATTTTTAAGCAAGTTAATATTAATCTTCCTTTATTAGATGCAATTAGGCAAATTCCTACTTATGCCAAGTTCCTTAAGGATCTTTGTACGCGAAAGCGAAAGCTTAGTGTACAGAAAAAAGCCTTTGTAGCTAGTCATGTGAGTTCAATTATCCAGAACAACACAAATCCTAAGTACAAAGACCCAGGTTCCCCTACCATTTCTTGCACAATAGGTAACTACCGTGTAGAGAAAGCGTTACTTAACTTAGGAGCTAGTGTGAACTTACTTCCGTATCATGTGTACCTCCAGCTAGGACTTGGTGACATAAAACCTACCCAGATAACACTTCAGTTAGCTGATAGGTCTGTAAAAATTCTTCGTGGTATTGTAGAAGATGTTCTTATTGAGGTCGATAGGTTTATTTATCCTGTGTATTTTGTTATCCTAGATACTCAACCTGTTCCTGACCCAGAAAACCAGATACCTGTGATATTAGGTCGCCCATTTTTAGCTACATCTAATGCGATCATTAACTGTGAAATGGTATTATGAGTTTGTCTTTTGGGAATATGACTATTGAGCTGAATATTTTCCATATTAATAAGCAACCCCATGAGCTAGATGACACATGCATTGAAGAGGTGAACATGATAGGAACACTAGTTCAGGAGTCATTACCAAACATCTTATCTAAAGATACATTAGAGAGTTTTTTAACCTATTTTGGCTTAGACTTCGACGATGTTAGCGCCAATGATCAAGTGAATGCTCTGTTAGACTCTACCCCTATGTTAGATACTAATAGATGGAAATCTAAGTTCGAACCACTACCAGTTTCTAATTCTACCTTTATTCCTTCGTTAGAAGAGCCTCTTAAGTTGGACCTCAAACCATTGCCAGATACTCTGAAATATGTGTTTTTAGGCCCATATGAGACTTTTCCTGTAATATTATCATCCGACTTGGATAGTGATCAGGAAAGTAGGCTAGTGACCGTACTTCAAGACAACAAGGAAGCTTTAGGGTGGACCTTAGCAGACATTAAGGGTATAAGTCCTACTGTTTGTATGCATCAGATTCATTTAAGGATGACACCAAACCTTCTAGGGATATGCAATGTCAACTGAACTCTAACATGAAAGAAGTAGTTCGAACCGAGGTGCTTATGTTGTTAGATGCGGGTATTATCTACCCCATATCAGACAGTAATCTACCCTATATCAGACAGTAAGTGGGTCAGCCCCGTTAAGGTTGTTCCCAAGAAATAAGGTATCACTATAGTCCAGAATGAAAACAATGAGTTAATCCCAACCCGAGTGACCACGGGGTAGCGTGTTTGTATTGACTATAGAAAATTGAACAAGGTCACAAGGAAAAACCACTTTCCCCTTCCTTTCATCGACCAAATGCTAGAGCAATTATCTGGACATAGTCATTATTGCTTGTTAGATGGCTACTCTGGTTATAATCAAATTGTTATTTCCCCAGAAGACCAAAAGAAAACTACTTTTACCTGTCCCTTTGGTACCTTTGCGTATAGACGCATGCCTTTCGGGTTATGTAATGCACCCGCTACTTTACACCGTTGCATGATGAACATGCTTTATGACATGTTAGAACGGTTTTTAGAGGTCTTTATGGATGATTTTTCAGTGTTTGGTTCATCGTTTGATGAGTGCTTGCATCATTTGACATTAACGTTGACTAGATGTAAAGAAAAGAATGTAGTGCTTAATTGGGAGAAATATCACTTTATGGTTCGATCAGGAATTGTTTTCGGGCATATCGTATCTTCTAAGGGTATAGAGGTAGACAAAGCCAAAGTTGACCTTATTAAGAATTTACAGGTTCCCAAAACCGTAAGAGATATTAGGTCATTCTTAGGGCATGCAGGTTTTTATCGTCGATTCATTAAGGAATTTAGCTTTATTTCTAGACCTCTTTACAATTTGCTTGCAAAAGATATTAAGTTTGTCTTTGATGATGCTTGTTTAGAGGCTTTTGAGAAGCTTAAGACTTTACTCATTACCGCCCCCATAGGCCACGCACCTAACTGGAACCTACCCTTTGAAATCATGTGTGATGCTTCAGATTATGCTATTGGTGTTGTGCTAGGTCAACGAGAAAACAAAATACTTCATGTGATTTACTATGCTAGCAAAACTCTGAATGATGCCCAAATGCACTACACCACCACAGAAAATGAATTGTTAGCCATTGTTTTTGCCTTAGACAAGTTTAGATCATATCTCTTAGGTTCTAAGGTCATAGTCTTTACCGATCATGCTGCTTTGAAGTATCTTCTGTCCAAGAAGATACTAAACCTAGATTGATTAGATGGATCCTTTTGTTACAAGAATTTTCTCTAGAAATTATAGACAAAAGGGGTGCAGAAAATGTAGTAGCGGACTACTTGTCTAGGCTTGTTTTTGATTCCCCTGATGATTCCCCTCCTGTGAGGGATAGTTTTCCTGATGAACAACTTTTCCTTGTTTCCCAATTACCTTGGTATGCGAATATAGTGAACTATCTTGATACTGGTCGAATGCCCCAACATTGGGGTAAACAAGATCGTTCTAGGTTTTTATCCGAGGTTAAGCATTTCTTTTGGGATGATCCTTATCTGTTTAAGTATTGTCCAGACCAGATTATTAGGAGATGTATACCTGAGAATGACCAGTCCAGTATTATTTTCTTTTGTCATGATCATGCTTGTGGGGGTCATTTTAGTACTAAGAAAACCGCTGCTAAGACATTGTAGTGTGGATTCTATTGGCCTTCGTTGTTTAAATACACCCACCATTACTTTGTTACTTGTGCGCGTTGCCAGAAGTTAGGAACCATTTCTCGTAGAAATATGATGCCTTTGAACCCTATTCTAGTTATTGAGGTCTTTGACGTGTGGGGCATTGATTTTATGGGTCCTTTTCATAATTTTTTTGGTTATTTATACATCCTTGTCGTTGTAGACTATGTGTCTAAGTGGGTTGAGGCGGTTTTGCGTAGAACAAATGACCACTAGGTTGTGGTCCAGTTTCTGAATGATAACATATTTGCACGTTTTGGTACACTGCGAGCTATAATTAGTGATGGAGGGGTCATACTTTTGTAATCGACCATTTAGTCTTTTGATGAAGAAATATGGTATTACCCACAAAGTAGCTACCCCATATCACCCACAGACTAGTGGTCAAGTAGAGGTTTCCAACCGGGAGATAAAACGTATTTTAGAGAAAACATCCTAATCGGAAAGACTGGTCATTGAGGCTTAGTGATGCCTTATGGGCTTACCGCACTGCGTTTAAGACCCCCATTGGAATGTCACCTTATCGTCTAGTTTTTGGCAAGGCATGTCACCTACCCGTCGAGATAGAGCAAAGAGCATATTGGGTTGTAAATCAACTTAATTTTTTTTTTGACAAGGCAGGAGCTCACAGGAAGCTCCAGCTCAATGAGTTGGACGAGATTCGTAGAGATCCATACGATAGTGCTAAGGAGTATAAGAAAAAAATGAAACTTTTTCATGATAGAAATACTTTAAGAAAGTCATTTTCTCCGGGTCAAAAAGTTCTTATGTATGATACTCGTTTGCATCTATTCCCCGGGAAGTTACGCTCTCGGTGGACGGGTCCTTTTATAGTCCGCACTGTTTATCCTCATGGTGCTATTGAGATGAGACACTGGATGGTAGTAGTTCTTCAAAAGTTAACGGTCAGAGATTGAAACCCTTTTTAGAGCCTTTTCCTGCAGGTGATGTTGAGGAGGTCCTTCTGGAGGACCCTGCTTACCTTGATTGACCATCAAGGATGTTGTTGTACATTAGTAAGTTTTTGTAGGTTTTTGTTTTTATTTTTTTTCTTTATTCTCCAAAAAAGGATTGTTACGCTTCATCCAGGTACTATCTTTCTAACTTACCTTTTTATTCCTCTAGTTACCTATATTTTTGGTATTGCACTTTAATTTGAAACATTGAGGACAATGTTAGGTTTAAGTTTCTCTAAGTGATTTGGTGGGGCACCTGTATCAAATTGTTATCACCTTATGTTTTTATTTTTGCAATTTGTACGTTTCTCTAAGTGATTTGGTGGGGCACCTGTATCAAATTGTTATCACCGCCAGGATGAAGTGGTTTAGATCAAGCCCCATTATTGTATTATTTTGTCCATTATTCAAAAAACAAATCGAGTATTGACAATTTGATAGCAATATATGTGTTCTCCCTGTCTTCGTCGCCTAAGCAAGCGTGGAACACAGGATCCAGGAAAACTATCATGTACGATGCTGATAAGGAGCATGCGCTTGGATTCATTTGATCCAATCATGCTGTCAATACATTTAAAATATTTTCAATAAATCGACTGCTGGGACCCTTGTATATATCAGCTGAGCGATATTAGTTTAAGGAATAAGACTAGTGGGAGCGTATCTCAAGCCATTCATCCTGGCACTGACCTTCAGACAGATATGGGAAACACCGTTCACCTTAGTCAACACGCGCAAACTTCATTTTATCTATATCCATCTTCTACATCTTTCCATGTGATTGTACTTTGATAGATTCTGAGTATCGTGGCTGAACGACTATTTAAGTAGAGTTTTGAATTCTTGTATGAATCTTAGTACGCTGAGTGAAAACTCATTTACAACAATTGGACTCATATAGGGTAATGATTCTTATAGGCGAAGAATTTAGTATGCCAACCAAATAGTTTGTTTAGTGTCTATCCTCAATCGTTCACAGGTAGCTAGAATTTGGAGTAAAGGTTTTGTGGGTACACCTCTTGTAAACCCTCACGAGACAAAACTCGTCCACTAGGGACACCTAGGGGTTCAAAGGCTTGTTGCACACGCTAAGTGCAATCACGATGCCTGCGAAAGTGAGTTAGGATTTATTTTTATTAGATTTGCTCGAGGACTAGCAAATAATAAGTTTGGGGGTATTTGATAGACACGTTTTCGTGTCTTATTTGATCTTAATTTGTATATTGTTAGAACTCATGTGTGTACTTGTATTGTGTTTGTAGGTATATTTTTGAAGAAATAAACATTTGGGAAAAATTGGCTCAAAAAGTTATAAAGGCACCCATAAAATATTAAAGGCACCCTTCCAGAATTTATAAATGCACACATGCCTTGGATTACGGGCACCCACCTATTTCAAATTCAAAATTAGGCGGGAAACTCTCTTTTCTCTTCCGCGAATCTGAGTTTGAATTTATGAAGATATTTGACGTGATTTTTGGGATTTAAACAGAGAATATACTGGCTTTATCAAGAGTGATTTGCACATGATCAAAAGATACGTGAAATTAATACATAATCAATCCAAACAAAGATATCAGGAAGAAAACTTCTCTCGAGTTAAACTTTCGGGTTTGATTTGAAAGAAAGATTCTCTCATGATTATTGTCTCAGCAGTATCTATCCTCTAGAAGATGATGGAATCAAAATCAAGACAGAATATCAAATCATATCACGAAAATTGAAGAGAAAAAAAATACCCGAGTATTATTCTCTTTTAATTAATAATCTTTGAAGATTAGGTGGTGTGTGATGTATAAATAGGAGTTGTGGAAGTCGTAGAAGGGTCAGAGAGTATTGGGGAGAGTTCAGGAGGCAATCAGAGCGATCAATTTCAATCCAGGAAAATTGTTGTTGCTGCTGCATGAAGAACACTGAATAGGTAACGAAACTTCAACCAATAGGCCACATTTTCTTCATCAGTTTGCAACGAATATTGTCGCAACTGCAACATTTATTTTCAGCCCTTTTGTAACAGTTAGTCTGTAACGTCTATAAACGTTGCAAACTCACTGTTTTCTTTGTTTTACTCCATTTTTATCATTTGTAAACATTTTTTGGAGCCATGAACCATAATTTTGAGCAACTGATGAATATGTGGAGCTAAACCCCATCCCTGAGGCGACGGTGGAAGCTATTTTTTTCAAAAATTATGGGGTAATATTTATTTAATTAATTTGTGCAATTCTTTTATGATTATTTTCCTTGGTTAAAAATTGATTTAATGATTTTTGTTAAGCAATTGTGATTTCGTTAGATGGTATATGCTTGACCTAGGTTTTAGATGTTTCGTGCTTTTGTTATACAATTGTTGTTTTAAAAATGTACTTATTGCAATATTTGAGAATCAAATTAAATGTGAGAATTGCATGATATAATTATTGAATTAAATCATTTTAAAATTTGGAAAATAGTGGAATCTTAGCCTCAGATTACTCTTAATGGGGTTATCAATTTTATTTGAGTTTTGCTATTTCTAGTCTTAGAAATTAGATTTAAAAACAAATTTTCACAAGTCTTGAACGAACTTTATTTACCTTTATTAAAAAACATATCACTTGCTGGGAGGAATTTGCACATCACCATGTCGTTTCTCTTCCACTGGAACAGGGTCATCCCATATATTTTTTTATTCTCTGCTGCATCTTCAGTACCATCAAATCTTGATGGAAAAGCTAGAAGAATACACTTTGGGGGAAAATCCGTCTCTTCTTCTTATGAATGGTGTTTTCTCAGCTTTTGTCATTACTTCGACCATCTTTTTGTCATCTTCCTTGCTTGCCATCTTCTTAATCATAGCCTCCAGATTCTTGACTTTATCTTCCATACTCTGTCCATGTTGTCGACTCTCTCAAATAGGTTCTTCTCGGAAGTAGAGCCTTCGCAGACTCCGGAATATCTTCTGGGTTGTACTTCTTGCTCTGGGGTAGGTCTTCTCGAGGGAATTGGCTCGGGTGTTACGCCCCGACTAGGAGTTGTTCTGATTGTGCCACTTGCTTCTGGATGGGTATTATCACTTGATTTCTCTCTAGAATATTCTCTCGGTGTTCTTCCTCGCCTGATTCCTCTGTGTCTGAGTAGGTTATTTTCTTGTTCAAACAGGAGATTCCTTCGCTCTAAGGCCCTCATCATCTTCTCTTGATTTTGCTGGTTTGCTAGAATCTTGTCCAGATTCGCATCAGTATCCTTATGACTAGATAAGTTATCCCTCATTTCATATCATTTTACTTGGTTCTTTTTCCCTAACATAATCGGGTGTTGTCGTTCTGCTTCCCTGTTTGCTGCTGCTCTTCGTGCTTCTTCTGCAATCAATCTATGTTCTTCTTCATGAGCCTTTCTTCTTGTCAGGTCCTCCTTACTGTCCGAGGAGGAAAAACCATCAGGGGGATACTCCATCTCTCATAGGTTTCTGCCATTCTCCATGATGATTCCATCATCCTCCAGAGGCGGGTTGATCTCTTCGTTTACTTGTGGCATCTCGGATCGTGTTCCTCTCCTCAAGATATGTTTCGGGATGAGGTTACTCTCTTGTCCTAATGTCATGAGTACCTCCTGCAGACTCGCTCTTGCTGTTATCCATCTTCGCAGATATCGCATCGAAGCAGAAGAGCTAGCCATTGATTCATGTCTTCTCAAGATGATGACCAAGGTACAGAAGAGAAAAACACAGACTCACTAAGGAAATAAAGTATATTTTTATAAATTCCTTTTGTCTTGTGCTAATCCCTATGTCCGATATTTTGTAACCACATGTCAGTCTGCACAGAGTCGGTCTCTGCCCTATGTCAGAGTTCTACACCTCTGAAAAAGGGTTGTTGTGGTCCAAGAGATTTTTTTGGAAAAAAAACGTCATAGCCAAATACTAGGTTTGTTACAGTTAACTTTTAGTGTCAGTCTTTTCATCTCTGACATTGGCCATGTGAAAATTGATCAGTAAACCGGCTCCAACGACCGAAAAAATTCTTTTACTGGGTTTGAGTAAGATGCAGAGAAATCTTCTCGTCTGAGCTCTTACTTTTTTATGATGTTGACTTCTTCTCTTTCAGACTTAGGTTTTCCGAAGAGTTTAGAAGTTTCGATCCAGGTCTCAAACTTAATTTTTTGAAAGAACTCAAACTGTTTGAATGACTATGGCTCCAAACACACCTTATTCTTGTTTTAGGAACATGGTTTCCTGAATCCCTTGTTATCAGGATTTCCGCCATTCAATTCTTTTAGACCAAGTATAACAAAAAAATATTTTAGGGTCTTGAAAGAGAAGTAGCTAAAGCTTCTTAAGACTTTTGAAAAAAGAACCATCCTACTAAGATTTTAAAACTCTCTCTTTTTTAGTAAAACTAATACTTTCTAGACAAGCCTTTTAGCATCAACTCCCTTTGAGTGAAGATCTTTTCCTACTAATAAGTATTTTTCCATATGGTATAAGAAATAAAGTTTTGGTATTCTCTGGACTCAAAGTATTACTGCATTTTGAAGCACTCGGATCTATCTTAGCTTCAAACAAAAGGTCATGGACGTTTTGAAGCTTATAGATTTGAGAGTTTACCCAACTATGTATTAACACTTTAACTTCAACATGAATCTTTTAGCTTCAACAAAGGTAAGAGACGCTTTGGAGCTTATAGCTCTGACTGCTTTGTTAAGAAAAACCACAAAGGTACTCAACAAGATGTTATACATCCTTGTTTCTAGCGCCAAAATGTAGTTGTATAAAATCTAACTACCATTATCTGACCATTCACACATGAAAGGGTAAACAAACAAGTAAACCAAAAGCATATTAACGTCACACAAGAGATATACGTGGTTCGGTATGATTACCTACGTCCATAAGAGTTGAATGTTTGATCTTATAAAGTATAAAAGGCCTTACAAAGAGATAAAACTTAAGCAAAACTCCCAAGAACACTCTTCATCTCAAGTTCTAACTCTTTCTCCAAATAACATAACTTGCCTTCTCTCTTGACTCAATCTACTATTTATAACTAAGAAGCTTATACAACCAAACTACAGTGTTGAACACGTATATTTAAGTTGTTGTATCTTACTCGGGAGATATGACCCGAATCTTCTGAACATTGCCCCGACTATGTTTATAACCTTCTTCGACATATCTCGATGTACCTCACGACTCTGTTCGCTACTCCCCCCCAATACGCCTCCTTCTATCTCCCGATTTATTTCTGGTCTTGGTCCGAAGTAAAGACTGTTCCCGACCTTTGTCAGAAGCATTTAATGCTTCTGACCGCATCACGCGTGCTCTATAACTGCAATTAATGCTTTGTCCCTTCTTTCAAACTTGACCGTGGATCTTCTTTTTTACTTTCCACATTTCATGATTCTAAGTTGATGCGATAGATATCTTGTTTACTGTGTTGGACCAGATGACCTCCTTCAGTACTTCACTTTTATCTTTAATATCATGGTCCCTTCTTCTCAGATGTCTACACCTATCCCCAATATTTTACCACTACGATAAGAGTAGGTTGTATCTGCATTAATTTTGTGAGCTAATCCAAACGCTGCCCGGTTAATCGGCTTAGTTGCATAAGCAAATTTGTTTTACGAATAAAGACTTAATAGTTTTCATAAAACGGGCTAGTATCTGATTGTAGTTTATCATACTTCTGTTAGTCATAATTTCTTTTTTTATAGTACCATGACCAATCTAAACGAATCAAGATAAAATAGATTAACGAAGAAAAAAGTCTTAAGTTCGACAATTTCACAGTATTTTTTATTTATTTTATTATTATTTTGAAGGTTAATTTCATAGCATTTAAACGGCTGTGAGCAAGACTTTTCTTACGCGACATCACAAACGTGTGATACAGTAATTCGTGTTGACAATCGATCATGAATCATTGATTCAAATTTCAAATTAAGGTTTTGCTAAATTAATTTCTTATATATTATTATATGCTGTGAACACCTGTTAAAATAAGTACTATAAAAAAATTACCGTAGAAAAAAATAGAAATGGGACTTTCTTATAACGACCCTACATCAAAAGCTGATGTATATTAACTTAGAAAAATCAAGGGTCGAAATGAGCTCGTGGGTAATTACGTGTACGTTAAGCATTTGTTTCCACCAAATTTGTATGTTTTTTAATACTGCCTGACAAATCGACGTGACAGCCACGTGTTAGGTGTCACAATAGGTGATGTCATTCCTATACGAAGACGTAGACATGTTTTTTACGACATCAAATTGTGCGTCCCAACTTCTTTCCTGATGTGACACTATTATTCAGTAGTACACCATTATTTCTTATCTTCAGATAGATTTTTGATATAATGATTTTATACAAACCGTTTCCTAACGTGGGGAGTTTTTAAAGAGAAAGCACGTTCTGACTTTTTCCTAAATTTTTGGAATTTTTTTATTGCACTAGCACCGTTGATATAAATATTTTATTTGTAATGTTTTTTATCCATCGGATTCGCATCATATAGAATATTTGCCTCTTTCAGCTACAATCCATTTTCAAGATCTGTTCTTCCGTCTTTGAAAAGATTAAGTAACTAAAGAAGAACAAGAGAGATAGTAAGCTCTTTAGACTAGGAGCTTAAATAAGATTACAAGATAGGATTCGTCGTCTACTTGATTATTTTTTCCATTTATCATAGAGTATTTTCTTGTTTGATTTGTCTTTTTTTATTTAGGGATAATTAGACTATAGGTACCATTAAATGGTATATTTTAGCGTTTAGGTCCAAACTTTATTCAGCTTTGAGTTTAGGTCCCGGTCAACTAAAGGACGTTGACTCTATTGACCGTCCAGTTAAGGGTTAAAAAGTAACGCCGTTTAGATCCGTTAAAGTCTAGAATCCCAAAGCCAGTAAAAGATTGTCAATTACAGATCTCCTAGATGACTGTCTAAGCCTTGTGTATCAAAGTCTAGAATCCAGTCCTGACCATAGCTCCTTTGAGATCTCCCTCTGAGAGCAAACCAACAGAAGAAAATTAGTCTTTCAATAAACTAACCTGTAAACTGAAATCAGATGGATAAAAATAACGAAAAACAAAGGAAGAACACATACGTCAGTGGATGCTTGAACAACTGAAACTTTGGACACGATACAGTCCAGTGGATTGTCATCTCTAGAGTCCGAAGAGCCACTGTACAACGATGTATGGCTTTTTCTTAACGGTCTCAAAGAACTCTACTATTCTGCCAATATAATCAAGCTGACCATCTTCCGCCTGAATATAAGAAGCAGTATAGATAAGACTACAATTTAGACATACTGATATAAAATTTAGGAACAACAAATATGAATACAGTAGGAATAACAACTGCTTAACAATAAAGAATTCATAGAGAAATCTGTAAGTAAAATTGAAACAAATACATTCAATCATCGATTTTACTTGAACTCCTTAATGAAACCAACAAAATACACAGAGTATGAATTCAGCCATGATACTAACAAAAGTCAATAGAACAATCAATCACCTATATAATCTAATTGTCATTCTTCTTCCTAAAATAAATCAGTAATATAACATTATTTTAAAAAGTAAACTCATACATATACCATCAGACCCCTCAATAAATCATGCTTCTATCAAATATAACATGAATAAACCAACCAACAGAATAAAAAAAACAAGATATCAATAAAACATCAACCAAAAAGTATTAATCATTAATTCACCTTGATCAAACAGCAATCATTTAGATTAAACGTTACACCATCAACCTCAGCACTAGTGAAGTGCCTTCTCGCATGCAAGTAATCTGCACCACCTTCCCTCGCCTGCAATTACACACAAAAACAGTCAAAACATGTATAAATGCACAAAATCAAAACTAGAAAATCAACGAACTAAAGAATCAGAGTCATTAGCTTTGAAGAATCATAACGATTCGGCCATCGTTGCCTAGCTTCTTCAATAGGAACAGGCTCGCCAGTTAACCAGCACTCAGAATTCGCACTCCCTTTTTTCGAATTTGTAATCTTCCTCTTGATTTTATCAAGAGGAAAGGAAGCATCGCCATAGCCATTCTCAGCACTCTCATTTTCATCCTCATCTACTGCCTCCTCAGGGTTTGAAATATCGAGATCTGAAACCTGTTCATCTTCCTCTTCTTCTTTATTTAAAAACTTCTTTTTACCTTTCCTAACAATACTCTTCGTGTTCTTTCCTAACAAGGAACTGGAAGAAAAACCTTAAATTTGGAATGGTTAAAAAGTGAAGATTTAACGGCCATTAACGGACGTTAAAGGACGTTAACGGATCTAAACGGCGTTACTTTTTAACCCTCAACTGGACGGTCAACAGAGTCAACGTTGGTCATTTAGTTGACCGGGACCTTAACTCAAAGCTGGACAAAGTTTGGACCTAAACACTAAGATGTACCATTTAATGGGACCTAAAATCTAATTATCCCTTTTATTTATTTATTTTTTTTCCTTCCCATGTTTGCAGAGTAATTTGGAGCTTAAAATCTCAAATCAAGGTACTTAGTGAATAAGTTTAGATAAGTTTCCCTTCGTTTGATAGGAAGAACAAGTAACAGCTGAACGACAATGGTTCTCAAGTATGTAACTTTCTCAATTTTTATACTTGAAAGTTTATACAAAATCTGTCATCTTTGTTTTACTAAGTAAGGAAATGTATTTGCTTTTATCGTATCTAATGTTTTTACAGATATGATGTTAGTAGATTTGGTTAATTCTACTTGGTTATAATGGTTTAGGAATATAAATAGGTGAATTTTACCGGTTCATGTTTAATGGTTTTAGGAATTTAAGTAACATCAAAATGATCTTTTAACGGAAAACCAAATAATCAAAGTGGCAGTAAACCAAATAAAGATTTGATTTCATTTGATAATAATCTTGTTTTCTCTTATCTTGTCTTATCTCTATTTTGGAAATGAAAACTTGGTATTTGGGTTTATATTATGGTTATAGCCAGGAAAATTAGAGAGTTCGAATATTGTAATGGTTGAATTATCTAGTCTCAAACGGGATGGAGTGGCTATCTTATCTGGATGCCAAAGTACTCTGATGTTTAGGCAATACTTTTCTGAATTTTGAGATACATACACACGCCTGGTGTCTGAGCAAAGCTAAAATGATTAAATCATGTCTAATTAAGAATTTAGTACCAATCAAATTTTGTTGGGTTTCCAATTGCCTAAATCATTATGTTCTCCATATGATTTGAATAGGCCAGATCTAACCAACAAATCCCCAAAGCAAAAATTAGTACTCTACTTTACTGCCTGTTTAAAATCCAACGTGCGAGAGAGAACTCATCTCTAACTGATTTGAGTCAGTGCATAGAAAGTCGAATCATTTTTAGTGTTTTCCAGTGGGGAGTAGATCTAGAAGCTTTGCTATATTTTTTATTACAAAACTTGATCAATTTGCTATCATTTTTTCCTTGTCATAATTCGTAAACATCACAATCCAATTTGCTGCATTGATCTTTTGTTAATTCAACAATTTGCTTTTGTAGGAAAGCGCTTGCCAATGCATTGGCAGTAGCTTCATCAATTTGGACTCCTGGGAATGCTGGTATGGGTGTATCTGAAAACAAAGATTGACAGAAGGTGACAACCTGGCTGTTGTTGCAGCAACATAAAGAACTATTATTGATGAACTAAAGAAACAATGATAAATTGGAGAAGTTGATAGTCGGAGATTCATTAATATTGGAAGTCATTACTTTATTGTAGATATTTAGAAGTTCATAAAAATCATGACTAAATATTTTGTCTATGTTAAAGGAGTTTGTAATCGAAAGATTTATAAAATCTGTGACTGATTTATTAAATTGTATTGTTAAAAATAGATTATGAAAACAATACAGTATAATTGCTTATATAGAGTTGATGGACTCAACAGGAAGACTAGAGATGACCTGGACACATCACATGAACAACACATGACCCATTACACATGTCAGACTATAATTGGTGAATAGAGACACGTCATGACTGACTTGTATGTTCTAACATTCCCCCTCAAACTAATCACTGGACAAGTGAATCAGTTTGCACAACGAGAACGTCACGCCATCGATGCATGTAGATGCAGTAGCAGCAACACTCATGGGCTAAGGTAAACCAATTCGCAAAGCCTAAACCTCTTCAAATGACCTGCACAAACTCTATAGCAAGCATCCACACACAAAGTTGCAATTCTTACTTTGATTGCTGAAACACCGGCGGGAAGAATGAGAAAACCCAACACCTATACTTACAATGCAGCACCAACACCAAACATATTCCCCCTCAAACTGAGCACGAGCATAGTGTGGAAGGTTGACATGAAGCATGGAAAAGAAAACTATTGGAAGGTGCCACAAAGTTTCAGTATTGCAATTTGATGCAAAAACAGAACCATAAACCAATATGGAGCAACATACACAAGATTCCTGAAACAAGTAATTTGGCTGGTAGTACTCCTCTGGCAGTTTGTCAGTCTTCCATTAAGGCTAAAAGAAAGTCTCTTATAGGTTTGATGATGTCTACTACTCCAGTAAACCAACACCATCTTCCCTTAGCCACATAGGAATCTTTGTAAACAATCACTGTTTTCAGCTTCTGCGCTGGAACATTTCTCAAACCTCATCTTTGATTTTTCATTTTCATTTTCTTGCTTAAACCACAGCAGCAAATAAGAACTTAGCAATTTGACCATGTCGACAGCACCAGAAATGAGCATCCATCAAGACATTGATCAGCTTCAACTGGTATGGTATTGTTGTCTACATTGTCCTCTATAAAACATGACAACACAAACCATTGATTCCTTTCTTTGTATCAACACCAAGACAGGCAAATCCATGTCTACTATTCCAGTATATATACATCCAAACGTACTACCATTCAGAAGAAGCCAGGAACTGAAGTAGTATAAAAAACTGACGAACAAGTCTAACCAGAAGCAAGCAACAAAAGTATTAGAAGTACTAATTCACCATTAGAACTAACAACAGTAAGAATTAACAACAGAAATAGTAGATTCTGGTATTTGTTTTGGTGTTCTCTGTTGGTTTAGAGACGCAAATTGTTGGTGTTCTCTGTTGGTTAAGAGACGCAAAAAAAATGTTGTTGGTGTTATGTATTGGTTAACAGACATAAGGATTTTGATGAATAACAGAAGTTTGAATGGTTGGAAGTTTTCCCAATCTCAATCAACAATGTTCTTTAATTCATCAAGACAAAAAGTAATAATAAAAAAAAAAATTGTTACCTCTGCAGGTTTTGATTTTGCATCTGAGGTTAAATCAGATTTGAGAATGAATTGTAATCACTAAATCTTACCAGAAGTTGTTATTGTTGTTGTTGAAGTTGCTGTTTCTATTGGTGATCAGTGGATCCTGTTGATAAGAAGTTGATGTTGCTTTTGAAAATTGTAGGTCACAATTAAGCCATGTCCAATTTGATGAAATATCATTGAACTACTGAAGTAAATCACCAAAGAACTGTTGTTAGTAAATCATCAATTTGATTTCCACAATCACCACCATTAATATGCAGAATCGGTTGAAACTTTCAATTGCAACAGTTAATCTTGAATCTTTCCTCTATCCCAAACTCGAAACTCAATTTGACACTTGAATAAATCGAAAGAAGAACTTAGCAATCCAGATCGAAAAACAGAAACACCATTAATGGAAGAAATTTTTTCAAGATTCTGTAACTGAGGTTGTTTCTTCTTCATCTTTAGTAACACCAAGAGAAGAAGATGTAATGAAAATGAAGAACTTGAAGATTCAAGAAACTGGAAAGATTTCAAAATCTGCTGAACGAGATGGTACCCAAAAATCTGATACTCATGGTGAGGTTGTTGGATCTTCTTTTGTTGTTGAGATGAAACCAAAATCAGTGATTATTCTCAGAAGTTATGAGAGTGATACTTTTGAAGCGGAAGATGATAATGAAAGATGAATTTGGATCAAGAACAACTCGTTAGAGATTGTAGCTCTGATACCATGAAAGATTTGTAAGATCTGTGGCTGATTTATTAAATTGTATTATCAAAACAGATTATGAAAACAATACAGGACAATTTCTTATATAAAGCTGGTGGACTCAACATGAAGACTAGAGATGACCTGAAACATCACATGAACAACACATGACCCATTACACATGTCAGACTATAATTGGTGAATAGAGACACGTCATGACTGACTTATACGTTCTAACAGTAATGTGGTACTCATGTTGAGCATACCTAATCAAGATCTTACGTTAATGTAATATCAATTGCCCAACTGATTGTGTAATGTCCTGTTGAGTCACAAGTTATAATATATATACTTTGGCAATTTTCATGCTCTCTCTTTATGGTGTATCGACTAGACCTCCATTTATACACAACTGCATCTTAAAAACTATAATGCTGGTTCGTTCACAGGAACTTCAGTTTTTTATGATAGCAACTCTTTTAAATCTCCAAATGGTTAAAAAAGGGTTAACAAGTAAGACACTCAAGTAAAGAACATAAACTAAACTTTTGAATAAAAAGAGTACTGTTGTGGCAGTAAGTTTAAAGATCCAAAATAGCTTATACTCAACAATTATAGTAGAAAATCAGTAATTTTTAAAACTCAAAACAGTACAAAATATGATTTCTCAAATAGATGTGAACTTCAGAAACACAAAATGTTCATCTGTTCAAGGGAATGTTAATTTCTTGTGCTTCTATGTTATTGAAATCTCCCCATAAGTTGCGTATAACTTCCATTTTCCTACTGTTGAGGTGTTCCATATGCAGGTACAAGATCATTCGGACGCCCATAAAGTGAAGTGCGAGGTAAATCAAGCATAACCATCTCATTTGCTAAATTTCCCCTTGCATGAATCTGTGGTACTGCGAGATGCATATTTAGGACATTTGTCAACTGTTCACCAGTATGGAATTGAGCCAAATGCGGCAAGTTTAATACCAAAAGAACATTGTCACTTTCTCATTTTGAGATCTATTAACCTTGACTAAACAACAAAAAGGAAAATGAAAATGGTTGCAGACATTTGGTAAAATTCACTCAAACACTCGTATCCTTCAATAACCTTCATTGTAAAAAATGGTTTCCTACGATTAAGATTCTGATCCGGTCAATGGGTTGTCATCGTAGCTATCAAGTAGCGACTGGTATAAACTAAATTTATATATACTTACCAAAAGCTGATGATATTGTTCACCCCTAAGGTTTTCGGTTCCCATTTGCTCGGTACTCGCCATGCTTTGCTGCGTCAATATTTCTTACAAAACCTATGAAACAACATAAAATTTAGTAAACAAAAACCTGATAGATATTTCGCTTCTGGGCCAGAACTAAACAATTGTACATTTAGAAAGGCATCCTATGATGCTATGGATTCAGAACACAAAAGATAACGACCAGGCTAATCTCTTGCATATAGATGAACTTGTTTCTGTAGTACTTGTAGAAACCTAGTAATTTTTAACCACCCAATGCAAATGGGTAGAAATTAAGGTCCTCCCTTGAAGGACATAATGAAGGTACCAAACAGACAAATAGATAATGCAACAAAAATTTACATGAAAGAAATGTGTAAACAACAAACAAAAAGTTAAGCAAATGAGTAAATTACTCTAGTCTTACCTCAAGGTGTTTTTTTTCCTTTTTTTGTTTGTTCTTCATATACTTTAGGCTTCAAACGGTTAACACATAGCCTGCCTTTTCTTTGAACTTGATGGGGATTAAGTACTTCTATAACTTCTTTCACTTTAGGACTGATATTTTCTTCCGGGATACATGATCCCTTTTCAGTTATGTCTCTCAATTATTCACTTATCCATTTCTTATATTATTGTACATTGTGTCACTCTGAGATGCTATATTCTTATATTATTGCACATTGTGTCACTCTGAGATGCTACATCTGCAAGCTCCGTAAAATAATCGCATCTCCTTATATCATACTTGGTCTGGAGTCAACTGCCAACTATCAGAACTCAATGGAACCTTTGTATGTGCCAACTTCACATCTTTTCTCCATCTTCTTAAAGTGTAACGTTCTGGGATTGACGTTAATTTGTTACGGAGTAACACACAAATCACATGAGTGCAAAATATTCCACGGAACTCAAACCCGCAACAAATACACTTAACTATGCAATCATCCTTTTAAAACCAAACCTTAAAGATAACGTGTTTCATAACTTTTTCAGTTTTTGGATTCTCTTCGACTTCTTCTTCATAAAAGTTTCAGTCTCCTCATTTACAAGCAGTCCACATCCAAATAAAATCGACTGTCCGTGATGATTTATCCCAACAAAAGGAGCGAAGGGCATGTCGTACTTATTAGTCAAATATGTTGTGTCGAATGTAATAACTTCACCAAATTCTTTGTATACTTCCATGCACCTTTGATCTGCCCAAAAAACATTCTTTAGACGATTTTCTGAATCCACGTCTATGCTATAAAAGAAATCCATGTTCAAATTTTGCATCCTCTTAAAATAATTTTGAAGTGCGGTAGCATCTCCCTGGCCAAGCTCCAAACGTTTTTCTTTTGCGATCATATTTCTAAGATCCTTTTCATCATAGGTAAGATTTTCTGGTCGACCAGCTTCAACTGCGCACATATTGAATATTTTGTGCCCTCTTATTCCTGCTTTGTCATTCATAGGGCTGTCAATCCCAATCCGAAATCCGATAGCCGTTTTTGAAAATCCGGGATCCTATAGGAAATTATCCGTTATAATGGTTATCGGATGTCGAAAATGGAAAATTATCGGAAAGTATTGTGTTATTGTAACGGAACCGGATGAACCAGTTTCCATTCCGATTAGTTCCGATACGGATATCATATATATCTTCAGCCGAATCAGCCGAAAATTATCGAAAAATATCGAAAATTATCGGAAATTTAAACTTAAAAACAGATTTATCTGATTTCTGTCAGATATCGGAAATTATCGGATATCCGATAACCTTATCGTAACGGAATCGGAATTGATTTTTAAGATTCCGTCGAAAATTATCGGATATCGGATATCCGATAAACCTTATCATAACGGAACCGACTGAGCCAGTTTCCGTTTCGATAAGTGTCGTTGACATCCCTAGTCATTCATTAAGAATATTCTAACGGTACTTTTCTTAATCAACTTGTTGTACCTCATGAATCGTGTTTTACTTGGGCTCGTCCGATGAGTGTGCTCCAAAATAAAAACAATAATTCTCCATTTTTCATCTGAACCCAAACATGTTGTTACCTTAGCCTTATATTCCCATTTCTCTTTCGGATCTAGCTCGAATGGAGTAACTGAATTTGGTTTGTGTTTTCCCTTTCGAACACAAGTTTAAGTTACGTGCCTTAATATCCCCTCATCTTTCTTTGACAAATGTATCTTACATCTAAATCCTGTTTCAATTGCATAACGTCTATAGAACTCATATATTTGATTGATGTCATCAAATTCCATATCAAATTTCGGCATTACTATATCGCCTTTATCATCTTTACGATCCAAAATCTGGACGTTATCTCTTTCACTATTGCTAGCACTACCATCCAACCCAGTAACACCCTTTGCAGATTCCACATAATCATCCATCATGCACATGAAATATGAAAATTTTAAATCACTCTGTAGGATTCTTTTAAATAAAAACGCATATATATATATATATATATATATATTAATTGGAATTATGGTTAACAAATGACAACCTAGCTATATACATGAAGTATCTCTTCATATCATAAATATCAGTGTTTGCAGAGATCAATCAAGAGTCAAGTACTGTCTCTACTTCCTATAATGTATTAATATGTATAACTAGCTAATCTAAATCCGAAGTGTAAAAATAATGTGCTTACTTTATGCAATAGGGGAATAGAGGAATCAATAAAAATAGCAGAAGAATTAGAAGATCGTTTTCTGTTAGCATCCATACGAATAATAACATAAATCAATACTAGGGAATAGGGGAATGATTGAACTCTAATTTACTAGAATTATCTCATAATAGTTCTTCCTTTTTGTTGCGTTTACTTATGTGCGAATTATGATAGTGATATAAATCACACAACTTTTAGTTTCTGTAACGAGAAAGATGAAGAGCCATGAAAGCTAATTAGCTAATTAGATATCCGACATATTTTGGAATTTTTTTTATTAGATATAAATCTGGTTGGACTAAAAGGATTTATAAATAAAAAAATTATATCAACGGTGCTGGTGCAATAAAAAAATCTCAGAAATTTAGGAGAAAGTCAGAGCACGTTTTCTTTTCAAAAACTCTCCACGTCGAATTTCACGCAGGATACGGTTTTTAGGTCGTCCAGGTAACAGTTTGTATAGAATTATTGTTCTTGATATGAAAATGACAGCTGTTGGATGTAAGACGCGTGTGTGGTTTTGCTGGCAGAGAAATGGGACCATTGATGTTGAAGGATGTCTTCACTCGTGGTAAATGGTGGTTTGATGACTTGTAAAGAAATTGACACGTCAGCTAATATGTGAAGACAAGACATCACAATTGCGTGTATCGTCTGTTTTGACAGTGCCATGTGGGAGTTTTTATCTGAATGAATCTTGTTTACTTGTCTTTCATATGCTATGCTGGATGAATACCGGATCTGATGTCTATAAAGTATAGCTAGTTGTGGGTTTGGAATGGTTAACGTTTCTATCAGCCTATCACAATTTTCATAGCATATTTGTCCTATGGATAAGCTAGAAGTTAATAGCAGATTATCAAGACTGTTTGTGTCAATATATCAGACTTTATGCAACCAACAAGATGTTTTCATAGCAACCAACAAGTTGAAGCTAATTATTTTTGTTTTAGATTCTAGAGATTGACTTCTGCAATACCCTCAATTTTTTCCTTCTGAAAGTCGTTCTTAATTAAGTAGAAAAACTATAGAAAAGCTACTTCTTACTTACGTGGTATCCGAACATAAATCAAACTAACTAGTGTCGACTCTTTTCATGGTTATTCATAGTTAAGTTGTTTAGTAGAGACAAGACATAAGATAATTATGCGGTAAGATGATCATTAGGATTAGGATATCACTGACCACTGTAAAGCTTCATTGCATGTATAAGCACTGAACCGTGAATGTTTCACAAAGAAAGCCTGAGAATTTATTGAATTTCTTTCCCATGAGACTGAAAATACATTGACAAACTCAAATGCCAAAGTAAACTACCACCGATAAATCACAACACAAGTAGCACAAACAACTACACAATATAAGCAAGAACAATATTACAATGGAGGAAGGAAAATCCATGTTTATCATCACTTCAAATTTCAAACTGACTATTAACAAACCCACCACCACATATGGTTTGGGGGTGACATTAACCGCGGTTCTAGTGCTTACTCGACATATATATATAACATGCCACAAAAGAAAAGAAAATTAGGAGCGTAAAATACATGCATAATTACCATATAGCGACTCAGTGAGACCAAAACCAAGCAGGTTGATCCTCGGCCAAAAATCCATAGTTACAAGAATTTGCAGGTGGGTTTGGTTCTTCCAGCTTTGAAAAGTTGTAGATTGCAGGTAACATATTCTTGCTAAAGTTTTCGTCTTCATCTTGTGAGTGATCCGACTGATCAACTTCAAAGACGTGAGATGAGTTTGCAGGCTCCATCAACAGAGCAGAAGAGTGTAGACCATTGATGTAATGTGGGCTATCAGTATCAACGACATCGCTGTCCGATGAATTAAAACTTTCTTGCTTACAAACTACAGCAGTTACATCCAACGGTCTCTCCCCAGAAACTTCATATGGGATGAGTTTCTGCATTTGCGTGTGACATTGTCCGATAAGATGCAATGACTCAGAGTTATCCATCTCTTTCTCGTTCAGTAAATGCTGGTTCGTGAGGGTAAGAACCTGCTATTCAGAGCAAAGTTTAATCATCACTAGTACTGATAGAAGTAAGAATCTCGCTATTGTAAGGGGAATAAAATTTACCTCAGTTTTAAGTTTCTCTGTCTCCTTCAGAATGTTTTCATAGTTGATCTTCAGAGTGTCATAACTGGCCTTCAAAGAATCATAATCCTTTTCCAATGATTTTGTCTTCCACCGGGCACGTCGGTTCTGAAACCATATTGCAACTTGTCGAGGTTGCAAACCAAGATCCTTTGCAAGTTGAACTTTCCTTTCTGGTTCAAGTTTATTCTCCACTTCAAAACTCCTTTCAAGAAACTCAACTTGATCAACAGTTAGCCTTCTTTTCTTCTCAGGTTGACGAAAATACTCAACGAAATCTTCATCCCCATTTTCTTCGCAATCGAATGATCGGAAAAATGACTTGCCCGAGAAATTAAATCCATTAACATCTGAGAAGTTAACCATAGATCTAGAACCTGCAAACCAAAGTCAACGACACATTGAAATACACTTCACAAGCCATAAGCTTAATACACATCAGAACACCCATACAAGCCTAATTCACATAAAAAGCTGTAATGTAGTCAACAATTTGCTTAAACTAGCAGCCATCACTTCAACCTTTTTTTTTTTTTTGACAACCTTTTTCATGTTTCTAGAGAAATGGGTGTTCTGACATCAACACATCGCCAATTTAAGCGAATTTTGCCAGCTTCATTCCAAATAAATTTAAATGTTTTTTCCAAATGGGGGGCTACAATAACATCTTTTCTGATCTTTTTTTGGTACAGTTTCTAAATGCAACAGAACCTAACATAACTTTTCAAAGAATCATGAACTGAATGATTAAAAAAGGAAAGGATCATGGCCCAGTATGAAACCACCACCACTTAACAAACACCTAATAAATCAAGCCATAAATCAGGTTCACTGTGGCTGTGGGTAAAAGCAGAATAAAGACCAAACATTTATACATATCATATCAAGAAAACCCATCATTCAATTTGAACAAATCAATTATCATAGTCAAACAACTACAATAAAATTCAGAAAATGAATAGAAATTTGAAGGACATGAATAATTACCAGGAAAAGCAGCAGCAGAAGAAGAGCTAGAAATCAAGAGATTATTATTATCAACAGTAGGAGAAGACGAAATCCTTTGATTTTGAAGTAGAATCGAGCTGATGCTAGAACCACCATAAACCCTTCCACCTTCCATAATTTTTCTTTCCAAACCCTTAAGGGCCTTAACAATAAGAATTCTTGCAACTAATTAGTAATTTTGACACTTCAAAATAGTCATGATTTGCTACACTGTTTTTTTATTTTTTTTGTTATTTACGATTTATGACGGAAAAAACTTGTAATGAGAATCTCAGTTATGTGAGAAGTATGAGACCATCGGATACTCACACCCATCACTCAGAAGAAGATAAAATTTTGTTAAATACCCTTCACAATTGAGAGTCTGAAATCTAGAGATGGAATTTTTTCTGGTTGAAGAAATGGCAGAAACTGTTCTAATAATTTCTTCTTCTTCAGGTGTCTGAGTTTCCTGATGAGAACTTGAGAGAGACAGAAACAGAGAGTAGAGAAGAGTATGCCCTTTTTTTTTCTGTGTTTTGGAGGTGGCGTTGGGTTTTAATATACAAAATTGAAGGGACATCCTCCTCTTAATTTACATTTATGCCCTTGTTTCTACTTTAAAATATATGTTTCTTTTGACTAAGTTAAAATATTTATGAGATCGGACGGATATCCAAAATTACTCAAACTAAATACTTATTATTAATAAAATTAAAAATATTATTTTATTTTTAAAGAAATGAAGTATAATCAATGAAGATATTAATACATTTATTTCCTAATTATATAAATATTATTTACAATTTTAACTGGATCTCATTAAAATTAAGTTTTAAAAGATTAAGGGTATATTTGAGAATTTATCAAGATAATTCAACTATAAATAGAAGCTGGACACAATTTTGAATTTAACGAAAATGAAATAGAAGACAGATATTTTGAAACGGAGGAAATATATTTTTCTTTGTCTACTCAACAGTAAACACCGAAAAAGTAAATGTCACATTATCGAAAATTTGGTTACAACTGATTGCAGGAAGCAATTTCTAAATATTTATTGGATTTTTGTTTTTAACAAATAATGTGTAATACTTCATCCGTCCCGAAATACCATCACTTTTTCATTTAAGCATAGTTTAACCTCGGCTTAGAATACATAATACTTTTATACATCTATATATTAATTATAATCCAAGATATATAATTGATCTAATTCACCAAATTATTGGTTTTCTAAGTAGCCCATAATTTTTTTTGATTTTTTTATATATAACCCCAAATAATTAAGATTAATATGCATAATTTTGAAAGAAAAATTAACCAATTTTGTTGATAATTTTAGGCAAAAACAACAAGACTTTTGTTTTACCTAATTGTTATAATGCCATTCAAAATATGGTGTGTGTGAGAGAAGTTTTTTAGCTATAAAAATGAAATTTATCAAATCAAAGAGATTACAATAAGTGAGATAAGAATTATGGAACAATTTTAATCCATTCTCTAGTTACAACATGAATTATAGAGTGTATTGCCACATAATTTGTTGTTGATTATCTACTCTGCTTATATAAAAGACCTTTTAAAACTGAGAAAAAAAATAAAATAATCCTATAATCATAAAAAGAAAACTACCGCTTAACCCGTTAATTTTATAATTTTGATTCAAAGTGTAACTAATAATGTTATTAGGATCACTATGTAAGCAAATCTTATTATAGTTTTGACTTCTGGGGTGCAGCTGATGATCCTACTGTCTTTGTAAATACCTACAGTGTCTTAACACACATATATCGTAAGATGCATCACAATATATAATAATGAAGCTACTAGGAAGTTCAGTTGGTAGGGTTGGTTGGACGATACCCACGTTTTCAGTAGGCGCCTTATATTTTATTCTTGAAATCCGCAAGTCACATAATAACTCTAGATGTACTTTGAGGGCTAAGATATTCGTCTTCAGATGCCTTGTTGCATATTTCTCTCCATATACCATGCAGTGCTTAAAATAAAAAATATATTTGTACATATATCATTACAAACCTTTAATCCGAAAGCAGTAGAAGCTCAACCTGCCCTAGAGTGGGACAACGAATTGCAATATGTTTTGTTTGGACCTTAGCCTCATATCGCTAAGATGGTGCAATATTATATAGTTTATAAGTATATGGGTTCCTTCAACTCGTAGAGTGATTTTAGATATAAGTTTTACCCATGAATTTATGATGATTTAGAGTTGATAGCTAAAATTTGGAATCATAGCCAACCATAATGACACATACCCACTTCATGGAAGGGGGACCTATAAGCTAAACTAAGGTGGCTTGTACTATATATGGGCATAGTGTATCTCGATCAAATACCAATAGGTGGATGAGGCCGTCGAGTCAGTAACCACTCCATGTGCCATAACAATATGGCCTAAGTACTCTAACTTCTCTTGAGAAAAACAACACTTAGTGAGCTTAGCACATAACTGATGTTGTCTGAGTTAGGAAAGATCAATCATCAAGTGTGCAACATCAACTTTAAGATTTGGACTATAAACCAAGATGTAATAAAAAAATACTAAAATAATTTTTTTATAAAAATACCTAGAAAACTTCAATCATCAAAGTCTGAAAGATTGCATGAGAATAAGTGATGCCAAATGGCATGACTGTAAACTCATAGTGATCCTGATGAGTTCTAAAAGCAGTTTTATAAATGTCATCAATATGAACTCTAATTTGATATATCCTTATCTCAAACCAATCTGAGAAAAAATGCTAGCACCATGGAACTAATTTAATCGTTCGTCAATTATTGGTATATGAAATTTATCTTTGATTGTGGGATTTTTAAGCTTTCTATAATATACATGAAATCTCCAGCTATTGTCATTCTTCTTCACAAGTAGAATTGAAGAAGCAAATGGATTATGCCTTGGTTAAATTATTCCAGCATAGAGCATCTCCCTGATTAAATTCTCAATGACAAGCTTTTGTACATATGGGCACTTATCAGCCTTTAGTCATTCATTGAATGATAAATATAAGGCCTTTGATTAATGGGTGTTGAATTGGGTTTTAGGGGAATTATGTGATTAAGGATTCTGGAGGTGCTAGTTATGTAGGCTCGACAAAAATATCTTGAAATTTATTTAGCAACGCAGCAATAGAGTATGAAATTGGTGGAGTGGAGGTGCATGGTAAAGGAAATATAAAATAGATTACCAAATAGTCTATGTGAATTTTTCTTAAAAAATTATTTTACTCCTTTCTTATTAATCTGCATGAGTGAGGGTGTCATTGAAACCACAGTAAGAGTAATTTTCCTTAATTTGTGCTTAAAATAAAGCTTAACTTAAATAGATTGAAAAACATATCTCCAAACTGTCTGAGTCAATCAGCTAGCACCATGTTACAACCTCCCAAAGGTAGCAATCTAAGATCACCAGAAAAATCATAACCCTGCATTTTCCATTTAAGAGCAGCACAAAGACCTAGAACTCACTGTTTTTGCACCATTAGCAACAGTCATAAGCAGACTAGAAGTGAGGGTGTCTTTGAACCCCCAGTAACAGTAAGTTTCCTTCATTTGTGCTAATGTTTTTTTTTTGATCGATCAAAGAAAATAGATTAAAAGGCACATAAGCCGTGTGCGGGCGGAAACAACCAACAAGGAGCCAAAAACCAACAAAAATAAAACAAAAGCAAAAACAAAACGCAACTTGTGAATCCTAACAATCCGAAGTCAACTTGCAGACCGCAATGAGAGACAATTGCCTAAAGTCAATTAGCTGACTCGTCAACATCTTCTATAATTAAATCATCGTGGTTTTTCGCGAGATCACCAAACATTTCTCCACGCTTAGTCTTTTTAGATGGAAATTCTAAGCCCCATAGAGTACCAAGCTCGACGAGTTTATCTGCCGAGACTTTAATAGGAGCTTTAGATTTATGTGGCTTTTTCTTTTTTATGCATGAAATACTCAATTTCATACCAATTCCTGCAATTTGCTTGGACGAAGACGACTTAGCGATGCTTACTTTAGAGTCTTTCGAAACTAACTGGGAGGTGGCTATCTCCCCTTCTTCTTCTTCTTCTTCTTCTTCTTCTAAGTCTTGAAACTTGTTGTGGGATTCAAAACCAGGGGGATGGCAGGATTTGCACCTTCCACAACCTTTTGAGTCTGTAGTTTTTTTCTTTTTTTCTTTTTGCCTGCGCCTTTCTTTCTTTTAAAAGAAATCCATTCACCAAGAACCTCTCCTTCTCTCGAGTCATCCTCTTTGCCTTCTTGATTGTCCTCAAAATCTGGAACATTATAAGAATTAAGAAGACAAGTTGGTGGCTGCACACAATCATTCTTTTTCCGACTAGAATTCTTCTTCCTTTTAGTGAAAGTTGTCCACTCATTTGTTTCTGCTATATCCCTTTTATTAGAATCAGTGGCGTCCTCTATTAACTCATTTCCTTGAGAACTTGCATTTTTATTCATACTATATGGAACCAATTCCTGGATAATGTTCTCAACGATTCCAGATCCTTCAACACCAGTTGCATCTTTAGCAATGCTAAGATTTCCTTCCATTATCTCTGTACTTTTCTCAACCATCTTCTTCACTTTTGGTACCCATACCATTTTACTTGTCTTAGGGCAATTATTATTTGAGTGTCCAAAAGTAGAACAATTCTTGCATCTTGGAGGTTTCCAAGTATATTCAATTGTAACCTTAAACTCTTTTCCATCAAACACAACAGGAATAAAATTAGGAAATTCATTGTTGGCATCCATTTCAACACAAACTCTAGCATAATTCATCCTTGTTCTAGCTAAAGTATACTTATCAGAAAACAATGGGACTCCCATTACACTAGCAATCATACTTAATCCTTTAGCATTCCATAGGTAGGTTGGAACATTCCTCAAATTCATCCATACAGGTACAGTCTTCATTTCCAAAATGTCTTGTTCAATGAAAAGCTGTCACGGGCGAATTAAGAACAATCTGTTTGAAATAGTAATGGATCCAAATTCCATGGCAGCAATTTTGTCTTCCTCTAGATCAAATTCAAAAATGAACATTAAATCTTCAGGAAGAGACAATCGAAATTTTCCTTTAAGCTTCCAAGCATTTTCCATCGTTTCCTTAACTTGTTTGAAGGGTAATCTAATCCCCACAAAATATCCTACTAAGAATCTATTGCAAACCTTAATTTCATCAACTAAATCAGAAGAAGAGATTAAAGATTTCGACATACCTTCACTCTCTTGAGGTTTGTGGTAGAAAAACTTACATGTAGAGAAGTCAATACTTTCTTCATTATTTCCCCCAAATAATGTTCTCCAATTTACATTTTTGGGGTTCTCAGAAGCACCATTAAAGACTCCAATGTTATGAGCTTTTAATGGTGGAAATTCTTTCTCGGTTCCCACTGATGCTACAATCTTCTTATGATTTTGAACTTTTTCTCTTGAAATCATAAACTCAGTACCCCTTTTTGAAGAAGAGAAACCCCATTCTTTTGCAATACAGGAAAATCATCTGAATCTAGGCTACCAGGATGCAAAATTGAAGAAGAGACTTCATTAGCTAGTGGATTTAAAGGCGAAAATGGAGGGGAGGATGGAAAAATCCCTCCCATCATGATATCAGAAGAAAATCGCCAGAAATCGCCTCCTCTATAGATATAAGATTTTGAAATAAAAGCAAGTTAGGTTTTGAAATTAAAAAGTCAGCTTCAGAGCAAAACTTAATGAAAAACTGAAAAACAAAGCTAATAAGGAAGAAAAAGCAGAGGATGAAAAAGGGTTGAAGTTGTTTTGCTCAAATCTACCCATTAAGGGGCAGATCTGAGCCAGAGAAGTTTCAGGAGGCTTGGGTTTTTGTTTTTTTTTCGCATGAAGGCTTAGATTGAAAAACACATCTCCAGACTGTCTGAGCCAATCAGCTAGCACCATGTTGCAACTTCCCAAAGGTAGCAATCTAAGATCACCAAAAAAATCATAACCCTGCATTTTCCATTTAAGAACAGCACAAAGACCTAGAACTCATTGTTTTTGCACCATTAGCAACAGTCGAAAGTAGACTAACAGTAGGTAAAATATCACAATTCAAAGGCTTATCTAGGTCACAATCCAAAAAGCTATAAGTGCTTCCCATGTCAATAATAATGGATATAATTAACATGCTCTTTAATAGATTCTAATGGTATGCTCTTGCACTCTAGCAAGGGAAAAAACTTGCATAAAAGTAGTTGGGTGGAACATGAGAACAAAGTGTTTAATTTCTTTCTTCAACCCCTCAATAAAACTCATCACAGAATAATTCTTAGTTAATTTGGGATGCTAACTTAGTAAAAGAGCTTTAAGTTTTTAAAATTGTTCAAAATACTCATCCACGGTAGTGTCTTGAGTCTATTTGTTAAATACCCATAATATTTTCATTAGCAAGGTTCTCAAATCTAATACATGCTTGTTCCGCTAATTTAAACCAAGAAGTAATAGATCTATGATTGAATATTGGAAAACCACTTATCAGCCTTACCACTCAAATACATGGCCGCCATTGTCACCTTCTGAGTCTCATCCTTGATGTTATTGAGACGGAAGAAACGATCATATTTTAAAACTCATCATTTAAGGTATCGAAGCTTAGAAAATTGAGTTCAGGCATATGATGGTAGATATTATAATCTCGACCCCTAGAATTAGGATTGGACATCGTACTTCCTTCTCAATTAAAAGAAAACCCATCTTGATGAAATCTGGAACGAGATACTTCTCCACATATATCTTTAGGATTGTTGTCTCGCTTCCCAAAATAAAATTCCATCTGGGTTTTAAAATCATCCTTCGTCATCATCATGCTCCCTTGCAGAGCTATATTATCGACCTCCTCGTTAATCTTAATACAAAACAATGTAAATTCTACGTGGTTTTGCTTCCGAGTTTCAGAAACCTCTTTCACTATGGGATTACTAGATCCATCCATGATGAAATTGGAATAAAACGATTCTTGCCAATTGTAATATACTTAGAATAATTAAGCAATCAAAATAGAAATTAAGAGTAATTATGATTCTAAAAGTTAGCATGACAATAATAGTTCTACTGATTATATCTTAAAAACGGAAATAAATCTCTCTTACACATTTATATCCAACACACCATATCTCGAGAGAGAAACCACAATTGACTGCCACATAGTTGCATCCTATCAGATAGATATCAAAAACTACCTACCTTAACATAACTGCTAACGGCTACTACAACAATTATTACTACCAACACCTGACTAACCCCTAAGGGCAGAAATGTGACACACACGTACGGCAAGAATTAATATGGTTCGATAGTATGAGTGGAAATTTTAACTTTGGTAAGATTTTTATTTTTCAAAGCGTTTCTAAGCAATGTTTTTAGACTCGTACGAGTCATGCCAAGAATTTGGAAATCGAACCGGATCGGAATTGTGAGTCATTTTTCCTAAGACTTGTACTAGTCAACCTTTCTTGACCAAGTCTAACTAAATCTTGAGGATTTGAAGTGAAAATTTATTTTTGTTAAAATTATAACGACTCGTACGAGTCATGCCAAGAATTTAGAAATCGAGTCGGATCGTAACTTTGACTCATTTTTCCTAAGATTCGTACTAGTCAACCTTTTTTGACCGAGTCTTGACCAAGTCCAACTAAACTTGAGGAGTTGAAGTGTGAAAATTTATTTATTTTCAAAAATTGAAAGGGAATGGATTCGAACATAAGACATCAAGCTTATACGGAACAACCTTAAACCATTGTTCTACGTTGTTATTTGATGATTATAATTATTATTTTTAATATTTATTACCTTATCACTATATTTAAGGCTATTTTATAATTTTACCACAAATCTTCGAGTCACGATTCAACATACGATTCGATACTTAAAAATGAAAACGAGTCACATCACGAGTCACGATTTCAATACATTGCTTCTAAGTAAATAGATGAACTTTATGGAGCATAAGAGCTTCCAAATCACTTTATAAGTTGGATTACTGAACTTAGGTTTTGAAATCTGATGATGTTCTCCAATGATGGTCTTATATGCTGAGTCAACCGAGAAAAAACTATTTATATAATTCTTCTTTTGGGTCTATGTTCAATCTAAGTACTTATCCTTAAATCTGTTTATAAAGAGTGGGATACCTAAGTAGTTATCCTTGAGGTCAAATCTCTTTATATTCAGATATCTAATAAGAGAACTACATAAATAAGGGTGAGTGTTTTTGCTAAGGAAACAACTTTACTTTTTAAAATTGATAACCTAACCATAAATGTAATGACCTGACTCTTTACCAATATTGTCCCCATTTAGCCACTGCGGTCATCTAGGAGTGTGGCACCACTGCGGTTATCGAACTACAGCTTCTCATGAGGTCACAGTTCCCTGAATTACTCATGCCCGAGTTGCGGAGTTTTTTTCCAACACTGGAGCCAATTGTGTTGAAAATGCCCCAGTATTTTTTAGTGTATATCATTATTTATATTCCATTTGGTGAACCATTACTGAATATTGGGTATTACAATCTCACCCCTTTAAATTGGAGTTCTCCCCGACTTCGAAATATACAAGCCCATATCTCCGGAGTTCCATGCCACATATGAGACTATTACCCAACTCAACCCATCTTTACTCTCTCATCCTCGACAAGTAACCTACCGTCGGCTTGGATACCAAACTGTAACACCCCAATTTTTTGGCCCAGATTCTGGCCCGAACTCAATATCCTAAAGTCTGAAATACTACGTCAATATCATATTCGAAACCTAACAAGTAATTTATGGCGTGAGCTTTTCTTATTGGGTTTCAACTATGATATTGACATATCATCTCGGGTTTTGGGGCATTGGATGCAAACCAGAATCTAGGCCTAAAAATTTGGGTGTTATAATAAATAATGTCGAACTCATTATGATGGACAACATGGCTTGAGTAAATATTTAACAATCATAAGCGAAAAGAAGATAAGAGATACTAGGAATTCTTCGAACGATTTTAACTTTAGAATTGGGTGAGTTTCATCAACATGGATAAAACATTTGAAAAAATTATTTCATGTACAAGATAAAGAGATAGACTAACAATTGATCACCTTGTATCTGCCTCCTAATTGCAACACACTACACAGGTAAACACGAGGTATAATACATCAGAACATGCGACCAAACATAACATGCTAAGAAAACACACTACACCGCATGTAATGAATAACATTCACATGTAAAACACGACAAAGTACACTATATTTCATGTATATTATACAAAAATATCTTTATTCTAGTTAATTGTTGACTATTTTATTATTGTTATGTTGATTAATTTTTATGACAATACATATAATATCTAAATTTATTAAAATAATAATTATTTTTTTTAAAATCTAAAATTAAATGAATGTGTTATTTCTGACGTTCATTTGGTTATAAAATAGATAACAGTGTATTAATTATCCAGTAAATCTAGGCATGCGCTTCTTTTGAAGAATAAAATCATGAAATATGTACTAAATAGTATTATATACTCCCTCCGTTTCAAGAAAAATGTTACTATTACTTTTTTATTTTAGTCTAATAATAGAATAGAATAAAAAAATGATAGTAACATTTTTGCTGAATTGGAGGTAGTATAAAATTATGATTACTTCAGATATATTTATTATAATTATCCCAAAAATTTCATTTAAGCATTCGTTATGCAGAGATCATGAAAATATTTATTCTGAAAAATAAAAAACTAAGCATATCGGTAGAGCATAACATGATTAATTTTTAAATCACCATACAACAACATGCTTAATTTTCTGGGACAGTTTGGAAGATGACATCCTTGACATGCTTATTTATTCAACCGTTAACAGAAAATTCAGCCGGAATAATGATCGACGACTAACGGAATCTGACCGGGAAACATTCTAAATACCTGATTAGATATAAAATTCATTACCCATGTTCTAAATCTATACAGTGATTATTAAAACTATTATAAAAACACCTAAATCTTCTCACATTCTTGGATTCAATAGATACTTTCTTTCATGAGTAGTTTCTCAATTTTCATTATCACTAGAAAAAATTGAACACAGACCTTTATCAGATTAATTTTGCTTCTAAAGACACCATTGTTTAAGTTTCCAAGATTTTTGAAGACTCCTAAGAGCGTCCACAAGGGCGCGAGTAAACCACGGACCAAAGATCAAATACCCTCTTTGGTCCGTAAAATGGTAGATTAGTAGCGCGAGTCTATTTGGGTGTTTGTCTGAAATTTACATTATTCAAGACTAAAAATAGGAAAAAACCCGGACTAAACAGGGTTTACTCGGGCGAAGTCGTAGTGTAACGCCTAGGCTTAAGCGGAGTCGTAATGTACCGCTTCATTCCACGCGTTATCCTAATACAACGCTTAGAAACACGGGCGGTATCCCAGGAATGCGCCTGATCAAGCGGTAGCCTAGAATAACGCCTGCTGAAACGAGATTCTAGGATCACGCCCACCACCAGGCGGAATCCTAAGACACCGCCCCATCCAAGCGGTTCACTGGAGTTACGCCCAACACCAGGCGGGTTCCTAGAATTGCGCTTGCAATTTGGTGCGTCGCTTGAAGCCCGCCCCACTTTGGGCGTTAGTATAGAGTAACGCCTGCTATATTTTTACCGTTAAGTGGTTAGTTTACGTTGAGATGTTACCGTTGAGTTTACCGTTGCAACGACAACGGCTATATTATGGCACTATATATGGGATATTAATCCAATTTCATCTTACTAAACTCACTCGTTGCTATCTACTTAGTATTCGAAAATAATTAAGTTCTTTTTCATTTCAGTTTACTTTCCGAATCGAGTAGAATTATGCCACCGCCACCAAGACCACGAGGTCCAAATTTTACTACAGATGAAGATATAACGATGTGTAAAATTCATTTGTCAATATCTCAAGATTCTAGTATTGGTACCGATCAATCAAAATAAAGATTATGGTCTTGCATATTATATGGGATGAAAGAAGCCATACCTTCGATGCCACATCGCACTTGGACCTCCCTTCAGAAACGATTTCAGGGAATAAGTAAAGATGTGACACTTTACTCTGCAAAGGAGGCGGAAGTGGAACGTGAACACCATACTGGTTGGGGCCCCGAAAATAAGGTAACTACTCATTTCATTTTGATGATTACATTACTGTTTTGAATTGTATATCCTCCACTAAATTGAATTAAAAAAAACAGATTGCAGAAGTAAGGAGGCTTTTCAAGGAAGCTAATGGTGGAAAAAGTTTTAAGCATGACGAGTGTTACGCATTTATGTTAGATAATATAAATATTCCCGACGATTGACAGTTGTTTTTGATTTATCACAAGCTGAGTCAGATTACGAAAGCGGTGAGGAAAACCGGGAAATACATGAAATTTTGGTCAAAAATTCCAGTGGCTATGAAGACATAGGATATATCCCTAACACATATACCCGTCAAATGGGAAAAAAAGAGTCGAAATGACAGAAGAAAGGGAAAGCACATTGTAGTGGCCAACAGGAAATGATGGAAAATATTTATAGAGAGCAACAAAACTTCAACACCAACTATACAAAACAAACAAAAATGAAGATGGCGCAGAGAGAATCCGAGTTTGCATCAAAACTAGCGGAGAAATCGGTAAAACTAGCTTAGAAATCGGCAAAGTTGCGGCAAAACAATCTAGGAAAGAAGCGGACGAGGAATTCCGTATAATGATAATGGATGTCTCTGGGATGGATCTGGGATCAAGACAGTACTTCGAATTTAGGAAGGCAGAAATTTTGAAGAAAAGATTAAAACAACCTTAAAGGATTCTTGGAATACTTTATACCTATGTGAAGGGCAGTCTTACTAGCATCATTTTAAGTTTCAACTTGTATGAACTAATTAATTTTATTTTAAATTTTAATTTTTTTATTTTTTAAAAACTCACATGCCTTTAATAGTATCTAACGGGCTGATTTTTTACATTTTTCAAAAAAAATGATCGTTGCTACTCCAGTTATAAAATGACCATTGTCATATCCTACTTTCACTACCATCACCTGCAAACTGTCATCTTCTGGTTCAACAACACAATGCTTGAAAAAATTTCAAACAAAACATACATAATGGAGGGTTCAAGCTCATCACCAATTACCAAGTGTTCTCTTAGTATTTCTGCGAGTCATGTTGCCAGAGATTGTCCTTGGGAAGGTAGAAAATGCACACTAACCAACTGCAAGGGGTACCTGTTTCTTAGAAAAGCAAAAAAAGGAAATGCTGGATTTCAACCTTATGTGAAGTGCAACTACGGTGGAGTTTTCATCTGGTTAGATGCTTATGTAGCTTCAGACCAAGGTATTCCACCACCTATTCCACCAACTTTACCAGATGATGAAAAATGGTTAAAAGAGAAGCAATTTTACTGCTACTCATGTGGGGAAGCTGATCACATGGTTTACAACTGCAGAAACAATCCCTTACCATGCACAGATCCATGTTGTGATGGTAAGATGAAGCTGCTGACTTCCAAAAAACCTGAATCTATTGGAAACAGATTCTACTTATGTCAAACATGTAAGAAGGTTAAGTTTTAATAAATATGTAAGCAACTGTTGAAATATGTATGAACTAAGATATTGTCATACTATTATAACTAGGTAATAAAGAAAATAACTTTGCAACTTCATATAATATTCATATCATAACAAGAATTGCAATATAGAGATAGTACTAGTACTCCAGAGAAAGGGTTGGTCACAAAATTGAATCATATACCATTTATGAGGACCTGTTCTAAAAATAGGTGAGAAACGACTTTCCTCATTCAATCTAGCGGCCGAGTTGTGTCTCGGGCGGTTTTACTAGAGATTTACCCACAAAACCTATCCAGAGGATTTACAAATTTTTAATCCTCATCAAAATCTGACAATAAGTGTTCGATCAAGTCATTTCGTAACGAATATGAGTATCTTTGTCGAATACTGCACGTCGGCGTTGGTCCATTCCCATTCTCGAAAGTTCACCTGTGTTGTGTCTAGAAATATTTACCGGTGCACCGTGGCTGCGTTGATCATACTCATGCGGCCAATCACCGGGTAAACGTGCATCCTCCACTATCATATTATGTAGAATGATTACAGTCTTCATTATATATGCTAGTACGTCAGGATTCCACATTCGTGCTGGTTGCTTGATGATTGCAAATTGATTTTGCAGTACGCCGAAGGCTCGTTCTACATCTTTTCGGCAACCCTCTTGCCTAGCAGAAAATTTTTGTTTCTTCGCTGAGTCTGGATGTTTAATCGACATCACAGTAGTAGCTATCTCCGGGTATATTCCATCACCAAGATAGTACCCCATATCGTACTGATGTCCATTGACAACAAAGTTCACAGCCGATGCTTTCCCGTTGATAAGCTTTTTGAAAATATATGAACGGTTCATCACATTTATATCATTGTTAGAACCAGGCATACCAAAAAATACATTCCTAAACCACAGATCATATGACACCACTGCCTCCAGGATAATATTTTCACTACCTTTGTACGTAGTGTAAGCACCTGATTCAGCCGATGGGCATTTGTCCCATTTCCAGTGCATGCAATCAACACTACCCAGCATCCCCGGAAAATCCCTTTCCTTGTTCTCAGCAAGAAGCAGTTCAACATAACGCTCAGTTGGTGTGTGCGAATATTCTTTCTCGTATAGATGCACTATCGTCTTACAAAACCTACGAGTTGCTTCCAAAACTATGGTTTCTCTGATCCATAAATACTCATCTATTGCATCTGCCGCACATCCGTAAGCTAACATTCGTATTGCTGCAGTAATTTTTTGCTGAGGGGTTAATCCAAGAACACCACAAGCATCTATTTTTTGAACAAAATACTTATTTACAGCTATGACATCTCCCAATATACGGTTGAATAATTCTAGCCGCATTCTGAATCTTTTACGAAATACATGAGGAGGAAACGTCGCGTTTCTGCAAAAGTAATCTTTCCACAGAAGTTTTGCACCGTCATCACGTAATCTTGGTATTTTAATACGAGTTTGAGGCCAGTTCATACTTGAAGCGATCAATCCCGCAGTGACTGCTTCATTATTTTGGCTCAATGCAAGTAAACCTTCGTCTGATGAGTACAGACTATTGTTATCATCATCACGCGATGAAGAAGAAGAATGAGGAGGAATAGAAAAACAAGAGCCATAGTACTGATTGTTATTTTGATAGTAAGCCATTTGCTTTTTGATGTTTGTATTTTGGGTTTGTATAATTGGAGAATCGAGTGTTCAATTTATAGACAAATTAAGATAAGATTTTGAGTTTTGAATTGCCAATACACGGTTGGTATTTTAATGCAAAAACATAGTTGAGGCAAGCGGGGTGGACAGACGAATCAGAGATATGAAATGTCGGTTGACAAGACAATACCAAATGACCAAAACGATGAAGGAAAAAAGAATTCAGAGAAAAGAAAACGTTTTCTGTTCAACTAACAATTCAATGCTAATAATTTGGGAAGATTTAGGGTTCAATAGGGGAGGCGGAAGAGGGTTTGGTGTTGAAAAACAAAGGGTTCAGGAGAAAAAAATAGGGTTCGTCGGAAGAAGAAGGAAATGAGAATGGGGCGGGCTGCTAGCAACTTGCCTGGAATCCCAGGCGGGGCGCTAGGACACCGCCTGTACCATTCATCCCACACGGTAACTTCACACATGTACAACTCCTTCAGGCGTTATGCTAGCATTTTGCCCCATCAGGCGTGGTTCTGGGATACCGCCCGTCTCTCGAGCGTGGTCCTAGGATACCGTCCAATACCAAGCGTTACTTTAGGACTCCACTCCATTTCGAGCGTTACGCTAGAATACCGTCTCGAGCAAGCGTTATCCTAGGATTTTTCCCGTGTTTTCAAGCGTATCGCTGGACACCGCCCAACATCAGACGCATTATTAGAACACCGCCCGATTATATCACCGTTGTTCTTGGACCGGACCAAAGAGTAAAAATTTTACTCTTTTATCGTTTACTCTAGTCGCGCCATTGTGGTTGCTCTAAGCTACTAAGTTACTAGAAAACACCTAAGATACTAAGGATTCAAAAGACACAAAAGTTATTAAAAAGACAAAAAGAAATTGAAGACTGCTCAGTTCCTTAATACAAATAAAAACCCCCAAATCAATTTCTCCGAGTTCCTTTATTTGCAGAAGTTTTTATCCATCTAATTCCAACAAATTCAGATCCCTTTCTTCCTTGGCGTCGTCGTCAACTTGATTGGCTTCTTCTCTCCTTCCTCTATCTTTCACCTTAATCTTCTTCATCTTCTGTTATTTTTGACCCTTTTTCATAATTTTGCTGGTGCTTCTTTTGATTTAGATAATTAGATTTAGATTTTTAAGATACTTCAATTGATTTTTATTTATCTATATCTTGTTTAGAATTGTTTATTTGACCTATTTTCTGGGTTTTCTATTTTTTAGGTCATTTTCAACTGTGTTGCTCTTTTCCTTCACATTCTAATTTGCCTACTCTTGCACTGCAATTTTTAATTGTCTCCTTTCAATTTCTATCTTGGTAATTTTAATTTGATTGATCTAACAAGTGAGCTATGACTTTTATCATTAATTTCTACAATGGTCATCACAAATGGAGAACCAGACAATTTCGCAATAGTCTTGTGACGAAAGTGGGTATTTATATGGAAAATCAGAGCAATCAATTAGTTGAAAACAGAGTGGAGTTGTATAATCCATTCACAACTTTCCAAAAAATGTTCACCGTGACCTCGGGGCAGAAAGAGGCGAGCAATACGGATCCTCCTTCTCAATGTAATGTAGAAATGACCGAAGTAATTAACTCAAATGAGGTAACCTTAATCTCTAAGAATTTCTCTTTATATAACATTACCAATACTTAAAATCGTATGCAAACTAGGATAAGATTACATGTACACTCTCATTGACATATGGTATGCTAAATTTATTCTTACTAATATTGAGTATCCTTTAGTTTCATATTTCTGACAATTTATTAAAGTAATTGTTTGGAACTGTTAGAGGCTGGGGAACATAGAAATAATCAATAGTCTTCATGATATCTTAAATAGAGATAATCCTGATATAATTTTTTTTGTTGGAAACAAAACAACAAAATATATAAATGAAGAAAATCATAAACAAGGTAAATGTTCAAAATTTTAAACTTGTACCACCAAGAGGTAATGCAGGTGGTCTGTGTCTAGTCTGGAAAAATAACATTACTCTTAATATGTTTGATGATGCTCATAATTATATATTAATATTGAAATACTAAACAATAATAATGATATAACATGGATCCTAACCTGTTTTTATGGTAATCCGTATTTTCTTCATAAACTAGAATCTTAGATCATAATTAAATATATGTCTTGTATCATTCAACATCCTTGGATTATCATAAGAGATTATAACATAGTGGTACATGAACAAGAAAAAAATAGCATAATCCTTTCAATCACTATGAAGCTAGGAAATTCAAAGAGCTAATAAACAATTGTAGATTGATTGATCTTGGTTTTAGTGGCTATACGTTCACATGGAATAATCGTAGAACTGTCAGAAACTTTACGGAACAAAGACTTGATAGAGCCTTGGTAAATAACGAGTGGAACATAAGATTTCCAAATTATAGTATAACACATATGAAACCTTTATCTTCTGATCATGTTCCTATATGTTTAAATACTAATAATATTTGGAATGATGGCCCAACTCCTTTCAAATATTTTGGAGATTGGATAAAACATCCCCACTGTAAACCCCTTATTATGGATTGTTGGAACAAACAAGTTAGGGGTTTTTATGCTTTTTCCCTGGTTAAGAAAATAAAATGTGTAAAAAATACTATCAAACCTTGGAACAATTTTTTTTTGGCAATATTAGAACTAATATAGAAAATATCAAGAACAAATTGGATCAAACAAATAAAGAATCTCACTATTATGGGAAATCAAATGACCTAGCCAAATTAAATTGGGACTTTAAACAATGGTACTCCATACTTGAAAAATTCTGGAAGGATAAGAGCAAAGACCAAAATCTGGAGCTAGGGGATAGAAATACAAAGTATTTCCATAAAAAAGCTAAACAAAGATATAGAAGGAATATAATTGAAACCTTGAAAAATGAAAAAAGTGTGGATTAACAATAGAACTGAAATAGCTAACTGTTTCATAAATCACTTTAAGAAAATATCAACTTATGTAAGTCCTATCATTGACAAAAACATGATAGATTTGATTCCCAAATGTGTAACTGAAAATGACAACATTAACCTCAGTGAAATTCCTACTATAATTAAAATTTAGAAAAATTCTTTTCAATATGGACCCGGATAAAAGCCCAGACCTGATGGATTTCCTTCTATCTTCTTTCAACAAAATTGGGACATAATTGGTCAGGATCTTACAGCATGGTATAATCTTTCTTTAATATGAGTGATCATATGCTAAAAGAAATAAATGCAACCTTCATTTCTCTAATTCCTAAAATAATCAATCCTATAACTCCGGCTGAGTTTAGACCTATAGCTTTAGGAAACACTATTTAGAAAATTATATCTAAGATTATGGATAATAGAATCAAAGGTCTGCTGGGAAAAATAATATCTCCCTTCCAATCTTCCTTCATTCCTGGAAGACAGGTTTCGAATAATATCACTATAGCCCATGAATTAATCCATACAATGAGGAAAAAAAAGTAAAAAGGATGTATGGGTATGAAAATAGATATGTCTAAAGCGTTAGATAGGGTGGAATGGTACTTCCTAATATCCATAATGGAGAAAATGAGTTTTTCTAATCATTGGTGCAATCTAGTCTTTGAATGCGTATCTAGTACTTCTTTTTTGTCTTACTTAATGGCTCCCCTACTGAATTTTACAAACCGTCGAGGGGTCTTAGGCAGGAAATCCACTATCGCCCTAACTATTCCTCTTTTGCATTGAAGCCTTGTCGAGAACTATACTAAAAGCTGAGTCAATGGATCTTATAAAAGGTACTAAAATTTATAAAAAGGCCCCGCCTGTGAGCCATTTACTTTTCGCTGAAAACTGCTTAATTTTCTTTGATGCAAGTATAAACATATGTAATAAATTAGTTAAGATGTTCAATGATTTTGGATCTGCATCATGTCACTTAATCATTCTGACTAAGTCTACGGTATTTTTTATCCCAAAACCAAATGTAGACATAATTTTTTTTTGTTAAACAACTGTTAGGGGTAAAAGCTACACCTCTGGACGATAGGTATCTAGGGGCCCCTTTATTTACCCACAAATCTAAGATAAAATTCTTTGAACCATTTGTAGAAAAGATAAACCACAGAATATTATGATGGAATAATAAAAACCTAAATACGGCAGGAAAATCGGTTATGATAAAAACTGTTACTTCTTCGATAGGAGTTTTCCAAATGAATTGTTTTATAATCCCAAAAAAGATTTGTAAAACCTTAACCACCATGCAGGGGAACTATTGGTGGGGGGAGAATGAACATGGAAAAAATAAGAAAGAAAAGAAAAGAAGTCTGTCTTAAATCCTGGAAAACAATCTGTAAACCTGTAGATGGTGAGTTTTTGACAAAGGCTAAAATCATAAAATTACCCTCTGTTAAACAACAAGAACATATATGCGCATATGCTTAATAAAGAATATTGTACTTCTATTTATATTCCGCAAGCGAATTGAGAGCACAGGTTCTATCTAAATATTCTAAATTGGCCTTGTAGCCTCTTCAATACTCGTAATATTTATACCATATCGAACTAGTCTTAAGTCGCATAAATTTCACGGCTGAATTCCTTGAACTTGTATCGGATGAGCATTGATGTTATAGCAATATCTATTAAACTCAGGAATAGATAATGCTTAAACCCTGAAATACATTATAGTTAACGCTTCATTCGCAATGAATGCACCTCAAATTGCTCTTCTGAGCCTAAATATGCTACTTTAGCACCTTGCTTAAATATAAGCCACAAATAATGCGTCACTCTCTCTGATGTGCCATAGTCAAGAAGCAATGTTATAAAGACGTATTGAACCTCCTATTTAGGCTAACCCTATCCTTTCCTCATATTAACACCAAGATAGCACTAGCCCATTCGGCTTAGCATCACATTGGCACTAGTTAGCCACAATAGCGCTAAAAGCGCTAACTTTCCTGGCTCTAAACCCTAGCACCTGAAAGGTGCTAACTAACCAAAAATTGTCTTAGCTAGTAAAGAAACACCTAATAAGGCCTTACTCACGTATTACAAGCTTAACACCTAAGCTCTAACACCAAAAGTGCTAAATCTAACTGTAGCATTAGAAATGCCAAATCTAGCAACAAAGGCGCCAATCCTTGGCCGCGATTCCCTTGATGGCTAAACGCCCTTGGTGGCTAACACCCTTGATGGCTAAACACTCTTGATATGGCCGATGCCCTTGTTTGTGGCTAGCGCACTTGTTTAGGCCGACGCCTTTGCTTGTGGCTAGCGCCCTTGTTGTGGCCCCCTGCTTGTGGCTAGCACCTTTGTTGTGGCTAGCGCCCTTGTTGTGGCTAACTGTACAATTGAAGTACTAACTTCAAACCTTCTTGGTACTAGCTTCTTAGTCCTAGTACAATTAATATTTACCAAAAGATGTACATGTTGGTTTTACTCCTGAGATGTTAGCATACTAGCCTTTTATGTTAAGAGAGTTAGCACCTTCTTATTTGCACTAAGTAGCTAGTGTTGGCTTTGCTAGATGTTTTACTCAGAATATGCCTTTCTTCTCAACATAGGTCCTAGATTGATTCTTATATGAATTATAACAGGTCTCCCCTACTTTTTAAGAACCACCCACTACAATCTCCATAATCATCACTTCTTCACCTCGTCTTAACTTCCATGACTTGCGAGAATATCAGTGTGTCCTCTTCAAAACTATAAATAGATGATTCTCATCTATTCGAAACAAGACAGAAACACACAACAAAACAATCAGTCTGAAGAAACCAAAACTTATAGAATTAGCGATTCCTCTATGGAGAATTTATGCTTCTTCACTCACTACTGATATTTTTGAATCTTCTTTGCTTTCCTCCCCTAGGACCTACCCAAATCCTTTCCATTTTTGTAATCGAAGCAAGACGTGAACGACCATTTCTTGGTTTAGGCTCGTCCTGTTCGAGCTTGATCTCTCAAACCTACTTGAAAGTTCCACTTTGCAGTATATTTGTTTTCACCCTAAAACAATTGGCGACCACAGTGGGAGATCAACTTCTTGATTATAAAAGCCAATTTTAAGTTATTCAAAATGGTGGATCTTAAGTATGGAGCATTTATAACCCCTATTGTTGGTTCAGGGAGTACTGGTAGTGGTGATTCTGAAAACACCCATATTGCTACTGAACCTCCCTATACCAATTCTATTGCTACACCTCCTCTCGGTGACAAAACCGCTGAAGACGCCGAGAATGCTCAAACTCTAATCAACATAGTCGATTTGATGAAAAGATAAGAAGTCCTTGCTAGAACCCAAGTGGACATGGCTACTACTCAGAAGGAGGTACTCGCTTGTCTCAAGACGCTGACGGAGCAACTCTCTCCGGAACAACGTCATCCCTTAAAAAAGCAGACCAGAACCAACTTTACAATGGCTGCTGATGATGAAATACCTGGAGCTCGAAAATACAAGGGAGTCCATATCATTCCTGATCGACCATCACAGAGGTACCAGCAATCCAATTTTGTCACCCGCGAAGATCTGGAGAGACTCTTGCAAAATCATGGCAATGAGGACTCACCCCCGGCCCATCAACACCAACTTCCATACCCACCTGAAATCAAGAGGGTCCCTCTGCCGGTAGGTTATTCTTCCCCAACTTTCTCATTGTATGATGGAACTGGGAATGTTCGTGAACACGTCTCTCGATTTCTCGAATCCTCGGGGGACATGAATACAATCATGTACTACGCCTCAAAGAATTTTCAAAGTCTCTCACTGGGAGATCCTATACGTGGTACAACAACATTGCTCCCTACAACATTTTTCGATTGGGAGGACATGGTTAACGCCTTCTACAAAAAGTACTTCTTCGTCTCTGAGAAGATCACTCTATCAGACCTGAGAAGAATGTTCCAGAGGAATAATGAGCACCCGAATGAATATGTGAAAAGATTCAGAATTCAAGCTCTAGATTTTCATGATCCGAATGTAATGGAACATCAACTGGTGGAGCTCTGTATTAATGGTATGATCCATGTTTACCGTGCTCTTCTTGAAAATTTACATTTTTAGACTTTCTCTGAGTTACATGAAGCCGAAAAAACGATCCGCCACAACTGCTCCAGCCCTCCTAAAGAGAAATAAAATAGCAAGAGAAGACATCCATGGAGATACTCGTGGGAATCACCGGATCGTCAACAAGCAGTACAACATTCAACAATCAATTGATGTTGTCAGTAACGAGGGACTTAAGAGAAAAGCTCCACCCCAACAGAAATCACGAAATAAATGTCTTTCTTCCACCCTGATGGACACTTAATTTATACATATTTACCGTCTAATTTATATTTGCTAGTTCTTATAATTGTACTAATTTTACACTTTTATGGTTTTAATTAGGTGGAACAATTAAATCCCAAAGTTAAATTCAAAATATGGGTAAATGAGTTGTGGGCAGTTGAAATTGGCTAGAGTACTCACTGATCGGTTGAATGGGTAGTCTGATGGCTGGAGTCTGTGTTGACTTCTGTTGGATGCGGACATGGTGGGACCGAAAGTGCATGAAGGTGTGAAAGAAAATTGAGATAGTAGGTGGGGGCAGTCTTTGTATGGATAAGTGAAACAGGTGTGAACGTGGGAAGAAGTAGGCTTTTGTAGGCGTCAGGTGGAGAAATATATGCTAGTGAGAAAGAAGTACAACACGTGATGGAGAGAATGGGATCTTTTCTTGTTTTCTTTTGGCTTACACAAGCTAGGAAGAGGTGCGACTAGGTTGTAGGTGGAATAAAGACCTAGGAGTAGGCTAAAAGGAAGGAAGGAATACCTAGTGAGAATCTAGGGTAGAGAAAAAAAAAGAGATAGCTTGGGAACGTGATGGTAAAGCTATAAAAGGAAGAGAGAGGAGTACGGTTGGGGCACTTTTACTTTTAGTTTTTTTTTTTAGGTTTTCTTTCTTAGGGGGTTTTGGGAGGCGTGTGATTGAGGTAGAGTAGGTAGGGGAGAAGAGGGAAGTAGGGGTGTAGAAGTACAGAGGGGTGACGGTACATAACAGAAAAGAGAGGGACAGAAGCAGAGCTAGGCGTAGGAGAACAGGGAGACAGTGAAGAGATACCTAGATATGAAGATGTTGAAGGCTGCGTCAGGAAAGAAAGGGAAGGCGAACAGTCAGAAGGGAACGAAAAACAAAGGGAAAAATTTCTCTGACTATTTTTGGTTTCGTCTGACGGGTGTTGGAGTTTTGATACAGGACCAGAATCAAATTGGGTTTAATCTTTTTACTCTATACTTTCTTTTAATTATTTTTATGGGTTTTAAGAAACCCAACCCCATGTTTTGCTGATTTTTGTGACTAGGGTTTTGGGTTGAAACCAATTTTGATTAAGGAAAATGTATAAATAATTGGTTTAAATGTTTAGTAATTTATCTTCATTGTTAGCTTGATTATTATTGGATAAATAGTAGATTTGATCATATATGCTTTTCGTTTGATACGTCGTGCTTGGATTAGATTCTTAGACGGTGTATGCAATCAACTAGATATTTGATTCATTGAAACTATATATTGGTCAGATAGTTCTACTGATTGTTTATGCTTTTGAACTGATATGCCATGCTTAACAAAATTAGATTGGATATACTTTTCGATTGATAAGCAATTCTTTAGAAATGTCAACTTGGAAGCGAAGAAAATTACAGTGGTGAAATGATAATTTTGGGGATTAGATGTGAGTTCTATATATCAAATTGGCGAAAACCGAAACCCTAGTGCCCTCTCTACTTATTTTATTATTTTCTTGTTCATTAGAATTTCTGAAAAATCCAAAAATATTATTTCTAATTAGTTTAATTGAGATATTAATTGCAGTATTTTCCCGCTCCCTGTGGGTTCGACCCGTACTTGCTGTTGTCTGCATTGTAGACACCGTGCGATTGCGGTTTATTTATATAGGGTAATCTAAAATCCTATCACACCCCATCCGTAAACCCGGGACCAACCTGATGAGTCACTCGCTCCCAAGGCGCCCCTAAGGGGCTACGACCACAACAACAACCACAACAACCGCAAGAGGAGAACATAAAGCCTGATATAACTTGTCCCGATTTCCAATTCCCATGGAAGAAGTTCTCTGCCTGTTGTTGATTGGAAATTGGAAACGGATATACTTACTAGAGGCATGGGTATAAGAAGGGATAGTAAAATTACCACATGTACGACGCACACCTACTCCACAAGAAATGGCTGACCCGAGATATTGTTGATTTCATCGATTTGTCAACCACCCTACCAACGAGTGTAATGGTTTGATACGAAACTTCAAGGAGAAGATAGAATCAGGGGAAGTACAGTTAGGGACTGAAGGGGTTCACGAAAATCCAATTCCTGTTAGAAGCTTCACTATCTCTGAAGAGCCGGTTAACCAGAAAGTTCAATCGCTAATGAAGCGTATGTGCGAACTCCTCCACTTCTCAAAGGGTCAGCGTGAAGAAATTTTCAATGATCTCAATCAAGTCGTATCCGACGAACGCCTATCACCCTTCACTAAAGACGCTCTCACCTGGGGCGAGCCCTCTTCGGAAGACATGGCCTTCTAGAACGGCGAAAGACGCGATCAGGAGCTTTTCACTACTACACATCTCAGAAATGTCAAATTCAAGAAAGCACTAATTGATAACGGCATGGATGTCAATATTAATCACAACTCTGAAAGCTATGGGAGTAACTCGGATAAAAGCTATACGCTCGCCAACAATAGTCCAAGACCCTGAAGGAGTAATCAGAGATGTTTACGGACATATCACCCTCACAGTGGCGGCAGAGCCACTCAAACAAGTACTAGGTTTTATATTATCAAAGGGAAGCTTAATTGCAACATGATCCTGGGACGTGCTTGGCTCCAACAATCAGCATCTATCATAAGAGCTCATCCAGGAGTACCTCCTCGAGTCAAACGCCCTACCCCCAAAGCCAATATCAGCAACATCAACAAAAACTTACCGTTGTACCTAGAAGAATACCAATTTCTCAAAGCTATTGGGGAACCAGGTGCCAACTGAGAGTGTATCAGCCTATGTCAACAGATTTCATACTCAGGTATCCCTAACTCAATTTGCTTCCTTTTTGTTAGATTGTCCTCATATGCCAGCGAATTGGGGACTAGACCTTTCTAAAAACCACGACCGTACTCTGGTCTGTAGTTATGAATGGGTGGCTACTCCAATACAATACTTCAACAAATGGGCAGAGATCACTCCTGCTTTTTATAAACCACCAGAGCCCTCGAAGATACTTCCCCTCGTACATGATCCGAAGGACGTTACGGAAAAGGTTCATCCATATGAACAGAAGATTTATAGAGTTAGAGAGATCAAACCGAATGTTTTCCAGATAGGAGCCTGGTCCTCAAGGCGTCGTCGCTCCTCCTGGGAAGGACCATACAGAATCTCACGAGTCACCATTGGCGGCTACTATAAATTGATCACCAAAGAAGGTGAACTTGTGGTGGCATCTATTCATGACAGATGGCTCAAGGCTTTCGAATGAATATTTTATCATGGTCCCTATTTCCTTGTCTTCCTCATGTATAATTTACAATTCCTCGAAAAATGCCTACGAATATTACTGCGGGCATACTTAGGATTTCAATTTCTTTAATCGATTCGAATCGTTATTAAAGAAAACCTTTATGAATTACATATATGAACCAACTCATATGAAAGTCTTTTAAAATATATAGAAGATTGAATCCAAGCAAACCTTCAAAAAAAAAACCTCAAGCCCCTCAAAAAACATACTTTCATCCCTCATGTCTCGAACCTCTCCTTGAATTAGTTTCAAGGATTTCATAAATTCTCAACAAGATTGAGACCTCCATATGTTCTGAAGTCTTATCAAGAGAAAAGAGCCTGCATCCTTGTCAGGGACACCCCAATCACCACCCTAGAATTATCTGCAGAGAAGCGGCAGAGCTTTCTCCATATAACTCAACGTAGGTGGGTGGAACGAAGAGTTCCCCAGGCACATAATTACTCGGGAGGAGTCCTGCTAGAGCCAAAGTAAAAATTAGCACTTGTACCAGGATACTTACTTGGAGTACTACCTTTAACAAGCATGCAATCAAGGATCCTTCTATGATCTTCAGTACAAAGAAGGCATTATCTACATCGAGGTCAACAATTGTTTATTCATTAATTTCAAGGAGGGCAAACAACGATGCTAACTTGCGAGAAGTTCTAAAATATATGGTTCCATCATAACGGCCATACATAAAATATTTAATTCAAAGAATACATCTAAAAAGGGGAAGGGGACATCTAAATTAAAAATTAATCTGTAGATTCAGAGTCAGAGTCATGCTCGTCGTCATCATCTTCATTAGAATCATGTTCTTCCCGGCCTTCTTAAGAGTCTTCCTCCTCTTCGGAATTCGCTTCAAGGTCTTCTGTTTCAAAGTCATCTTTTGGAATTCCATCGGGGTCTTCATCGGAATTTTCCTCTGAATCTTCTACAATAGAACCATTTTTCATGTCAAAGTAGGCATCATCACGCTCAACTTCACGATCCGCCTCAGTTTCAGAGAAAGGCTCATATTCAGACTCGCATGCCGCACGAGCCTCAGGATCCTCTTCCTCAGAATGATACTTATCTGCGTCAGAATCAGGAGCCGCACTATAGGGATGCACGCCTCGCATTATTCGTTCATTGTTCTCTCTGTCAGCAAATGCTCGAAGACGTCGCTTTTCCGTAAAGGTTGTAAGCTCCTTATCCTCGACCCTTTTGTTATCTGATTCCTCTCTGCGTCTTTCTGCTTCTTCAACATTAATCACAAAACAAAGATCCATATCATATTGACGAGTTTCCTTCAAACGATCAAGAGACATACCTCGAACAAGTTTCGTGACTTTGTTCAAAGAACGACTGATTTTTTTTACTGCACTTCTTGAGGAGAAGTCACTTTCATCCTCTTACTTCTGCAACCTAGTTTCCTGCTTGAGGGATCAGAGCTATGGTTTCAATCAGAGATTTCCATGATCTACATAAAACACAAAATAACAAAAGATAATACTCCATCAAGAAAGAAAATGAGACTTATCATAGGTTTTAATCCATTAATCAACGATTAAACTTACTGGTATTCTTGTTGCTGCTAAAAAAAAAAGTTATTTTGCTCCAGAAGAACAATGATGAAACTAGGATTTTGATGGGGTAATATTCCCTGTATTATCAAGATATATATTCGCATTATGTATGAGAAAAATTTGGAAACCCTAGTTTTATTGGATAAAGAGATTATTATATATATAAAGATATATGCTTACCTTGTTCCTGGCGTGTGGTATCTGCCAATTGCCACCACCAACAACTTCTACTTCAAAAAGAAAGTAAAGAAGTCACGGTGATAAAAGTGGAGAGAAGAATATATATATATATATATATATATATATATATATATATATATATATATATA
>JAJJMC010014777.1:2126203-2140390 GCA_023531435.1 Papaver californicum | reverse complement strand
AGATCTTGAAGATAAATGTTGCTGCTGAAGAACACGAAGAACAGAGGCTACCGCCACAGTTTCTTCAACCTCTCAGCCACGGTTTCTTCAACTGTTTGCAACGTTAATCTTCAGTTCACAACATTTATCTTCAAGATCTACTGCAACAGTTAATATGTAACATCTAGAAAACGTTACAGATTCCCTGTTACATTACTTTTAGTTTCTTTTCATCTTTCAAACACTTTTTGAGCTATATACCAATCTTTTGAGGGTGTTTTGAGCAAGATGATCTAAACCCCATCATTAGGAAAGGAGGAAGCCATTTCTCCATGATTAATTGGTAACTTTTAATAATTCTTTTATGACTTTTGTATTTATTTTAATTGAAATTATGATTTTTCTTAATTGATTGTGATTGTATTTGATGGTTTATGCTGGGACCTAGAGATTTTGATGAGCCATGCTTGTGATTTACAATTGAAGCTAGAATTATTTAGAATTATTATTTTTGGAACCAATTAAAAGTGGTTAATGGTGAAATTCATAACCTCAGTATTTGTGAATATTACTTTCATCTTTTGTGTATATTTTCTAGTTAAAAAATAGTTTTCAAATCTAAAATCAATCTTCACAAGTTTGAGAGTTTGAAACTCATCCTTACCACTATATTAAAACACATCACTCACCTCTTAATTCCTTACCATTTACTCTCAATTCTTAAAACCGTGCATCGTGAGTTCTGAATACAGAAAGAGGTACTGATTATTCATCATAGATATCATATATTCTTATAGAATACTGATATCTCAGTCGGGTGAGGCTCTAATGTTAAGAATCAGCATAGGATGCCCATAGCAAGAAATTTGTATTCTAATTCTCTTGTGGAATATAAAATATGAATTTCATAGTTCTTATGTCGGGTCAATGACATATTAAATCCCAATATTTCTAGGTTTCTACTGTCGGGTAAAGGCAATTTTACTATTTTAGCCTTTCTTAAAAATCCACCATCTGCACCATAAAAACCCATTCAAAAAATACAACAAAAAAGAAGAACTATACGATTGGCGTAGCAAAATAAATAACAATTGCAAATGATGAGATACAATCATTCTAGTATTTCTTATAATCTGATTCTTCTTCTTGGGTTATTCTTCAAATTTTTCATATGAAAAGTTTGGGATTTTTATATAATTAACCATATTTATAAGTTGTATCAATCTTTTTCGAGATGTCTCTCCCACCACCACAACCACCATCGTCGGTACAATTAATAACTTGAGATTTTTTATATTTTATATCGATTATGAAAAAGAAAAGAGAAAAAATTGATTTTATAAAGGTTTTTGAGCATTTAATTTTAATTGTTCGCGGCCATTTAATCTTCGAACTCGATTTTCATTTTGCTCGGATGATCTTGGGAAAGAACGAAATACATCCTGGCGTTAGTTAATACCTTTTGTGCCTCACAATTTTACCCATGTTTCGTTCAAATTTTTTTATGTAATAAATGAAAATACTGATGGTATTTTAGTCGTTTTATATCAGACGGTTGAAAATCAACCTTTAAATTATTATAGTAAAATTAATAAAAATAATATGACAAGTTTAATTTGTCATGTTTGGATGAAAAGTAACATGTCTAAATCATTTAACAACACCACGATCAATATGGTTGTTAGAATCTATAGATCCAATCATTTTCGAAGGATTTTTTTCTTAAAAAAATAACCGATGCATGAAATATATTTGGTATTGGTATCTTGGGTTGGAATAGGTTTGAGTCTTCTTCGGAATCGATCTTCTTTAACTATTGTCTATTGTTGTCTTTGGAGCAATGTTGTTGTCTGTTCCATTTGTGAAGCTTTTGTTGTTGATGTTGCAGGTCTCTTTGATGTTGTTGTGCACTTGAATATATTCATCAAAAGATTGCAAAACTACTTCACAAGAAACCTATAAGTAAACCGAGTTGAAACCCTAAAAGTAAAAACTACTCCCTCTGTCCCCTTATAGATGAAGGGGAAAGTGTTATCATATAAATTAAGAAAAAAAAAAAATCCAAATATACCCCTTAGTATTAATTTTTAAAATATTTAGATTTCCTAGTTTTTTATTTCTTGTTTCTAATGTTTGATTCCAATACAGGAACAAATAAGAAAAAATTTGGTAAAAATATAAAAATCTTCATCTAATTTGTTATTTAAAACAAATAAATAAATTGCCAACAAATTTTTAAGCCAACACCTGCATCCAATCTAAAATGATTGAGTTTTTAAAATTACGTGTACAATCAATCAATGCAAGCGTCGAGCACACACCCACAAAATATTAGGTGGTAGGGTAGGGTCGGTAGATTGGGTGACAAATGTCCATCCCTCGTAAAAGAAATATTTACTCATATTTCTTTTTACAAGTAAATTTGTATAACCAAATTACCCTCTACCGAATCCAAACTCAAATGACAAATGCAAAACCAACATACCATTTATTATCGCCCGAAAAAAGAGTTAGTTATTTTACCCAGAACCTAGAGTTACTTCTAACACTGTAGTCGTTTTCATCTTCTTTCTTGAATTTTTCTCATGCTATCATTTTATTTGTTATTTAGCACCTTAGATCAGATCAATTCAATCAAACCCTCGAAAACTGCAACCAAATAATTTTTTTTGTTATAACCTAATACAATCGATAGAGGTATAAAAGACTGGTTTAATTGAGGGTTTGTGGAATTAATAGGAGACTTTAGTAAATTTATCCTTACACCATTAATTATATGGGGTGCCAAAAGATGGTGATAACACTTATATGTCCTTCCCTAATAAATTATCCAATAACCCTATTATACTTAATCTATATAGCCCCATTTCCATTCCAAAACTAAAAATTAGAAATTCAACTCACCCTTCTCCTTCTCCTCTAAACCTAACGACCCTTTCCTCCAAAACAAATTTTGAAATCAATTCATCGTTGTAATCGTCGATTTAAGATTTTTAATCAACGATTAATTTCTTCTATAAACATGGCTCGTACGAAGTATTATAAAAGAAAACAAGATAACCCTAGAATCGTAGAGAGACTAAAAGAAAAGAGGCAAGAGAAAAGCACCAAAGAATTAGACCGTAGAGCAGAAATGACCCCAATTAGAGAGTAAATAACTAAAACCCATTACTCTACTTGTTGTGATTGTTTGTATGTGTGTTTTGAGTGTAAAATTAGGTTTGTAACCGTAAAATTGCAGTTTCAAAAAGAGGGTCGGCGTGGCAGTAATTGAAAGACCCTGACGATTTTTCATATGCATGTGAAAATTATAAAAAATTACCATGGTCTATGATTTGGGACCATGACGACCCCAACTAGTTTTTTACCCTGAAGACGAAGGGCCTTTTTAGTGTCACATCGGTTTTTATCTAAAACCATGACGACTCTTATTGTGTATTTTCCCTGATGTCATAGTGTATTAGGGACGCATCGGTTTTTATCTAAAACTATGACGAAACTAGTTTTTATGAATTCAGGGGTCGTCATCGTATAACTGTTGGGTCGTCATGTTTTACCTAGGGTCGTTATGCTCGACAATTAAAACCGTAATGACCCTTGTAATGATTCTATGAATAATGGTTCTGTTTTTTTGATTTTTGTGTTTTTTCAATTGTAGAATGCTTAAAAAGGATAAAAAAGGAAAAGACAAACATGTACCTACTCCTCATTCGAAACCTCCCTGCAACGAGAAATTCTTGGGGGCTAGTCCCTACTGCGAAATACGCCCGAAGGAGGTACCATTTTTTATCCGTGAAGGTGCAAACCAAGATATAGAACCAGCAGATTCCCCTTCTTCTCCTTCCTTGTCTATCACATCTGCGACTTCAGATCATGACAACGAACAAACTGAAGATGATGTTGATGACACCAATGTTGGGGGTGATAGGGGTGATGGTACTGGTGTCGTCAGGGTATTTATGTATTGACCATGAAGACTTTAGTTTTCACACACAGAGTCGTCATGGAAAAAATTAACAGGTTAACGACCCTTGTTCTCGCAATTTTAGCAGAGTTGGAGACGTCATGGTCAATTTTAGCAGGTTAACGACTACAACAATGACACACTTAGTAGCTAACAATAGCATCTAATTTCTTTATGGTTTATGTTATCAACCATGCTATAAGTAAAATGAAGTGACGACTCAAATCAGGTTAGGGTCGTCAAGGTCAGAAAATATGACCATGGCGATTTTTCATAATCTGGTAATTGAATTTGGTAAGGGTCGTCAAGGTATGATGGTACGACCATGACGACCCCTAAAGAATCTTTGAAAGCCCCTCCTCTTCCCCATTAATAGGAAAAAAAAGAAAAAATAATAATCTAATTTTAATCATAACCATTATCTATATAATTAATCTAATTTAATTAATTAACTAAACTAATCATATATTATGACTAATCAAATGGGGGTAGTTTAGCCATTTATAAAAATATATGGCTAAGGGGTAAGGGTATTACTATTAGATGACCCTATTTTATCTTTTCCTCCAGTCCTCTATTAGTTCCACAAGCCCCTAATTAAACCAGGTACAAAAGCCAACTATGTTTTTGAATTCACTGTTGTAATTGGGGAAGTGTCTAATCAATTTTTATTTATTTTTCTAAGTATGATTAGATAACCGAAAGAAGTCTCTTAGGAAAAATTCAATGGGACTTGACAAAAAAACTAAGCCACGTGGATAGGTAAATTAGAAATCCCATTAGATAATAGGAAAATTAGTACAGTGCGACTCTAGATATATCTAAACCCTCCTCTCCTCTTTTTCTCTAAAACCTCTTTCTTGAATCCCTAATAGCCGTCATCATCACCTTGCTCAGATTTGGTCTGTTTGGGCCAGATCTGAGCAAGAATTTTTATTTTTATTGAGTTTTAGTACTCCCTCCGTACCACGTATATAGGCGGAGGGGTTAATTCTCTTAGATTTAGAAAGTTACTTTGAATTCATAAATTATTATGTTTTTTCATGTTTTACCCTTTGTCATATTCATAACACAATTATCCATATACCATAAATAAGGGTATGTGGAAAAATCATCTTGGAAATATGGTTCCGGCTACACAGTGGTACAAGAAAAAATGAAAATTTTGCCTATATAATAGGTACAGAGGGAGTAGATTATTTAAGGCTTCTTTTATATATATCTATAGCCAAAAAAATTTAAGTTAAAGTGAAATACCAAAAAAGTCATAATTTTGTACTAACAATCCAACTTAAATCCTATTTCTTCCCCAAATGAAAATACAAACCTTTTTTTTAAATCCAATTTACTTCAAGTTATTTCTAACTTTTTATCACTATTCTCAAAAATTGACCAATTATAAACCACTTTTCCTCCAAAACAAACTAAACCATAATTTTTATTTTTCTGTAAAATAATGTCATTTTTTCAGTCATTATTAAATTAACATCGATTGAAGATATATATTCTAATTATTTCCTTAAAAAATCTTCACAACAACACTAATCTAAATTGAATTAATAAGGTTTTGATGCTTTTCCTAAAATCAATCTTCTAAAACTCCGTACGCATATTCTATATAAAAAAATAATCTAAAATGATATTCTTTTTTCTGAATTATGATTACACTAAAATTTAAAATCATCAATTATGTCACAGATCATACATAAATTTAATTACGAAAACTATGTAATTAACTATTTTTAAAAATTTAAGGTTTTGATTATTTATTCATTTACTTTGGGCTATGTATAATAAATGTGTATAATTTTATGGGTTATGTTGAATAATTATAAAGGTCTGTTTGGTTAGCTTAATCACTTATTTTATATGGGATATAGTTAATAAAAGCATGAGCTACATTTACGAGAACTCATCTAAAAAAACTGATGACACTTAGGATTTTAGAAATTCTCTCCAAAAATATTATTTCCAGTGGTAATTGGATGGTTAAAAATCTTTCTGATTTATAAACTTGAGTTTGGATGAGAGTACATATTTTTAGAGACTCTCATCTAAACCCAACTCAATATTTAAGTGTTTAAAACATTTTTTTTGCAATTATCTTTATAAAAATATAGGACAACTTGGTACATATTCAAACTCCATTGGACATCGTCTTTGAAACATAAATATATGTCTAAATTTTATGGGTGTTATACTAATAAAATTTGCTTTTAATTGATTTCCAACTAGGATACATATCCAAACACCATTGAAGATGATCTAAAAATAGATATTCTCATCTAAACTCCAATTACCAAAGCGTATAAAATTTTGGCGATACAATTACCGCTGGAGAGGTTTCTTTTTGAGTGAGTCTAAAATCCTAGGTGACATCAATTTTTTTAGATACCCATACTCCATTGGAGATGCTCTAACAATCAAAAGCTCTACATTGAAATAAACTGAGAAATGATTTAAAATTCATGAAAGTTGAAATAACCTAAATTATGAAAAAACATTAATTTTTCAAGACATTTACGGTGACGGGCACAAATGCAATTTTTCGGAGGAATAGGCGTTTACACAAATAAAGTTCTTCAAAATAGTGTTTACCCATCAATATTTTTAAAATAGGAGTTCACCCACTATTTGAAATAAATTGTTCGTTAGATTTAATTATACAAAGAACCAAAGTTGTTTAGCAATTTACTAATACTGCCATTTTGCAAAAATTTAATATTAAAAATTAAATTGGTTAATATTATCTTCTCCGAGCTGTTTTATAGGATTATTAGTTTTACTAATACGATTTAACCGAGATTCTTTTGGGATGTTTGAAGAAAAAATGGACTAAATTAGCTAAAATATAGGTAAATAGTGGTATTTGTTACCTTGTTTATATATAATCGGGTTTCTTCATTTTGTATTTACTAAAATTGGTAAATATTAGCTTTTTTTAGGGTTATTTATTTTATAAACATAATTTGATAGAGTTTTTTAGGAATTTTGAATAAAATTGGACTTAATATGCTAATATCTAGGAGAATCACGGTAGATCTTGTTAATCAAATCTTTTTGTTTAAGCAAAAACAAATTTGTATTTTGTTATTTGATTGTAGAAAAGTATATGCACAACAAAAACTAATTTGTTTAAGCAAAAACGAATTCGTTTTTGTTATTTGATTGTAGAAAAATATATGCATAGTAAAAACAAATTTGTTTTTTTTCTCCAGCAAAAACAGATTCGTTTTTGTTTTTGTTTTCTTTTCTTTATCGTAAAAATGTATATGTCTAGCCGGAAAAGATTCAGTTTAATGTATAAAAAATTTGCAACCATTTTATGCATTTTTGGTCCAAAAATTCAATTTACACTAAGCTATCACCATCTTTAGTAACTTTGAATTGATTTTGTTACTACACAAGACACTAATACATTCTTCTTGGATAACTTTGTTCATTCAAAATAAGGTTCCAGAAAACCATGTCGTAGTTGATTGAGACCATTAACATTTTAAAACAATGTTCCAACCTAACACTTGAAATCAAGGGAAAACTGAAAAATATGAAGTTGAACTTAACAAAAAATCTAAAATCTAAAGGAAGAAGCCCAAACCACCATCTACAACAACTTATAGAGTTACTGATTTAGACATCTATTGTCGCCACAATCACCACCACTAGGATAATCAACCATCAAAACCTTCATCGACAACCTAGGCGAAAAACAGAGATCTGTCCACCAATACTTAGGTTTCCTGCATCATACCATTACCACAAACCCTTAGTTTTTCTATCACCACTGTCACCGGCAAAAAATAAAAAATAAAAATAAATAAATCCACCACCAACAACTGCGGCTTCCATCACCAATGAATCAAAAACATCAACAACCAAGTCATCTACCCAAAAGCAAAAAAGGCAGCAACAAGATCACCCCCGAGCAGGAATCAAAATCAAATAAGAGTTGCTTTGACCAGCTAATCACAAAAAAAAAACTAACAACCCTAATTTGTAAGCGATTTATACAAAAAGAAAACCAACGAAAAAAAGATTATTACAGGATTTAAGAAATTGATTGCTTGATTTGGACCCAAATGAAGCAAGGGAACGAAGAAAATCAAAATGGAAACATGTTTTCTGCTCTTCTTCTCTCCTTTTTCACGACCTCTTCTTCTCTCAACTTCACTCTTGATTTCTATTTATTATTATTACTATTATTATTATTATTAATAATATTTATCTATTTAAAATATAAACTATTTCTGTTTCAGCAAAAGTGTTACTATCACTTTTGTTGAAATGGAGGGAGTATAATTTAATTTATAAATATCGGAATGACTTGACTTGACCATAAAATAAAAAAAAATGCCACATTATTCGTAATAATAAAAGGAAACTGAAAAAATAGATGTTTTTTAAAAAGTTTAAAGTTGAAAGATCTAATAAAATAAAAATCCAAAATATATCTATAATTGGCACTTATTTTAAATTTTTTTTTTGTGTATTAACACTTATTACTAGGCTGTGCCAAATAAATTATTACCTAAAAAAGCGGGCAACACTTATTTTAAATTTTTTTTGTGTATTAACACTAATTTGAGGAATGTGTAGTGGGTAATCTCCAATTTTTAATGATTACTAGGCTGTGCCAATCCTAAAGCCAATGTAGGATAGGGGCAAATATCAAAATATGGACATTTTATCACTCCGGTCATGCTTTGGTCATTCAATATTTCGTTGACCTCTTAAAAGTTACACAAACAATAAAATTTGCTCTTTAGATTTTTTTTAAGCCCCCGTTAAACAATATTTGAAACCTTTTTAGGGTCCCACTAACCAATATAATATGTTCTCTAATTTTTTAAAGATAAAGATCACACTAAACGTACACCAAAATAATAACTATTTTTTTTTATCTTTTTATAAACAATAAAATCACATTTAATTCGATTTTAAAAAGTGATTATACGATTGTTTACAGAAAAAAAAATCAAAATATAAAAAAATCAAAACCCAAATACAAATAAAAATACCAATTATATGTAAAAAATCACAAATTAAAAGAGCAAAATATCGTAAAGGTACTCAATTTTTGTGTGAGAAGCTGTGCAATATATTTCGGCCGAAATGGCCGGAATTTCGGATTTCGGGGTAAAACCGAAACGAAATCCGGCACACCGGTACGGCCGTTGTTGTTTTTTTTTAAATTAAAAAAAATGAAAAAAAAAAGTTATCCTTGTTTTAGGGTTTTGAATTGTTACTCATATTTTTTATGATATTTTAGAATTATATATGGATATGATAATATATATAATTAATCTAATGATCTCGATTAGAATTGTAATATTCTTGTTTAATTAGCATTTTAGACGATGAAATTTGAAGTTGTCTTGTTTCTCTTGTGTTTCCAGTTTGAACTTTGTATGAAATCTACGGATCTATATATTTTAGATGATTATTAGTTTTTCTTTCTAAACTTTGTGAAAAACGTTTGTTATAACGTGTTAAAATATATTTATAGTTATAAAATGTGAACTAGTATTTTTTCATAAAATTATAGGTAATATATGGACCGATATTTCACCGATATTTGACACCGAAATTTTCCCGGTATACCGGCATACCAGTGTATCGCTCTCGACCGGTACGAGCCAAAATCCGGTATGGTACAACCTTGGTGAGAAGTAATCTGAATTCATTTCCGACCATTTTGAATATTTCTCTTCTTTAATAAGAGATGTTTTAAGAAGAAAGGAGTGCTTAGCCCATGATCTTATACATATGAACAAAAACTCGGATGCCCTAAATCGCATTTGTTGAAGATGAACTCAAACCAAAGCCGTGTTGAATCGTTGATGTTCTTAAATATAGAATAACAAGGTAAAACCAACAAACAAAGATTGAACGAATCACCATTAAAGTGAAGAAATAATTATTTCTCAATCGTGAAGAAACAAAGATTGAACGAATTCACCATTAAATATAGTAAAATTTTTTTGCTCAATCGTAAGATTACAAGAACAATAATTATTACTCGATGTCTATCAGAAGAACATGAACAACAATAAAAATTTGGGGGATATGCCAAATCTTTTTTGTTTTGGCGGTATTATTCTCGTCAAATGTTTTTTTTGCTCCATGTTATGAAATATGTATTTGGTGAATTTACACCACCACCTTTTCATCTCCTCTCCATCTCTTCTTTTCTTCCACTACTTTATAACCACCACCACTAGTAGTAATGGGTAGTAAAGGATGCATGTCCTTAATTCCATTGTAAATGCTCATATTCTTCTCCCTATAAATAGAGAGCATTTCCTTTGTAATGTCACATCAAAATAAGAATTATCTTTTTCTTTTCTCTCTACTTTCTGTGTCTCCTTTTAGTTTACAACACGCTATCAACCAAGTAGCTTTAATCACTAAGTTAAAAATAAAATAAAATAAAATAAAAAGATTTTTTTTAATCCTAGTTTTTTTTTATTCTAGTAAATAATTTTTATTTTCGCAAAAAAAATCTTTTAAGTTTGTTGGTTTGATTGTCTCGTAACCAAAACAACAATCTTATGTAAAGAATATAAATTTCTACAGTTATCAAGTAGAAGTTAAACGATCTTTTTTTATTTTTTCTTTGAACCACGATTTCATAAAAATTAGAAAATAAGAAAAGAATTATCATTGTTATTTATCTAGTAAGGATGATGAAATCAAGAAGTACTGTATTTTTTTGTTATAACTTATACACTCATATTGGTTTTAAGAATATATATATATGCACATCACTTGGTTGTAATCCAAGTCACGTGAGGTAAGTTTATTTCTTTCTTAACCTTTTTCTTTGGTTACATTTATAATAATTTATCTTTTTTTGATTTAGCGTGAAATTATATGACAATTTTATCGATCGATTTTGATAAGTCGTAAAAACCAATTAATATTGGTTTTTTTCCATCGTTTTTATAAGATGGGAGAAATAAATTGATATATTTTTATACTTTTGCCAATATGGGTTTTCACTAATATATAGTGAACCATCGATTTCTATTTCATACAAGAAATCCTCCATAACTACAATTTGGATATCTTCAACTAATGACATGGTTATCTACCAAGTTTGAGTTGTCCTTAAAAATACGAGGTAACATTATTTTTTGTCAGTTTTTACATAACGACGATATTGGTTTCTATTCTCTAATAACAAGAAATCTTGAACTTGGTAATTTTCTTCAATTCAAAAAGAATGACACGGAGTATAGGTTTATAAGAACCATTTATCATTAAATATGGTTTTATCTAATAATAAACCATTGGTTTCTATTCCTACAAGAAATCATTCATCAACCACAAATCGGGTTTTTTTTCCTAAAAAGAGAATAACGACAATAGCTTCATTTTTTCTTTAAATAAGCGTTTTCTCTATATCAATCCTAAAAAGATGAAATACCTTTATGGTATTAACAATTGCAAATATCAGTAAAACGAGGAATTCCTGCATTTTTTAGGGATACTTAGCAATTTTGATTTTCCTCATGGTAAATCTCCAAAATTTGAAATCGTTTCACTAGTAGTTGGAACATGTCAGGGCACTAAAGATCATAGAGTGCACACCCGACTTGTTAGCTATTTCATTAGTCTTTGTAGAGACTAAATTGTTCTTGGAATTAATTTCTTTTGATAAAGAAGTGTCCATAATGTCATTCTAAATCATTATCTCGTTGGCGCTTCAGGTCACAATTTTTGTTTTTATCTTTTTGGAGTTTTAATTGTATATTTTATATGCTTTTAGTTGTAAGCAATAAAATCCATGGTTGACGCTAAATTTGTATGTCAAGTAGACTAAAATTTTATTCTTTTAGGAGATGGAATAATACTTTAAGAAACTTGTTTTCGTATATGAGATGAAAAATATTTCCGTCATAATCAGGGGGAGACTATACACTACCAGAAGTGTCTGTTAATTAACTTTAATGTTATATTAGTTTCTCTCCCATCATGATCAAATCGATAAAGGTTGTCGGTATATGATTGGTGAGAATTATCTCATTTTGCTTTTATATAAAGCTTATGCCTTTTGGAAAGGAAAATCCAGTCACATCTAGCAAATAGCTAAGTAGCGTTCTATAAGAGGCTACATGTAGAGCTTCAATTGAGACTACCGAAACACGATTTTCACATTCTTAAAATTAATAACTCTTCACTTGATGATGATGAGATTATAACGCTCGTGGGCACTGGTACCAGTAATTCTATTAATTTTTCAAGACATGCATACACTTGAGAATTATGTGGGATCGTGGTAAGCTAAAATATTTTCGAATATTCGTCTGCAGTAACTACTGAAATAATAAATGATGGTGGTTGTTAACCCATTACAGAGTGATATCAACATTTGTGATTGGTAGGCACAAAATCCAAATTATATTGGATTGAAATCTCTTGAATAACGCAATATTTAGATCCAAGAATTAACACCTTAAACAAACAAGCCTGAATTCTAAAAATTACAGGTTGGTGTAGTCTTCATGCGTTATATGAGAAATATGATCTTCTACAAACGATTTAAGGGTTTCATTTTTTTTCTAAAACCCTAGGATTGGTTCAATAATATTTTTTTCACATTATCTGATGCATTTGGCATGGTAGTCCTTGAAGGAATTATATTGTATTTGCACACAAAATATGGTGGGAGAACATATTCAAATTTGTAATCCATGGAGGAATCAAACTATACTCAGGTAGCCACCTGATTCGATTATGTTAGGTTTAATAATCCTTTATGTGTTTTTACAAATTTGGTACAAATTAAGCCAAAATTTCGGATTAGTTGATGATATCAACTTTATATATCTCTTGAAAAGTCCTTAAAACACTAAAATCCACGCTTAGAAGCATAAATTCTACAATTTCTTGATTTGCACAATTAAGAATTATGCTAGCATAAAGCTTGTCTATTAACTAGGCTATAAATTTTGTTTTTGATGCTTATTTTCTAAACTCATATAATTGAGTTAGCATCCACAAAGACGTCAAAAGTTGTACTCTTTTTCCTTCGTTTGAGGTTTTATCCCATGTGGTTTTCCTAACAAGGTTTTAACGAGGCAACATCTCGCTGATGTTGAATTTTCATTCAAAATGTTGATATTGTGCTTTTTTTCCTTCGTCCAGATTTTGTCCCATCGGGTTAACTGGCAAGCTTTTAGTGAGGCAATTTAATTCGACATTATGGTCATCCAAGGGGGGTTGTATATCTTCGTCTATTTAGTGGATGCCCACATTTGATTAGACCAAATCAACATAACCACCTCCTAGGATTTTGGATTCCTTCTGAACCACTCATAAATACTATTTTTGTTTGTTCATGTATGGTATTGTATTCGTATCTTGGCACTTTGCTGAAGAAACTACATCAATTACTTCTGCAAATCATCTCCGAGAAGCTAACAATCCAAGACACAAGTTCTCAATGTACTTAAAGAACCATGAAGACTCGACAACACTACTACTAGAAGACTAACTTTATCAACTAGCAATTTTCTGCATTCAAGAAACTCGTTTATCGAAATTGAGAAGTCTTTACTCAAATATTTGCAAACCAAGATATAATTGAAGTACTTATCAGGGGGAGCATCATAGTAAAAAGTATTTCACTGGACAATCACGCTGTACTCTTTTTCCTCGTCAAGGTTTTGACCAACTGGGTTTTGTTTTTCAAGGTTTTAACGAGGCATCATATGCGTGTCCAACACTACTCTATTTGTTTTGTGCTCTTTTTCCTTTGCCTAGGTTTTTCCTTCGTGTTTTCCTAGTAAGGTTTTAATGATGTAATGTTAGTAGTGTGGTGTCATCCAAGAGGGAGTGTTATGAAATAAGTATTTGGTGGATTTACACCACACTTACACCATCACTTTTTCATCTTCTCTTCACCTCTTCTTTTCCTCCACTATTTTGTAACCACCACCACTAGAAGTAATGGGTGCATGCCCTTAATTTCATTATAAATACTCATCTTCTTCTCCTTATAAATAAAGAGCATTTCCTTTATAATGTCACATCAAAATAAGAATTCTCTTATTCTTTTCTCCCTACTTTCTATGTCTCCTTTTAGTTTACAACACTCCAAAGGAATATATATATTTTTATATGAATTTTTGTTTTTGAAAAAGGTTCTAAAAGTTATACCTATTGGATACACAGCTTCTTCTTCTTCTTTTGTGTGTGTGTGTGTGTGTGTGTGTGTGTGTGTGTGTGTGTGTGTGGGG
>JAJJMC010014777.1:1992384-2126103 GCA_023531435.1 Papaver californicum | reverse complement strand
AAGAGGCTAGTACCTCGGATTTTAATTGGTAGGAAATTTCTTCTAATAACATTAGATCAATGAACGGATTTAATATAAAAAGTAGGATGTTTACATAATTTGAAATTTAAAAAAAAATAAAAAATTATCAAATATAAATAATTTCATAAGGAATTTAATGTCATTTTGATGGGTTTTAACCTTTTCCTTTTTAGTTGATGTTCACCGAAGAACTTAGATGCTTCCATAGAAAATAAATGATATGCCCGAATCGTTCTGATCGACTTCGATGTTTGTTGATTTTGTTTGTTCAGTACATTATCGAAAATAGATAGTTCTTGCAATGTTAATGAAGCGTCATCAAAAAAAATATAATAAACCACTCAAAGAGTTTATAAAAATAAAAAGACAGATCGACAATATGTTGTCATCTAGTTTTATTTATAATATATATACAAACTTGAACTATTCTGCCCGGAATTTTAAAAAGTAATCTTGATCCAAGCAGAAACCATTTTAAAGTTGACTTAAGTTGACTCAGTGAGTCAGTTATATCAGTTGACTCACTAAGTCGACCTTTATTTGTTTTATTAGTATTATTTTAAAATTTGATTTATTTATTTTTGAAAATTATAATACTTTAAAAAAATTAAAAATTTATATTTTCAAAAAATTTAAAGCATCTAATTTTATTTTATTTTTTTAAAATGACTCTTTAGCTAAAGAATACATAGTTGAGAAAATCCTTAAAGAAACAGTTACCGCACAGGAGCGGCTGGAATCGAGGCTGCTGAAGCGGCAACTGATCTCATGAAAGCTAATGCTCGCAAGGAGTCTACTGAAGGTAAGTTGTTTTAGAGATACACAGCTGGTGTTACTGATGTCAAGTTGTTTGCCAAATAATTTTGTGTGGAGAGAAAAAGGTTTTGTTACTGATGTCAAGTTGCAGGGGACGTATGGATCATAATGAGCACTTAGTACCACATGGGTGGTGGAAGGTGAAAACTCCGTAGTAACAAGAAAACTAGTCAGTCTTATTGGCATATATATGAGACTTGTATGAATACAGCTGCATCACTAAGTTATGGTACAATTCGATTTCAAATGATGATTTTTGCTAAGACTCACTTTGTTCATAACAAAAATCACAAGTTAAATCTCAATAATGTATGGTTTGCCCAAGGAGGAGCTTGTCTTTTCAGTTTAGATGATGTTTATAAATTTAGATTATTATTGGACCTAGAATACCAAATCAAACTTGAACTAGTAGGTTAGTGTAATGGATTCGCTTGTGTTACACAAATGCGTAAATACGCTTATTCTCCAAATTTCATGACTGTCATTAACCCTATTAGAGTGGAAACACTTCCCCTCCCCTATAATTATCCTAATGATGGGGAATGTGCACATTTATGTCATGGTTTTGGTTTTGATTCATCAATAGACGAATACAAGGTTGTGGTCATTTTTACTTCCAAAGACAATGAGAAGTTGATAAGCATGGTTTTTACTTTGGGTACTAATTCATGGAGAAAGATAGTTAAAAGTGTTGCTCAAATCTTCCCACCGCCAAGTTGGTCTCCTTCCTCTAGTCGGTTGGTAACAAGAGCATCCACTCTTTCCTGGGGCGATCTTTCCTGGAGGATAACTAATAGTGAAGTAGAAGAAGAGACAACCCAACAATAAGATTGGCATATTGCTTTCATTCAACATTCACCAGGAGAAGATTCAATTCATTCGACTCCCAACTGAATGTGGTCTGACCCCAACCCCGACAACAATGAATATAGTAGTTGAACATCATACTTTGGAGCATAAAGGATATCCTTGTGTTGCGAAGTCTAAAAAGGAGATGACATTATACATTGTAGCTGTCATTGCCGTAATGGTCAGAGTAGTTTTTGATGTTGATGTTGTCGTTTTACGGTTCAACTGTATGTATTGAAGGACATGGAAAAGAAAATGTGGATCAAGAGGGAGACTTTAGGTGTTCAAGTTAAGGAGCTAGGTTTACTACCAGATCCCTTTTGTTGTTATTTTGACACTACTACTTCTAGATTTCCTACACGAACACTGAGCGTCTCTGATCAGGTACCACTCTATTGGTCTGATGGAAAGTGTCTTAAACTTTACAATATGCAGACAAAAAATCTCGAGGTGGTAGAATCCTTTTCCGCCTGTAATAAGCAAAAATTAGTTTTATTTTTAATGTTAAGATGAGTAGATTTCGCTATGTGGATTATCAGCTGCGCGCGCAAGCTGAAAATATCCTCTGTCTGAAGACTTTCATTCCTGCGGGAGAAACTAGTAGGAACAATGATCATCTCCAGGATGGGTGAATACTGTTATCTAAGGAATGTGTCTATTTACAAACTTATGGCAATAATAGATTAGACACTACAAACATAAAGCAAATCTGCATATTAATTTCAAACTTGACGCTAATTCAAAAAACAAAACTAACAAGCATTACAATTAGCATGTATGCTGAAATCCATGCTGGCTGTAGCCCTATGGCTAGCTATGGTCCTTCACACCATTTCATGATTTCTCATTTTTCTTTTCTTACATGTTTCTCCTAGACCTTTCAACGAAATAAAGCTGTTGGTAACTTGGTATGAGGAATTACTTCAAGAAATCTCACATCCTCAAGAGATTCTAGAGTTTTCATTTTGGGGTTGTAACAATAGAGCCTCACGCCGTGAGAGCTCAGTACAATTGAACAACTCTTTGTGAGAGCAGTCGCTTCATAGTGCCAAGGGCGTGGTTGTTGATCGAAAGGAGTTATACTAAACTCCTTACACCAGCACCAAGAGGTAGATGTTGCGGCTGCTGTTGTATCAATATTTCCCTCTGGAGATGTCTTCCTAAAAGTCCATATATCTAAAAATTCGTCTTTGAATCCAACAACATAAAAGCACTCTCCATATGATCGGAGAAAGGAAATCCTAGAACAATTCGAAGAAAAAAAACGACGTTGATGGAAGGACATGAAACTTTTCATCTGACAAATTGAAGGCCAATATCTTTAGTTTGTATTGATAACATTTGGATATCTACATTGTGAAATAAATCTATTAGATTGAACAGAATGATTGTTAAGATCGGTTTACAGGACTCTGTTGAGTATATATACCCAACTCTTTTCACTCTCTCGACCTCACACTCGTGCGTACAGCACATTCACACACAACACACTCACACAAACTAACCACACACTTTTCACTAACACTCTGTATGCTAACATGTATATGTCTAGCCAATAAAGAGCTCCATTTGCAAAGACACCATAGGATGAATTGAACTCGTTGGTCATCTCCCTCGCCCCTTTATTTCTCCACCCATTTCCACTGCCAAGAGTGTGTACTTGTATAAATCCTTTGATAGTGCACCATATGATTCTAACCACCTTGTACTCATTAGTTAAAGAATCGTAACCAAAACCACTGAATATTCGCGAGCATAACCGAACTCATTATTTTTCTTAATCCCTGGAAGATGCAAACACTCTCTAGTAATGGGATTACAGATGTGGACTGGATCTCTTAGTTTACTCATCCTAGATTCAGATAAACAAATTAAACCATTGCAAGAACCAACAAGCAAATCTGTGTTATACTCCATTTTGGTTTGAATGAGAGGATGATTAATCAATTTAAGTGTCTTCTGGTCAGTACTATTATTCTCATCATAATCTCCATAGTAAAGCGGGTGACCTGTTGATGTGTATCCAGACTTAATTAAGAAAACAAGACCTAGATTTAGATTTACCTTGTTAGAACCAGCAGCGCCATAATTCTTCAAGTGTATCTCGGCAAACTTTTTGTTATTAATTGACAAAATAATATTCTGCCATGTTTTACATACTTGTTTGCATAACAAAACCGTTTCCATTTGTAATCGAGAGAATATATCAACGCATATCTCCAAAGGAAGATTGTCGCTCACAGCCGATTTCAAACCCTTTCTGATTTTGGTCTGTTAACAATGTTTTTTAGTTTTTTCCTGATGATGATTAAAATCGGAAGTATAGGGTGGATTTGGTTCATACGAATGAAACCCTAGAAGTTGAAGTCGTTCCGTTTTTTTAGGTAAAATGAGAGTACCAGTAGACCCACCTACACGATCAAAAAGTGTGCATGTAGTGTGCAAGTGGTGTGGCTTGTGGCAGACTGCTAAGACCATCTCGAACGGGACTTTCATGTGTTCCCTACGTGGATGTTTTGTGAAAAAAGTTTCTAGTGATTTGGATACCAAAATATTCTTAACTTTTAATCAGGAAGCTTTAGAAAATCATCTCCAACGGAGAATTAAATTTTGAGTGTTTGAACACTTTCTTGTATTCATACAAATATCTAGGAAATATCAATCAAATATTCACTAGCACACCAAATATCTTTTGGTATCAAATAACGTACCTTTTCTCTTTTTATTACACCCCAAAATATGTGATTTAGCAGTTAGTACAAATAAAAAATTCGATTTTATTTTATGTTTTTATATTTTTCCCTTTTAACAAGAACAAAGACAAACCAAGAAAAGTTTATCTATTTTGAATTTGGATTGTTGGATGTTTACAACTTTAAAATTATATCGTCATATTTCGCATCAAAATTCCGTGTGTATATTGAATATGAGCCGTTGGATAGGATGACTTTTAAGAATTTGATTTAATTATATCCGTCAACAAAAATATTAAGTAAATTATTATCATTTGATTTATTGATTCTTTAAATCATGAGCTTTTGAGTTTGAATCTGCTGGCCGTTAAATAAAATACTAACCGTTTCTTATTAGATTCACTGGTTAAACTTCTTCATTCATCAAATATTCATTTTCTGGATTAATAACTTGGCATGTTTCAGATTCAAATCAAGTCGGTCAATCAAGTCGGTCTGATCTAATTATATTCGTCAAGATTATATCCGATGTAATTATAACCGTCGAGATGATAAAGGATTTCTGTGTAATATGTAATTTATTTTGGGGATTTATTTAATATAATTATACTTTTCAGAGGATCTAAAGTTAAAAAATAGATATAATAGAAATCCAAAGCAGATTATCATTTCCCTCTCTTTCCGGAGTCGTTCTTCTTCTCTCCCCTCTCTCTCAAACCAGAAACGTCTAATCAACATTAACATTTTTCTCAGAAAATCCCTAAGAACTGAAATTTTCAATTTCAAGTAATTAATGATGAAGATTGTGATTTATCTCGATCGATTTTCATAATCGAAGATGGTAGTGTCGATTTCCCCAAAAAAAATTAACGTTAGTGATGAAAATGGTGGTTCAAAGTCAATCCAATTAATGACAAATTAGTTGGATTTTAATATTCTTCGATTAGGTACGTGATTCCGAATTCCTAATTTGTTAAAATCATTTTGTATTGTAATTTGGAATTCTAGGGTTTTGTAAATTTTAGGGGTTTTACTTGATCTGTGTTTGTATAGCAATTATAACATCTATTATCACTCTTCATACAAATGACATTTTCAGTGGTCACTAAATAGTCAGGGTTGGTCGAAAAACAGAGTAATCTATCTAGCTGGTGTTGTTGATCCTTGCCTCACTTCCCTATGTGTGAAGTGTAATCCGATCGAAGTCGGAAAGCCTGAATTAGAGAGTAGTAGTAAGTGGAGTACCATTGGTGAGTATTTTTTTTTGTAGGGTGGTGCCACTGCAGGTCCCCTCCTCTCTCTCTTTAATTTTTTCATTTTTTTTTAATTTGGGGTTTCTAGATCAGAATTGAATCCGATGTAGCTATAGAAAACAAAATCTAATTTTGATGTGTTTTTTTGTGGTTTTCACGAGTTTGGGCTGTTTTTCTTCCTTTTGAATTTGATAAAATCTGATCTGTGTACATAATCTGTATACAGGAGAAAGATTAGATCGTGGAATTGCTACATATGGAGTCACTACCCCAGTAGTCAATACTTCTGCTTACTGGTTCAAAAACTCCAATGAACTCATTGATTTCAAGGTTTCTACTGCACTCTATTTTGTTGTATTATGAAAATTTAGAGGTTATGTTTGAATTAACTCATACCATTTGTGCCTTTGTTCATGGGTGGAATACCTGATTCATCCATTAGCTGCTAACTATTGGGATTTAAAGAATCTCAATGCTGCTCATAAATCTTTCATTCCTCAAATTTACATTTCAGATTAATTTTGAATCCGACGATTATACAATTGTCAGTTCATGGCACTGAATGCTTGGATATCTGGACAATTATGAACTGTATAAGAACCTGGCTAAAGAGAAAGTATCCATAGAAGACAAAATAAGAACATGTATCTATATTCGACTGTACATGTTGTGGAATTCAAATGAGTTTCATCCTAAGAAGTCTTAGTCCTGTAACCCAAGCATGTGAAAAATGTATATCGGTAATTTTATTATTCTTAGAAATATTTAAAAGATAAATAAAAATCTTTACGTTTTTAGTTATAAATATTTTTTTCTAAAAAAACGAAGATAAATAGAAAAGATATTAAATAGACTTGTTTCTTTATTTACGAAAATACGGTTTAAAATTTTAGTTTGAGGTATATTAAAAATAATTTTATAATTATAAAAAATTAATAATATATTTGATAGTTACTATAAATAGAAGTTGACAACTATTTTAAGATGGACAAAATAGAATAAAGGGCTAATAATAAAGACAAAGGTAGAAGTCATTGGATTTTTTGTAGTTTAGTCTTCCTCATCACATACCTATGTAGCAATTCAGAGTACGGTAAAGATTTGGACATAAAAATACGCAGATTAATTGGTTTAGTAAAATATGAATTTGGTTAATTATGCAGTCAAAATGTGTAATGCGGAAAAAATTTTACATATACAAATGTGATATATAAAATTCAGCATATATTAAATGCTAAACAAATATTTTTTTATTATAAAAATAGTATAACTTGTGGTTAAAATGAAGTATATATTAAATATATGTATTAGTATCACCAAATAAGAAACCAGTGTATAAAGCTTATTGTCATGTGTTTGAGTCCCTAGTAATAAATTTTTATAAAAAAAAAGAAACCTATTATTTGGACTGCAGTCTTTTGGTTTTACTATTTAATTATTATTATTATCTTACTACCCTTCCTTCATAACCTAAATTTAATCAAATCTAAAAGAATAAAACAAAAACCCAAATTAAGAATCAAACTACTTTTTTTTTCTCTCTTCGTCTTCTTAAAATAAAGCCTAAATCTAAACCTCTTTTCTCCATTTCACTCTGATTATCAAGATGACAAGGTTAAGAGTGACAAAATCAGACCGACTTGGTTTAAATCTACCATCAACTGAATCAGAAACAGACCAAGTTGTTGATCCACGAAATGAAGATTTGGTGAATGAAGAAGTTTAACCAGTGAAACTGATAAGTCAACGGCCAGCAGATTCAAACTCAAAAGTTCATGATTCAAAAAAACAATAAACCAAACGATAGCAATTTGCTTAATATTTTTCTTGTTATCATTAATGAATCGATAAGGCCTATAAATAAGCTACATTACTTGGAAAATAAAAAAACAATTGAAGTCCTAACAAATATAAACTCGTAACAAAATAAATACTTTAAATATGTTAAATTACCTAAACAAGTATTCTCTCTAGTAATAAAGAATATACGCTTATCCAATGACTTGTGCCTCCAAAGGACTCGTGTACTCGTCGCGCCCCACACTTGCTAGTCAGGGTGGCTTCCATAACCTTGAAAGACTTGACCCGTATAAAAGACCATACATGCTAAATATGCTTGAGTGACGCATTGGGTCAACACCGTTGACATGGTCTTATTAGAATCAAAAAACTGTTATTAGGTAATAATAAAAAAAACTCATCGTTTATTTTAGGTTTTGATTGAATAAATTGGTTAGATTGATGAAGTTATGGTTTCAAAATTTGTTTTTTGAACTGCATAAGGCTAGGTCAAGCACATTTTCCCACCGTAAGTGCTTTATTACGACTGGAAAAATATGAACTCCCAGCTGTAACTGATATATACGGTCGGGATATTATGACGTCCTAACCGTAAACTAGTTTTTCGGTTGGGTTTTCCTTGACGTATATGGTTCTAAATTGGCAGAAAACTCGGATTTTTTTCCAAATTTTTTCCGTTCTTACGGCTAGGTATTTCCCAACCGTAAACGTAAATTTTCCCAACCGTAAACCCCTCTTATGGTTGGGAAAGCCTAAACTTCCCAATTGTATCCTAATTTACTGTTAGGTCGTATAATGTGTCATAGCCGTAAATCTTAAAACGAAACTATTTTTTTCCAATTTTTGCTTGTTTATAACATTTTTAGGACTTGAAGAAAGGAAAAGAGCCAAATAACACAAGAAGTAAACTTCTTTCACAATGATATGATTATGGTACATATACTATTAAATTTATTTTTGTGTAAGTTTTTAAAATTATATAAAAGTATTTATAGTTTGTGATTTTGATAAGAAAATAGGTCGACCTAGCTAAGTGGTCTGTTAGCTAAGTGGTCTGTTAAAGACTTTAGTCGTTCCATTGACGCTGAGAAGTTGTTGAGTGTTTAAAAACAAAGAGCACTTTTAGAACGACTTAAAGAGTTAGCTAATCCTGTAAAATAACTTCTCTATACTGACGAACCAAGGTGTTCCAAGAGACCTGAGTGTTCTTCATCATATACCGAGAATGTTCAAGAGAATTTGGTCGTACTGGATGAATGAGCTATGGACTTGTTTAACTTGAGTATTTTTATTTTTTATTATCTAAGACTTTGTTGTAGTGCAGTGTGTTTGGTTATGGATATTTAGTACTTCTAATTTCTTTTATACTTAGACTTTTTCGTTGAATTTAGTACTTCTAATTTCTTTAGTTATGGATATTAATTAATTTAGCTTGCATGAATAATTTTTAGTTTTTTTATTTGTGTCATTCCAAATACAATAAAAAATATCACAGAGCTGAGCAATAAATGGAAATTCAGGGTCACTTACGGCTATGTCGAGTATATAAAAAACCTAATCGTAAGACAATTTACAGACATCCAGAGTCAGTTACGGCAGGAATTACCACAAAATCTAACCATAAGTGGAGCCTACGGTCATGATTCATGGCCGTATAACTAGGATTTCATATAATCATCAGTTTTACAACTGGCTCTAGTACAAAAACCAATCTTAGAAGACGCTTCGTGAATATCACGGTTAGAAATCCTAACAGTAAGCTGGTTTTCCTCATTTACGGCTGGGTCGATACTCCAATTCCTAGATGTAAGGTACCCTACTTTTGTTTATATCACCCTTTACTAAGTGGTTTTTGAAAAATAAAGTCGTTAAAACACTAATTGGATGGGTATTTATTAAAAAATAGAGCCGTTAGAACACTAATCGGATAGATAGTTATAAAAAATAACTCCACCTATATATACTCAATTGACCAAATCAAAATCACACCTTTTACATCCATAATATCCATCCAAAACTCTTACAATCTCACTCTAATATACTTAAAAATGGATCAACCCAATTTTACTTTGCATGAAGACTTATCTTTTTGCAAAAACTATATACTATGTTATCCAAAGAGGGGAGAAGAACGAAGGCAAGGTGGTTTGGTGAATCTTACTTATTGGAAAAATATTCATAACAACTTTTGTAGCGACACCAGTAACACTAATAAATCGTAATGTACATCATTTGTTTTGTCGATTTGGAGAAATACAAACAGAAGTTAAAGAATATATGGCTTTAATTCGTATTTGTAATCAACTTCGACTTGAAGGTGAAACTGATAATAAAGTTGTAGCTCATGCTAGAAAGAAATTGAGAAAATGGAAAAGTTCAAATATGAAGTTCATTTCGCTATTCTTAAGGACTTCTTCGTAACTCGTAAGGGATATTATAATTTTAAGGCATGTAATGCATGTAAATTATATAATGGGATTTGATAGTGCTTAATGAATGAAATATAATTACAAGTCAAGTTAAAATCTATTTCTAGACTCTAAAATTTCAGAATCCAGGGTTACTTACGTGTGGGAATCTGTCATTTGATCACTATGAACCTAGCCGTAAGTCTGAAATTTAAATCTCAACAGGTTGATCCTGTCTACGGCTAGATCGACCTTTGAAAACCTAGTCGTAAACCTTAAATATCACAGTTTTATGGCCGGATTCTTAGTTAACCTAGCCATAAAACTAGCAGCTACAAGAAAAACATTGTATGAAATCTGAAACTCTGCTAAGGCAGTTTAGATACCCAAACTCCTGGATTCAAGAAGCTAGGGGGTTCTCAGCCGGCCTAGCTATTCTTTGGAAAGATAACCTGAATATCAGTGTCACTCACGATATCAGAAATCTAGTTAACCTGAAAGTTGAAACCCAAGACAATAACGAATGGTATATAACATGCGTTTATGGGGAAATAGAGTATGGACCCAAAAAACGTCAATGGGATCACCTTTTGGAGATTAGTCAGGATGTCTATAACCCCTGGGTTGTTATAGGCGACTTGAATGTTACCCTCGCTGAGGAAGACTCTACAAGTCCCACTCATAATGCTTACAATCAGATTCCCTCTATTATCCAAGAGGCATGCCTTATGGAATTAAAATATCAGGGGCCTTCTTACACTTGGACTAATAAAAGGAAAGACGATCAGCTGATAGAAAAGACTGGATAGAGCTCTTATTAACATCCAATGGCAAGCTAATTTCCCTACGACTAGTGTTCAAAACATAGCCTGCTTCGGATCTGATCATAACCCCATCATGTTGGATACTGTAGTCTCAAGTAGTAATCTCTCGGGCTATTTCAAGTTCTTCCAATGCTGGCTTCAAGATGAGTCCTGCAAAAAGGTGGTAGAGAAAAGAATTGGAAAACTGATGAGATTGGCTTAGATGCATACACCCTTATCAACAAGTTAAAAAATACTAAAAAAGCTCTCCTAAAATGGAAAAAAGAGAAATTTGGCATCATCGAAAGCCATATTGACTCCATTGAAACTGAGCTAGTCCAAACCCAGGGCAAGTTTGATAAGGAAAGCACTGATCTTCAAAATACTCTTGAGTCTGATCTACAACGATGGTATGACATCCAAGAGAGTTTCTGGAAACAGAAATCGAGGGAATATTTCATTAAGGACGCGGATCGCAATACCAAACTTTTTCACTCACTAACAAATCATCGTCTGAAGTCTAATAGGATTGAAAGCCTTAAAGACAAAGCTGGAGTGTGGCAAACTGAAAGGCGTGTGCTTGAAGAATTGATCACTTTTCATTTCAGAGAAATCAGCTCTACCTCTCACAACATAATAGATCCCTCCATCCTGGACCTCTTCTCCCCAATAATCACTCCTAAGGAAAACTCTGACCTCACTTCTATCCCAACAATTCGGGAAATCAAAGATGTCATCAAAGATATGAAAGCCTGGTCAGCTCCGGGACCTGATGGCTTCCAAGCTGGGTTCTACCAGAATACTTGGGACACAGTCAAAGTCGATGTTTTCAAAACCGTCGAATCTTTCTTTTCTACCACATACATCTTAAAAGAACTCAACAACACCTACATAACTCTCATCCCCAAAACCAAGTGCCCTCATGATCCAGCGGACTTTAGGCCTATAAGCCTCTGCAATATAACCTACAAGATAATTTCTAAACTTATTGCGAATAGACTAAAACCGCTCCTGGGCAAGATCATTTCGAACACTCAATCTGCTTTTATCCCGGGTAGAAACATTCATGATAATGTAATAGTTGCTCAAGAGGTTGTTGAAGCAATTAGAAGAAAACAAGGTGTTTCGGGTTACCTAGGGATAAAATTAGACATGAGTAAAGCTTTTGATAAGATTGAATGGGATTTCGTTCTCCAAATCATGAAAAAGCTAGGCTTCTCTGATACTTGGTGCCACCTGATTGAGCAATGCATCACCACCACTAAATGCTCCCCCATCCTCAATGGCTCTCCCTGCAAGTACTTTAAACCCACTCGGGGTCTGAGGCAAGGAGACCCTCTCTCTCCTTACATATTCATCATATGTATGGAAGCCTTATCTAGGATGCTTGCTGCGGCGAAAAATGCGAGTCTCATTCATGGTATAAGAATTTGTAGGAATGCCCCTCCAATCAGCCACCTCCTTTTTACAGATGACTGTCTCATCTTTGCGAAAGCGAATGAAGGAGAAATTTCCACCCTCCTACAAATCCTCACTACCTTTAGCAATTCTAGTGGTCAATGCATAAATTATAACAAATCGGGTGTTTTTGGTAGTTCTAATGTTTCAAGCTCTCTGAATTCTGACATGATTAATTGGCTTCGTATGTCCACCATTAGTCTTCAGGAGAAGTATCTTGGCTCAATCCTCTTTTATCAACGAGCCAAGTCTTTATCTTTCGAGTCCATTATAAAAAATATGGAAAACCGCCTTCAGGGCTGGCACTCCAAGACGATCTCTCAAGCAGGTCGTGCAACCCTTATCCAATCTGTAGTTAGCACTCTGTCTAACTACCAGATGGGTTGCCTTTCCCTCCCGCAAAAGACGATCAATGAAATGGAACGAATTCAAAGAAATTTCTGGTGGAATAAATCTAAGGAAGATAAATATTCCCCCCATCTCTTGGAACGCTCTGTGTAAACCAAAGAGTTTTGGTGGACTGGATTCAAGAATCTAAAGATTTTCAATGAAGCCATGCTTGTCAAAACAGCATGGAGGTTGATAAATTGTGGAGATGCCCTATGGGGCCAAGTCCTGAAAGCAAGATATTATCCTTATTACCACCCACTTCAAACTGCCCCACACTCTAGAGACACCTGGATTTGGAGGGGAATAAGAAAAGGGCTTGAAGTGATTGATAAATTTCATGCTTGGGCTGTTGGAAATGGTGCTCGATCCTGATATGGGAAAGTAACTGGCTATCGACTCTCAACAGATCGCAGATCACACAAGCTCAAAGGAGCTCCTCCTATCGCCAAGTTGAGCACCTTATCGATCATACTACCATGTCCTGGAAGCATGACATCCTTCACCTTCTTTTCTCCCCACCTCAAGTTGAGGAACTTCTAGCCATCCCTCTTCTAGAAGGAACTGAAGACAAACTAGTCTGGTCCTTAACTACCAATGGTAAGTTCTCCGTAAGCTCAATTTATAAAAAGCTTATCGAGCAAAACTATCCAGATACCCCCTCCTCATCTGTTCCGGCTAAGGTTTGGAACCGGATTTGGCGCATACGAACGCCATACCGTGTTGAAACTTCTCAGGGGACTTCTTTATGTTAAATCTAAAATTTTCAGACACAAATGCCCTTCTGAACAACTTTGCCCTTTTTGTGATGATGCTATTGAAACTACATCCCATCTGCTAGGTGACTCAATTTCTCTAAAAGTCTGGCAAGAGTTTAGTCCTAACATCCTAGCTAGCATGTACACTCATAACAGTATAGAAGATTGGATTCAGTCTTGGAATGGTAATGATGCATTCATAAATTTTAAGGATCATGACATGGTAGCTTTCATTTGTCAAGTGTTGTGGCAAATCTGGAAACACAGGTGCAATGTGATATTTGAAGGAAAAACCCCAAGCCCAAGCCAAGTAACCCTCATTGTTAACAGCCAACAAATCAACCCAAATCCCAGAACCCCTTCCATGAACATCCAACAAACTCACCACCTGCATTCTCTCCAAAACAACCCCTGTCAAACTATCATTCATGCCCAGCCAACCCTCTGCTACCCCCAACAACATCTGGATCCCTGCATTTATAATCAGAATACAACCATCCTCCAACAGAAACAACCCAGCTCCTCCCTGCATCCCCCCACTCTCTATACTCGGTCTCTTAAGAACATCAACAAAACCCCCAAAAATCTCTTCAGAGATTCCGGCATTGATTGCCATGGCCCCAACCCACCTTCTTCAACAGCTCCCATAATCAGAATTGCTCTGGCTCGTTCAGTTCTGCAGGAACTCAACAACAGAGATGATGACAGAGGCAGTTCAAGCAACATACTTGAGGAGGTGTTCCAGATGCAGTAGATGGTAGCTGGAACCTCTCAAAGAAGCGCTCCACCCATGATTACTCAGGATGTCAGCCTTCAGGTTCTTTGTACAGGTGTTCAGATGCAGAATCTACGTGAAGCTCATGATCACTCTTCGATGGCAGTGAACACTTCCCCCAGATGGATTGCAACCCCCTTTGATTTTATTAAGATTAACTTTGATGACTCATATAGCCCAACTTCCTTGTTCTCAGGATTTGCAGCAGTAGCTAGGAGTGAAGACGGCTCTTTCTTGAGTGCTTTTGCAGGTCATCGAAGACTGAATTTTCCTCAAAAAGCGGAAGCAATGACATTGAGAGAGTCGTTAATTTTGGCAAAGAAATTTGGATGGTGTAGGATAATTTTTGAAGGAGATGCTAAAACCATTATAGACTTTGTTAATGGTTTATCAAACTCTATATCGTGGAAATGTTTGAATCTTTTTAATGATTGTATTAATAGGTTTAAGGAAATGGAGGATTGGTCACTTTGTTTCGCTAATAGAGCTACAAATTCGGTAGCGGACTCTATTGCAAACAAAGCTCGAATAGAGAACATTAGACCTGAGTGGGTTTCCCCACCAGAATTTGCTATCTATAGCCTCCTAAGAGACAATTGTAATGTTTTCGCTTAATTAATTTTCATTTTTCGTGCCAAAAAAAAAGAAGAAAAACATTGTATACCGCCAGGAGTCCTAGCCGTATGTAGACATTTTTATTAATTAGAACTGATTTTTGGAATTTTACGACTAGGTTCACCCTTGATATAATTTAGCTGTAAGTGACACTGAATTTCCACATTTCACTGTTTTTTCATGAAAAACTGGGGAAACAATAACACAATTGACCAATATATACTTTTATTCATAATGAGTGATTCAAAATACATATCTTATTATATAATAAATCACCATTCATCACATATATTCAATTACACATGGTTCGGATGGTTTCGATATGCTAATCACCTTCCAATGTTCCATTTAGTGTTCGTACTTACGACACCAACCCTTGGAGATTTCGGTGTCGAATTGGGGCCTCAACGGAGGCAATGGACTTCCTTATTTTAACTGGAGACCGGTAAAATGATATCTTTGTACGTGCCCAATCAAAACTCTTTTATTAATCTACGTAAGTTATTTTTTTGGTGCGAATGTACTCTTGATTGCAGGCGATAAATATCAATGCACGTCGCAAAATAATGCTTGATAAAACATTTACCTAAGTTTACATAAAAAATCAGCGAGTAAGTGCCCACAAATTGGAAAACCCATCCAATGATCACTTGTGATGTTAGTGTTGCCATTTAAACGCCTTTCAAATGCAACGAACCTTTCCTCTACCTCCTTCTTTTTTTCTCCAACTTCTCTCGTTCTTATCATTGCCTTGTAGAAATCTTGTTATTTTTGGAGTTCACACAACATTTTTTGCCTTATGCAGGTGCATTCGTCCAAATTGTTAGTTTCGATCCCTTTATAAATTCCAAGTTGCTCCGCGATAACATGAAAACCATAATTATCGTCACCATCAACATCGTCGGTTGCTTGGATATAGTCCTGAATGATATCGGGAAGATACTTCAAGTAATCTTCACAAATAGTGTACGTAGGTCGGTAAGTTTTCCCTTCCCCATCTCTAGTGGAACCTTCCATTAATCATCTTACGATACAAATCGTCCCTTTCTCACCATTTGATGGATTCATTTACGGTTTTTCAACCACCGGATCTTTTCCTTTAAAATCAAATTTGCTTCTTGCTAATTGTTTAATACCAGCTTTAGAATCAACTTTAATTGTTGAATTTCCTTGTGAGGGAATCTCGGGACCTTTTCTTTTACATTTATATGTCTTGGTCTGCTTTCTTTCGTTTTACTCCGACCATGCTTGCTTGTAGTCATACCTTTTTCTTTCACATCCTCCTCCTCATACAAGGCTTGCAAGTGCTTAAAACCCGAAGGGTCTCTTTGCTTTGAAACAACCAATTTTGATTGCTCTTGGACCGATTTCTTCGCTTCTTTTCTCTATTCTTTCCTTGTTGTTGTAGTACTAGGCTTATCCTTCCCCATTCTCTTTGTTGGTTCAATAATATCATCTCTAACGAAAGATGGTTAAATTTTCGCAAAAACCAAATTTATCTTTACGACGGATTTAATAAAGGGTACTTCTCAAACAATTCTTTATGTGCCTCGGTGTCACAAAACACTTCATCTAAGCCTTCATTTGGTAATGGATCATTGAAAAAAAGTTGTTTCCAAAAAGGATCTACATCTTCGATTGATATAACATTTTCTTCGTACCTAGCTATCACATGCCGACGTGGGAGTTCCAAGGCCGACACAAATACACTCTTAACCCAGAATTGGCGTCTAAACCGCCTCCACTTCCAGCATAATCTTCTCAATTGCCCAATGAGAGACATAGTATGTTATTCCTCGGAGTCAAGGGTTTTCCGAATAAACGACATACTTTCTAGATCGGCTAAATTCAAAGATCCCTTTGGTTCGTTCGAGATCACACTTGATGTAGTGGTCCATAACATCAAACACCACAACAAATCCACCTTCGCACCCATTTAGCTTCCTCTTAAATCGATTGTGAGATAACTTCATCGTGCTAGTTGCTTGGTTGTCATATTGTTTATGTTTGTTTACCCACGCACTAACAAACTTTTATGTTTGGGGATCCAATAATTGTTTCTTCAAATCTACAACCTCCGGGTAGCTATCCCAATGCGTCAATAGCATACACTCATTTTCTTCATAAGTTTTTTCCATGATCGACCATGTTAAAGCATCATACTCTAAGCTAAAGCTATCCCATATTTCCTTGGCTACTTTGTCGTTTTCCTCAAATTTGTCTATCTCTTCTTGTTGTTTCGCTACCGGTAGTTTCTTAATCCTCATCATCTCGGTTTTTCTTGGTGGTGGAATTTTGGTCTTGCAATTGGTTTGAACATTATTCCATGTATGGAACGTGTATAAAAGATGATGCACGTAGGGAAAAACACGCTCTATCGAATTCATCAATGATTGCTCCTTATCTGTAATCACCACCTTAGGAGTATAACCCCCTTGGTAGAATAACTTTACATTTTGTAATTCCCACATGTAACTTTCCTCCCTCTCATCTTGTAAGAAACAAAACCAACACTAATCGGCGAATTCGTAGATGTTTGCCCGACAAAGTTCAATATCGGCATCCTATACTTGTTCATTTTATATATGCAATCTATAAAAAAATATTTGATGGAAGCATCTTACCAACATTACAAACTCCGGATGAGCCATCAAAAGATATATCACTTCCTCATTCTCATCTTTCTCATACACTACCGTGTAGTTTTCCTTTTCCCTCTAATACAATAATTGTTGCATAAGTTTTCTATTTTTCCATTGCTCACTTCTCAATTTTTCTATTGCATTAAAGATGGAAGCCAAGGAAGATGAGTTATTTTTGTTTAATGTCTTCGCACTACTAAGGATAACAATAGGTCTTGTGTATTTTTGACTCGACACATCTACTAGCTCCATTTCTTTGGGGTTGAGCCTTGTCGCATAAGGAAGGTCGATCAAACTTTCTTGCATTGGGTGGTTATGAAATCCCGAGACTACTTCACTCATAAACCACACTTTCTTGACCTTGTTGTATTTAAACTGAAGCTTAAAATGGCAACCGCTCTTCTTTGTATGATGAACTCCCTTCTTCCTCGCGTTCTTTGGTTTATACTGAAAACCCTTTTTTTGATGACTCTTGTACTCCCCATTGATAGACACGTTTTTGTGTCTGATTTGTTTTCAATTTGTACATTGTTAGAACTCAATTGTGTACTTGTACTGTGAATTTATTGCGTATGTAGGTATTTTTGGAAAATAAAATTTTGTGAAGAAATTGGCTAAAAAAGTGTTAAAGGCACCCTAATTTTGGATAAGGGAACCCTTGGGAAATGATAAAGGCACCCACCTAAAATTTTAAAGACACCTACTTTCAAATTCAAAAAAATGGCAGGAAGTTTTCTTAATTAATCTGCGTGAATCCTTGATCAAGTGTTTTGGAAAGTTTTTGGGTTATTAAGATTGTCTTAATTAAGAGGAGTTTGCACATGTTTGGGAACATAAAAGGATTAATTAGACTTTGGTACCTGGGTTTTGACCAGATTTAGCGTTTTTACTTACATTTGTCCAACGTTAGTGTTTAGTACCTGGAATCACTGTTCACCCGAAAAAGACAAATACAAAATACGAAGGAAGTTCACGGGTGAACAGTGATTCCAGGTACTAAACACTAACGTTGGACAAATGTAAGTAAAAACACTAAATCTGGTCAAAACCCAGATACCAAAGTCTAATTAACCCAACATAAAATCAAAATAAATCTCAAGTTGGTTGTGTAATAAAAAAATCTCGTTTTTATTTGATAAAAGAAAATCTTCTTTGTATTAAATCCTTATCTTCTTGGACAGCACATCAAGTCGAGAAAAGACAACAAATCATCGAGAGAAGAATAAAATCAGGAATATGAAGGAAAGAAATCAATTATCGAGAATATTTTCTTTAAAAGAATGGATCTGCCGAGAAAATTTCCATTGATGAAACAGATTTTGGGAAGATTTGAAGTTGTGTTGGTGTTTTAGTATAAATAGGGGAGCTAAAGGAGGAGTTAGGGGGGATGGCAGAGGCCAGGATCGAGAGAAACAAAATTCAGAAAAAAAAATTGCAAGTCATGTAAGGAAGAATAAGATGAAGAACATAAAGCTCTCCAAAACGGTTGTTTAAAACCGTTACTAATACCTTTACATTTATAAGCTTTCGCAACGGTTTTGTGAACAGTTTCTGCGACAGATTATAGTTTCAATTTAAAAGGGAATTGTGTTTTATCAACTGCACCTAAAGTAAGTCGTTGAATCATTGGTTATTTCAATAAGAGTTTTAATGTTTCAGCGACACAACTGGTCAGTTCTTTTCTTTGTAAACTTCTTCTTTTATCTCCTTTCCAAGACAAAGATGAAAGTCGGGGAAAGAAAGATTCTACTAATCGCACGTAGCACTGAGATAACATGAGTCAAGGGGCAGCCGCACCGAAGATATCGACGGATTCAAGCTCTTTCTGGGGAAGCTTAGATGGGGATCGCAGTATCTTCCATGTCTTGGGGATTATGCCCAAGCATGATGAATAGAGGGATCCTCTGAGTGGACGCGGTGTGATGACAAAAAGAAGCAAGATTCACAAAATCAATAACTTTGATGGATTCTTCTGTACTTTCTTGTGTTTCTTTTGCCATGAGTATCTAAGAGCCTTATCTAGGATTAGAGAGGGAGTCATATTGTGTTTGCTAGCATGTTATAATTTTTTTTCTATAATAATTTTTCTTTGTCCTATTTCTTGATTATAATGATAATAATTTCTTCATGCGTTCTTAAATGCTTAAATAATTATTTTAAATATTCTTTTCAGAAATAAGCATATTATAGTGGAGAAAATTCTTAAATCCTTTGAGAAAAATAATTAAATTAAAATGATTTATTTTCCAAGACGTATTTATTGTATCCGAAATCGTCATGAGTAATATTTCGAGAAAATTATAGAGAATGGTTGTAAACATCTAATAAGCATAATTGTGATGAAATCTCGAGTCCTAGGTTTTATTTCATTTGTAAATTAATTTTAGCATTTTAAGCATTCTTACTATAGAATAAAATTACCAAATCAATTTGTCATTACCACTTGATTTATTAAAAACTAGAAATTGCAATTATGAAATCCCTGTGGAACGAACCGTGCTTGCATATTGTCTCATCGACAACCGTGCTCTTGCGGTATAAATTAAAATAACCCATCACCCACTACACTTGCAAACCGTTTGAAATGAGGTGGGTCTTACTTGATTGTTTTGGACTATAACCCACATATTTTTCAACCCTTGTTCTCGAGCCCACTTCTTCGCATCTTCTTTATGTTCCCATTCAAAAGTTGTTGGCATAGTGATCACTTGTATCCTCACTCAATACGCTACCAACTGTGAGTTGATCTTCCAGTGGTTCAGGTATGGGATCAACCTAGGAAAAATAAAACATAGTCGTAAAAAAATAGAAAAAATCATCTCAAAAACCTACCAACAGCTGGGTCGACACTTAAGCAAACCTAATCGTAAAACCACTTTTACGACTAGATTTAGTACATAAACTAACCGTAAGCGACCCTGAATTTCTCTTACGGTTATCATTCCTATTCGTAAATAATTTGTTTCTATTATACAATCAACTTTATTATAATTTCTAACCGTAGGTCATCTTGAGTTGAGTGTACGGCCAACTAATCCAGTAGTAGTAGATAGCATTAAATAACATTTAATATGTCCATGTACCTCGACTGGATTCTTGTGCACACTTCCTGTCCATAGATATCCTTTACGGCTAGGAGTTCGTATTTTGCCAGTCGTATTTTAAATTTTATGGCTGGGAGTTCTTGATATTTAAGCCGTATTTCATTATTACGGTTATAAATCAAAGAATTCCCCCAACCATAAAAACCTTACAACTGGAATTTGGGGGTTTTCTTGCAACAAAACAAATCTAACCTTCTACGTTCCTTATGTAATTATATGCAAGAAAATTCGTATTGGAATTAATTTAGAGGTATCCCTGACTATTTTGAGAATTTCAAATTCTTGGCTTAGACCTTCAAAATCATAATAAGGTTTATATTCTTGAGTTTGGGTTAAAAACTCTTGATTATCTAGAAAATCAGTCATCGTGGGCATTGTTTTGTTGTATGAATATCTTCTTTGATTTAGAAGAAGAGGATTCACCTACCTCATAATTCTTGTTAGAGTCACTCATTTAGGTGGAGAAAATCTCATAATTTCTAGGTTTTAAAATAAAATTCTTCTTTTTTTTCTACTTCTTCTTCTTCTTCTCCCTCTTAATCATTTTTTTAATGTTTTTGATTTTCAAAACACTTAGGTAAACAAATTTTTTAATCTAATCAAACATAATTAGTTTAGCTAATTTAGTTCATTAACACTAATTGATAGAGGGTACTTTAGCCATTATTGATGAGGGGGTTATTAAGTTTTCTACTAGATGACCCTATTTTATCATCTTATAAACCCTCAAAAATCAAGGACTGCAGCCCCAATAATAGAAACAAAGTGGAACGTGTCAAATCAACTTAACTCACGCACATTTTTTAGGGGAAAAAAAGGAAAACAAAGTGGAATGTGTCAAATCAACTCAACTCACCCAATGTATTACATGGCCGCATTATTCGAGAGAACGATTAGTTTGGAATTATTCTGATCTATCACATAATGTACTAATATGATCCGGCCTTCAATTTAGTCGCTAAAAATACACATTTCAGTACGTTGCAGTAGAATTCGCAAACTATATGACGAATTGCTAACTAGGAATTCGTATCTAGAAATTCGTGGACTATTACGATATATCTGCCCCAATAATATAAAGGCAGCTTGTTGAAGACTTATTACTTTATTCAACAACATCTTTTAAATGTGTTTCAAAGTTTTATTAACATAAAGTCGGCACCATGTCGGACAATTTACCTTAGGAATCGACAAAATAAAATAAATTATAATTCATTTGTTTAATCATAAATTTAGCATGGAAAAACGAACTAACCATTTTGATTGAATCATTTTCCACATCTGTTGAAAAAATCTAGACGAGAAACTTATATTGGAATCTTGTAACAATGAACAACAACGTTAGATCTATCAAATAATAATGAAGATCTGAATTAAAACAATTCTACCACAAACAACTTGATGAGGGCAGAATCACAGACTCAACAAGTTGTTCTTAACACATTATTTCAAGGGTATACTCAAAAATGAGCAATGCTAAATCCCAATGTGCGAAGATATGTCCAGGATAAGACTGCCCGATATAGCTTGTATTAGCACAACACAAACTACCCACTCTTGTACTTAGCAACAGGGATGAAAGGGAAATAAACATTCAATGTGCAAAACAAAGCGAGAACATGGTGAAAAAGACGGGATAATATCTGCTTCTGGAATATCTTGAAAACAGTTTTCGAATTGTAATTATATGAGAAAGTTACTTGCAAATCAAGTTAGGTTCAGGTTTTCTTATAAAAAAAAGTTTTGTTTCTTGTAAAATAATTAAAAACGAAAAATGAGTTTTCCCATAAATAAAACTTTTTAGGAAAATATTTTTGGAATTAATTTTCTAAAGAAAAACTTACAAAAATAATTTCGAGTAGACATAGGACTTGGTGCATGGTATACACGCACACGCATTAGATAAGTAGAATTCCACCTCGGTTTAACATCTTGCCAAACACCCATCCTTCCTGAAGCCAACATTTGTGGTTTTTATTGCAGTTATTTGGGGTTTTCTAGGGGATAATCTTGCATTGCCAACAATTTCTCCTTTCTGAACAAAGGTGGTGGTTGTTGCTTCTGAAGTTCTTTGGGTCTCTTATCTTTTACAGGAGTTGTAGTTTTCTCTCCAGACACCTTGTACAATCTTCTATGATAATTTGAGTGCTGGTGGTCTCGCTTCAAATCCCATTTTCCATGCTCGTTCAAGCATATTGAAGTGGACTATCACACTATCAGGGACCTAATGGTTCCTGGTTTTCACAAGGTTGAATTGATTCAAACTCTACAACAGGTTGTTGATCTTTTAGTTGCGCAAGTCTTTTTTCTTCATGTTGCAGGACAAACTTATGCACTTTACTAGTGCGTTTGGGCCCTTGTGGGGTAGGAGAATGTACCTCCTTTTCATGTCTTGTTAGAATATGTTAGGATTGCCAGAAGGTGAGCAGTATAAATAGCGGTGTTGCAATGCTTTTCAATCTCATGATTCTCATGATTCTCATCTTCATTAATACAACTTCCAAAGATCTTTCACTGTGCGTTTTGTAGTTTCTTGGGAATTAGCGGAGAAGAAAATAACCAACAAAATGTGAAATTAGATGATACACAGATAAATAAACCCCAGTGATATTTTAATTTAATCATGTTACAAAATAAAATTAGAAATAATAGTTTTAACATTGGTGCTCTTTCTTATGAACACAAGTCAAAATATGCGAGCCAAGAACATTAAGAACAACACACTTGCACATGCATCCATTCATCCATTCATCTTGCAGTAACTATTACCTGTACTCTTTCTGCACTTGCATCATCGTGATATTCTTTGAGGAATAAGTTACACCATTCTTGCAATGTTGCCCATCATGGCACATGAAAGGAAAAAAAAGATCATTTGCTGACTAAAAATCTTCCGCTGTTTCAGGCCTTCTCCAAAAACCAAGAGCTGCAATGGCATCTGGAAATTCTGCTATGACACCTCGGATGAAGCTGCTTTACTTTCACCTTTCTTTGACTTACTTTTGGTTTTAGTTTTAGGATTTAAATTTTTAGGTTTATCGCCTATACTTGATCCAGGAGGGCCACTTGCTATCGGCATATCATGCCTCATACTTGCTCTCGCAGGTTTTGCAATGTCCACGAAAATAACCCGTCCATTGAGTTCCTGCACGGCCACGCAAAAAAGAAAGGTTGAATAAAGACGAGTTCGTAAAACTAAGTTAAAATAAACCTTTTACAAAGAGCACAATGAACAATTCCCTCACCTTCCCATTCATTCCTGAGATGGCGTCCATACTTTCTTCTATTGATTCAAAGGTAACAAACCCGAAACCCCTAGATCTATCTGTAACTTATCCTTTACTATTTCAGCTGTCAAACAATTAACATGTCAGGACAAAAGTAGACTAGCTGAAGGGAGAGAGGGATATAGTAACTGACTTCAGTAGGAACAGAGGAAAAATCACCTCTGACCAGTTGGCCAAATTTTGAAAAGGTTTCGGGCAAAATCTCATCTGTTGTGGAATATGGTAACCCTACAACATATCACACATACAGAAGTGAACGAGAACAATTTATCAACAGACCAAATAGAAAGAGAAAAATTAAAAAAGAAATGTAAATGAAATATATGGAAGGAGTGAAATTTCGAGTTTATTAACAATTAGCAATCTTATAGCATATATATGCCGCTGAGTGTTCCTCTAATTCCTGCACATAATCACTGCAAAGCAGATAGTGAAATGTCTCTCAACTTGATCTAGGAGGCCGTCTTAAGGTGATTAAAACTAAAAGTGAGTCCTGCCAGTCACAACAAAATGGTCCTAAGAACCAAGTAACCAGAAATTCTTCCAATTTCAGGATTTCAATACAATTTCTTCCAATTCATTATGTTGTTGCTTGGAACTAGGTCCAAACTTACACACAGGAATCCACAGTGGCACGCATTACTAATATATCTATCACAGACTACTTCTGAACATTTGGGATTACTCCCGTGAAGCAAATAAACATGCTAACCTTTCCAAATTTAATTCTGCCTCAAATACTTGTTGAGGGTCGTTTTCTTCCTAAAAAGATAAACCCTAGGGGCACACTAGGAGAACAACAAACAATTCAATGTCAAAGGGAAAAAAAAGTTAGAAATTTTGCTTTGCGAAGTAATTTTAAGAAACTAGAGGAAATGCAGATTAAAAAGGAGATAATTTTACCTCTGACGATGACCTTAGACAAGATTCCTCTTGAACAGATGAGTTGACATGGGAAAAGGTATTGAAAACTAGGGTTCAGTCGTGTACGTTTTCCAATGATATGTGAAATTCTTTTAAACGCCGCCATTAATTAAAGAGCTTAATTAGTGTATGTATGTATGCTACGGAGAATACAACAACAAGGGAACATTTTTCAGACTAAGTTCAGTGTTTAGGAAGGGAAAATTATTTCAGGTTCAGACTTCAGATGAGAGCTCAATTTTATGCTACGTATTAGATGTGCGATATATAACTATATATCGAAGATCATACCGTCCACTCCATTAGTCCTAGGGATTCACTTCAATCGGGCTGCTGCACAGACTGCATATGCACCGCACGGCCCGCACCCTAGTTAAAAAATTCACAACCCTATAATTCACATATCCGTATGTTTGAAACCTGATTTAGTTTTGAGAATTTCCAGCCTAAACATCATCACCACATTACCATTATTTATTATATTTTTTACTTTTAAAATTTTGCATACACCAATCTAGGATCTACACTACTAATACACCAATCTAAGTTCTCTATCACCTAACGTATATGTAACATATATGTTATTCGTTGATTTTATTGAGCCAAATTAGTTGACTATTTGTCATTTGACTATTGTAAAACCCCAATTGCAGGCTCATCGATTATCCGTGCAATTGCAAGGATGAGACCTGGGTATGTCAGTATACTACAGGATCATAATTGACCGGAGGAAAAATTGAAACAAAACTTGGTTCAGAAGAAAAAAAAGAATAATAAGTTAATAAGTTCCTAATCTATAACTTTCTAGTATTTTCTGCTCTTCTTAGGGCAACTGCAGCGGGGTGAGTAGAGTAAAAGACCAAAGAGTAAAATTTTTACTCTTTGGTCCGTCCCAAGAACAAGGATAATATAGTCAGGCGGTGTTCTTGCAACGCGTTTGGTGTTGGGCGGTGTCCCAGCGATGCGCTTGGAAACACGAGCGAAATCCTAGGATAACGCTTGCTCGAGACGGTATTCCAGCGCAACGTTCGAAATGGGGCGAAGTACTAACGTAACGCTTGGTAGTGGACGGGATTCTAGGATCACGCTCAATCAGTGTAGTCCATACCGGCCGGTACGGCCGGTATACCGTCGGTTTTACCGGTTTCGGCCGAAAAGCGAGACGAAATCCGGTATACCGATAAACGGTATTTGACCGAAAATATCGGCCGGTATGGACTGTACCGGTTTGGCCGGTACGGCCGGTATTGACCGATATTGGCCGGTACAATTGTTTTTTTTTGTTTTTTTTATTTAAAAAAAATAATAAAAAAATAATTTATTTTTGTTTTAGGATTTTCAATTGTTACTCATATTTTTTATGATATTTTAGAATTATATATGCATATGATAATATCTATTATTAATCTAATGATCTTAAAATTGTAATATCTTTGTTTAATTATTATTTTAGACGATAAACTTTGAAGTTGTTCTTGTTTCTTTTGTTTTTCCAGTTTGAACTTTGTATGAAATCTATGGATCTACATATTTTGAATGAATACTAGTTTATCTTTTTAAACTTTGTGAAAAAATGTTTGTTATAACGTGTTAAAATATATTTATAGTTATAAAATGTGAACTAGTATTTTTTCATAAAATTATAGGTATAAAATATATACACCGATATTCCACCGATATTTAAACCGAAATTTCCCCGGTATACCGGCGTACCAGTGTATCGCTCTCGACCGGTACGAACCGAAATCCGGTATGGTACAACCTTGCGCTCGATAGACGGGCGGTACGCCAGAGCCACACCTGGTGGAGCGAAATGCTGGAAGCTCGCCTGGCTAAGTTGGACATGTGCGAAACTAGCGCCTCGCCTAACGCTGAGCGAAATGCTAGAGATTCGCTTCGATGGAGCGGTGTTCTACCAGTCTGCTTGTCATTGGGCGTTATGCTAACACTTCGTTTCACCGGGCGTTGCTCTAGCTTGCCGCTTGATCAGGCGAATTCTTAAGATACCGCCCGTGTTTCTGAGCGTTGTCCCATGACTTCGCTTGACTCCAAGCGTTACACTACAACTTCGCTTGGCTGCAAGCGTTACACTACGACTTCGCCCGACTATACCCTGTTTACTCCAGCTTTTTCCCTAAATCTAGTCGTGAACAGTTGATTTGGGTGAGTATAACCCAAATATACTCGCGCCACTGCGGTATACAATTACGGACCAAGATCTTTGGTCTCGCGCCGCGCCGCTGCAGTTGCTCTTAGTGCAAACAAAATGCAGTTTGACATTGCAAACTTATTTTCGCAAGGAGAAACCTGGTTACAAACCCAAATGGGTACAATGTACACACACTACTGACAAACTGAGCTAATGGTGTGTCAAAATTGATTATACTACAACCGAATGTGATTACAACTCTGTATCTCACATAATAATGAACCACATTTATCTTGATAGTAAAGAGAAGACAGAAAAGGAAACGGGCAGCTCTTTGAATTATAAAGAGCTATACAGAACCCGCAGTGACAGATGCATCCTTCTTCCTCTTCTCCAACATCTGACACGAGTTAGTTCAACACTGTCCAAGAGCCATCTGTGTCTCCTCAAATGAATCATGGGATCAGCAACTCTTTGCAGAACATGTTAATGAATTGATTGTTCTGTATAACACAAAACGGTAAGAAAACTGTATGATAGGGACGTCGACAGAAAATAAATCAGTGTTCTAGTATGTGATCCATTCTGATAATACCAAGAGTTTAAGTATAACTTATCATCAAAGGTAGCACATGTAAAAGAAAATCTCATCGTACATACATGTTCTGACAGAATTTGCATTGTCCACAAAAATTGCACGTCCATCCAGTACCTGCCACTCGCAAAAAAAAACAACAGAAAGAGCTAATTAATACGATTTTGTAGAAACTAAGCAATATCTTTCCAGCCTTTTTGGCAAAGCTGGCCTGGAGAATGTTAGACCAACCTGAAGCCTTATGGGCTAAAATTCTTAAAGGAAAGTATTTTGATAAAACTAATCCCCTTATTGATGTTATGCCGAAACAAGGTTCTTGGATCTGGTTGGGTATTTATAAAGGGCTTCAAACTGTTAACAAATACTATGTGTGGGAAATAGGAACTGGAAATTCTGTCCATATTCGGAGGGACAACTGGATTCCTAGTGCCAAGGTCCTCCTACACCCCAGGTATGGTCTTCAAACATATCTTAGGTTAGCCAACTAATAGATGAGAACACCAAAACTTGGAAAATAGATACTTTGAATGCAATGTTTGACCAGAATACTACTAGAGCTATAACCAATATTAGAATTCCTATGTTTGGTGAAGATAAACTTAGATAGAAACCAGCAGCAAATGGTATTCTCTCTGTGAAGACAGCTTATAGAGTGATTCTGGACAATTATCTTGTTAAGAATCCAACAAAAAATGATCTTTCAATAGCTTGGAACTCTTTCTGGAAATGCAAGCTTCCACCAAGGATTCAATATTTTATATGGAAGTGTCTGCATAATTGCCTCCCCATTAAAGAAAGATTGCCAGGTTTACTCAACATCATGATGTTAATTGCTGTTTATGTGGTAAAAATGCTGAAAATATGAATCATCTATTTGTGGATTGTGAAGTCACAGAAAGAATTTATGCTGGTATTAGGCCCAATTGTTCTTTTCATGGATTGTGAAGTCACAGGTCTATTTATCTCTAAAGAATTGTTCTTTTCATGCTTGCCTTTGTACTCTGTTCAATTCTAATACTCCTCAATTGCAAGTTGATAGACATGTCTTTGAAGTAGTAAGTTTCACATCTTGGCATATCTGGAAATCCAGATGTGCTAAAAACTTTGATAATGTACAGGTGAATGAGTCGGGAATTATTACTAATGCCTTGTTTGACTTAAGAGATTGGACTGTCAGTAACTTAACAGGGACAGCCACTCTTTCTTCTAGTGTATCTACCCCTCCTAAATGGGCTACTTCTGAACATCTTGTTGACAAGATCAATTTTGATGCCTCCTTTTTTAAAGATACTAAAATGTATGGTTATGGTTTAATATGTAGAAGTAATGCAGGTGACTGCGATGGAGTGCGGGGAGGAACTGGAAGAGCACTAGATCAAAAGCAGGCTGAGGCTAAAGCACTTCTAAAAGCTGTCATGTGGGTCAAAGAAAAAGAAAGAATTTCACTTAGAAGGGGACTGTATCAGTGTGATAGATGTGAGTAATGGAAATTCGGCAGCAGTGAAATGGACTACTTTTAATTTAATCTTTGATGCATTAATAATTTTAAGAGATTTTGAGTTCTGGAAATGCTCTCATTTAAAAGAGAAGCATATCATTTAGCAGATGAAATTGCAATATGCAAAGACTGCAACTAGTTCTTTTGAATATTTAGTTAACATGCCTGTTTGGATTAATGATTTAGTTCAACAGGACAAACTCAATCTGTAGATTTTGATCTATGAAATGAAATGAAATGAAATTCCTTTCTATTAAAGAAAAAAAGAAGTAGAAACTAAGCAGTACTAAACTAATTTATTTACAGAAGAGAACAATGTACAATTCACTCACCTTCCCGTTCATTTCTGATATGGCATTCTTGGCTTCCTCCAATGATGCAAATGTAACAAACCCAAAACCTTTAGACCTATCTGAAACTGTATCCATTACTATTTTAGCTGTCAAAAGATAAACATGTCAAGATTGAAGAATAGTAAATTAGCTGAATGGAATAGAGATAAACATAACAGTAGGAATAGGGGGAAATCACCTTCAACTACTTGGCCATATTTTGAAAAGGATTCCGATAAGGCCTCTTCGGTTGTATGGAATGATAACCCTACAATTTATCCACATACAGAAGAAATACAAAATTTACAACTGAGAAAAGAGTGGGAAAAAATAAATAAACGAAAAGATGAAAATTCTATAAAACATGGAGGAACGAGTGAAATCGCATAGTTTTGTATGATTTCAGCATGAATACGTCGTTAGGGTAACTTCCAGCTCTGTGCAAAGTTAAGTATTGAGGTCTTTTATGCCCAATGATCAAAGCAGACACTGGAACTTCACTGAACTTGGTCAGTCATATAACTGGTTATCTCTCACAAACCGTTTCAAACTTACTTTTGCCTTCAAGTAGTTCCTGTACACGGTCTCATCAGTAAGACTAGCCTGATGTTCTCTACGGCTAAATCAACTCGTTCATAAATCAATTTTGAACATAGACTAGGTAAAAATCTTCCGGGGTATTGGGACTGTTAAGATGACCGTCGATTACTAATTATATAAAACTCTAGCTTTGCCATGATTAGCTCCTGAAACCTACTCTTGATGTGATTGTTGGTCTATTCATCGCTATCACCATGAGCCTGAGTGTTTAGAGCTCATATCGGTACCATAACATTTTCAATTTTGATGGTCATTCTTCTTAATCTTACTCTTCTTGCTCCATAATCTCAATTACCTCCTAATATGAATAGCATTGAATTTAAATTTCTTCCTGGCGATATACATATCTACATCTCCCTAGCATTTTGATTCTAGAACCCTTAAGCCTAGAGGCAGACTAGGAGAACAAAAATCAATGTGATGTTAAACACAAAGGAAGAGATTTTCTTTGAGAAGTAATAAGTGATTAGAGACAAACAGATTAGAAAAGAGAAATTTTTTACCTTTGATGAAGAGCTTAGAAACGATTCCTCTGGAACAGACGAGCTGACATGGGAGAAGGTATCGAAAACAAGGGTTTGATGGTGCATGTTGTCGAATGATACGCGAAACTCCTCTAAGAGGCGCCATTAGAGAGCTTAGGGCAGTTCCTATGGGATGCTCAAACAGACAAATTTGTCAATTTCTACTCACATATTTTTATATTTCTATCTCTGGTATATTTTTTCTATTTTTTTTCTTTCTATTTTTACAACCTTATCCTGAAATATGGTTTCATTATTTTAGTTTCCATAATCCTGACCAAGAGTTCGATTTGTTAGTATATTTATTTTAAAGTAAAAACAAATAAAAGTTTAAGTCTACATCAATGAAAACGAAAGAACAAAATTATACAAGATTAGTCTAAACTAAAAAAATTGTCGTTCAAGTCTTACTTCAGTCATAAAGGAGGAAAAATGAGATTAGGGTGTGATAGATTCTAGTCGAAGAATATGAGTATATGTAGTTGAGTTCAAGTGTTTATGATAGTATGATGTGACTTCGATAAACTTTGATTATCTTTGGGATAGATGAAGTCATCTATTTATAATGTTGAACTCATACTAATGATCTTGTAGGAAGTGGAAAAAGTGGAAAAGTGAAAAATGTGGTTGAAATCATGCTCATGATTGGAGGGAAGACCGAAAAACCGTACGCCCACTACTCTCTCATCCCAGCAGCGTTCACACGACTTGATCCACTCCCATTGTAAGTGTACAATTACACCACACATATTGTAAACTGTCATACCAGTACCTTAGTGAATATCCCTCTGTAACATATTTAATGTCTCGTAGAAAAATAATAGTAGAGCTCCTACAATTATTAGTTACGACATATGAGTGACTCACTCAATTATATAAAATGACAATATGCTCAGAATACTAATTAATTAAGTAGATTGACTAGTGTCAAATCTAATGAGCTAGTAATTCTATCAGTGACTCAGTAAGTTAAATAAAGTATATTATTTGACATTATTTGGGCATTGCGCCTTGATAATGCCATTCGTGGGTTTGGTGATGGCACAACTAGCAATTTATGCTAGATGTTGGTAATTAAGTAGACTGAGTACTTGTAGTCAGTAGAGCACTTCATTGCACCAGTGTAAGACGATGAGTCATCATAAAGGAGTAAAAAGATAATTATGTCAATAACAATTTGATATTGACACCTGAGAGTCGTGGAAGCTGGCAATGATGCACAAACATTTCTATGTTACTCTCATTGATATATAATTAATCTTGAATTACAATGCATAATTTCAGTGATGATACGAGGCTTTAGCACACGTCATACACGATGCGCAGTTATGGCTTAGCTCGGTGTGTAACATCCGCATTTTTCGCATGACGCTTACTGAAGGACGTGTCATGGCATGGGATGGAGCTTCATCCTAAGTTTATAAAGATTACTCAGGGATGCATTATGGTGTGAATGCATTAGCCTTGGCACAATTGTCCTTCATGCTAACTAGATATCAGATTAGCCTAGCAGCTGGCTAACCAGTTGGCGCATTTGCCTATCAGCGCTAACCAGAAAACTGATGTGGCTAACCAGTTAGCGGATTTGCCTATCAACGCTAACTAGAAAGCGGATTTTCCTAGAGGCGCTAACCAAAAAGTGGATTTGGCTAACCAGTTGGCGTTTTTGCCTAAAGTGCAGTCGATGGATGTCCCTTCCCTTTCTTTTATTTATTTGTAGAAATACGAGTAAATATATGTATAGGGAGGAGTCGTTGGTTGGAAATTGATGAAGCTTAACTGGCTAACCAGAAAGCGGATTTACCTAGCTATGCTAACCAGTTAGGGGATATGCTAACCAGATGGCGGATTAGCCTAGCAGTTTGCTAACCAGTTAGCAGATATGCTAACCAAATGGTGGATTAGCCTAACTGTACTAACCAGTTAGAGGATATGCTAACCAGATGACGGATTAGTCTAGCTATGCTAACCAGTTGGCGGATTTTCCTAAAGTGCAATAAATGGATGTCTCTTACCCTTCTATTCCAAACATATGGAAATGCGAATAAGACATATACAGGGAGGGAGTTTGGATCGAATGTGCATGAGCGGTAATGTATATATATATGTGATGTGGCGAATACGTTGGTGTATACTTGATGCATAAGCGTAAATATAGTTATAGCTTAGCCGATAAAGCTTGAATTATGCGAAAGTATCATTCAATCGTGTTGTGTACTCGAGAATGCATATTTGCATACTAAGTAGCGATAGTTATGCACAAGCTGGTACATACCTTGCGAAAGTCCCTTGGCCTATACGGACTAGGCTTTGCTTGGCCTTTGGCCTTACAACGAAGTTGGAATCGATGTTGGCTTTGCCTTAATAGGCTTAAGTTGTTTGTTCCTTTTGAATTGACACTTCGAATGAACTACGGTCATGCTTGATCCCTTCAAGGTAAGGCTTGGATACGTAGGCATCCGCAATGCAATGCATTGAGGTGTAGCATCTTATCGCTCATATCATCTAATTTGGAGATGATTGCGACGCTTTGGTAACTTATATCATCTGGCTCGGTAATGCTATGCAAGAGATGATTGTTACCGCACTTGATGAGGTAGTCGCATTCCATTTGATGGATGTTCATAATTCCTATCAAGCCATATGGTATGAACAGAATATGTATAGCCGGTGCACTCTTGCCAAGAGCAAGATCAGTGCATGCACCCAGCGCTTAGTCGAAGCAGAGTTGAGGAAACAAAAAATAGGTCTGAAATGGCCTAGGTGCTAGTCCAAGGCATGAGTTAGGTCTGGAAAATGCTCGTAAGCAAGTGATGCATGCCAAAGGCATCACCATTGGCTTTTATGGCTTTCCACTCTTAGCAGAACAAGGGTGAGTTGGAACGATATGGAAACTACGTTTTGAGTATTTATAGACACACTTTGTGTCTAAATTGTTCTCAATTATGTATTTTGTTAATGCTCAATTGTATATTTATTTTGGTTTTTTATATATTTGTAGGTATTTTTGGGATATGAACTTTTGTGGAAAAATTAGTTCAAAAAGTTGCACCCAGAAAAAATTGATAAAGGCACCCACCATATGGATTAGGGGCACCCTTAATTTTATTTTTGAATTCAAAATTGGCGGGAAGAAATTCTTCACGCGAGAAACTGAGTCTGAGTTGGTGGAGAGCGGGATTTTTGGGATTCAACAGCTGTTTCGATATCTCAGAAAGAAGACTCAATCAAAACAAGTTGAAACACGTCAAAATTAGAGTTTTTAGCCGAGAAACAAGGCTGCAGTTCAAAGTTATGGCCGTAAAAAGTTTACTCCCCTGATTTTTGGTTAATATACGAATCTGAGTTGGTTTTGGGATGAGATTTCGAGTCCTTATCAGCTAAAGATGATGTGTTAGGGTTCCCTGATCCTATAAATAGAAAGAGAAACAAGAAAAAAAAGCAGCTGGTAGTCGGGAGAAAAATTCAGAAAAAAATAGTTTTCCCCTGGTGAAGAAGAAGAAGGAGTACAGACCACAAAAGAGAACAATTGTTAATAACGTCACCTTTTCTTTCTTATTATACTGCGCCAGAAGCTGTCTTTTATTCTCTGCTTTAGTTTCCCTCTTCAGCAACACAGAAAACAGTCTCAGCAACACTTACATCCGTAGTTGTTTTATGTGTTACTTTTGTTTTTCTCTTATTTTAAGCACTTTGAGCTATCAACATGTATTTTTAGAGAGTGTTTGACATGAGGAGCTAGACCCAATTGTTGAGATGACGGAGGAAGCCATTTTTCCAATAATAAAGTGGTTAATTTTCATCTTATTAATTATTTTTTACAATTTTTTTATGATTATTTGCTTTGAATTAAGTTTGAAATAATAATTTTTATCAATTAGTTGTGTTTTCTTTTGATGGTTCATGCTTAGTTTAGAGCCATTGGTGTCTCATACTTTTGTTTTACAACTATTATTTTGAAAATCTAACTTTGGCAATATTTAGATTCAATTGAATGTATGAGTTGCAAGATAATTATTAACACTAAATCACTTGAAAAATTGGTTAATGGTTGAATCCTTAGTCTCGTTCTTTCCATAATCTTAAATCAATTTTAATTTAATCTTCTTTATTTTTAGGTTTAAAAATTAGGTTTAAAAATCAAATATTCACAAGTCTGAGTATCGAATCTTTTACCACTATTTCTAAAACACATCAAGTATCATGCTTGCAAAGCATGCTTGGAAAGACAAGTCTACCTGCATTTTCCAGTGAGAAGTTAAGCTTTAAGGTCCGGTTATTGTCTTTCAAGCTGCGCATCGGGGAGTTCTAGCCTGCCCAGCGCACCGCGACGAAGGCGGAATTTCCGATCCGTGACACAGTGAGTCATGCAAGTCCGTGGCACATCTTCAGAGGAAATTCCATCTCATGATATATTAGCAGTATAGTCTCATATGGCCTATATGTGAGTGATTCAAGCTAGTAGCATCACTTTGTGAAAGGTGGCATCATGGTGCACATGTGCATATCTCTGTCAATTATGCACAAAAATGGCATTGGATCTTGTCTGTAAATTGTGCCAAACATATTGGCCATTTAGTTAGAATACTCGATTACTAGCTATAAGTGGCTTGGTGTATAAATTGGAGATGCCATTAGATAATAACATGAAGTGTCATAATCTACGCATGTGCATTGCAATGTGATAATTTGGCATTGCACCAAGAATAAGAAACAAAATGCAAATGTGTAGCAGGTAGAAATACTAGCATTAGGATGGTATTAGGAGGTTAACATTGGCATTAGGCCAGTATCGTGAAATATAGTAGCGTCAGCACTAGGATGGCGTCCTGTTAGAGAAGTAGCGCCAGTACTAGACTGGCGCTGGCATATGTCAACGACATAGTAATTAGGTTAACGACTGCATTAGGATGGACACATGCTTATCTAGTTTGGCATCATAGGCTAGCGCCGATTTTTATTAGTTTGGCGCCAACATTAGGCTAACGTTGTGTTATTTAGCATGGGCGTCATAGGATGGCGCCATGAAAGGTTAAATTGGCGCCAATCTAAGGTTGGTGCCATGATAGGATTATGCGTTGGCCTGAGCCAGCGCCACGAGCAAGGATAACACCGCCTTGTCTTTTCGTGAGTGTACCATTGGCATTTTTTCGAGTCATAAAACCATAATTGGTACCTGATTCCAAAGAATCCAGCCGGGAAATTATTGCACTTGAAATAGGTTCAAATTTTTATATATTAGTTGATATCCATTTAAGAGCATAATATTCATTCAAGGATAAGGAAAATGAGAGAATAGCGCAAAAACCTATTCTAAATATACATATTTTGTATAATTGGAAAGTACGAGAAGAATTGTAACAAATACCAGTAGCTTCTCTAAAATTACAGAAGGAAATTTAATAAAGAAAGTAAGTACTGAGACATACAATACATATATTGTATATACGCATAATATAAGAAGTTCAATTAGGCGAAACTATGATATGTACATGGATGTATATATTTACAGAGAGGTTAGAGGATCAATATAGAGTACTCATGGCCACTAGTATAATCTGCATTCTGAATTCTCTTGCAGAATCAAAATAGAAATACAAACTCTATGTTTCTGGTAAAGGACCATAAACAAATTGGAAAAAATATTTTTTCTAGTGTGGGACAGAAATAATTTTACAATTTTTGCATTATGCAAAAATCCACCATCAAGATTAAGTCCCCTGTTTAGTGGTTAGAATATTTTGTGAATTACTCATAATTTAAATCGTTAAATTTATACCTAGAGAAATCAATCAAAAAATTATGAGATATTTGATAATTCAAATATTTTATAAAAATTAAAATATAAAATCAAAATATTTATTATCTAGGTTCATTCACATCCTTTATGAGAACTTCTGAAGCTAGATGATCTGTTGGAGGATGTCTTTATAACCGTTAGCCACATCACCTTCACATTGGTCTTGTACATCTCCGCTGGAGAAAGAAATTAGGGTAAACAATATAAAGTCCTATGGCATTAATTTTAAAAAGAAATTTACAACCCGTTGGAGATGCTCTTAGGGTAAAAAGTATAAAATCCTATGTGACCTTAATTTTAGAAAGAGATTTACAACCCGTTGGAGATGCTCTTAGAAAAAAATATACAAGTTTTTTCATATGTTATTAGAAAAATATTTTACATTATGAAAATACTCAAATAATAAGGAAGAAGCTACTCAGTATAACAAATAATACATACAAACTCTTTTCTCGGTACCGTGATTATTCAAAAAAAAAATTGTTGAGCAACTAATTCAATTATTTATGTCATTGATGTACAAATACAATTAAGTACCAACTATGTTTTAAATCGTCTTAAATTATTTTTTATTCATTACTTACTTTTACTACTGTATTTTGTATAAAATAATATATTATGATGTACAAATACAATTAAGTATAATTTTTTTTACCCATTAAGATAGTTACTTGCTAGCTATAAGTATCTTAGTTCTTATGTATAATTTTTATAAAAAGACTTTTGAGAATGCCTTCAGTGACTCGCAACATCATTAAGGTAAACAAAGAAGAAGCTCTAAAGGTTGAGAATTGTGAGGGGATCGATACAGATAGGAAGAAGATAAGAATCCCTAACATCATGTCAGACTATGATTTAGATTGTTCCAAGGATATCAAGAGGAATCCTGTCTCTTTGCTTTTGATTTTCAAGATACGAAAGTAGTTAAATGATTCCCCATTGAGGGAATGTCAAGTTATATCTCCGGTTTCGAGAATCTTATAACCAAGCTAATCACTTTTATCCGGAATCAAGATTGGCCTAAAGAGAAAATCGAGGAGGCGTCAACCGAGCTAACACACTTGAAGGAACAAGTGGATAAACTAGAAAATCAGGAGTTTATTGCTGGCAAGTGATGGGTGCACATATTACATATTTTTAGTATCAATTCCACTATAGTTCTTGTATTCCACTTGTTATTATGCTTGTTTTGTGTTTATGTCATTTTGTAGATTAAATCATCCAAAATCAAGGAAAATAAAGCTTTGTGGCCGAAACGAAATGCAATACTATCATTGGAGGAAGTATCCAAATGTATCTGACACGAATTGGAGGCCGAAAACATCAAAATAGAAGATTGATACGGAAAGCCTCAAAGTCGGCCATACTAGGATGACTAAAAAAGGTTTTAGTCGTTCAAACTCGAATGACTAAACAAAGGTGTATTCGGCTAGTTTCGACCGACCATGTTCGCCGTAAATTCCAGGAGAAATAAAAAAGTTATAGTCGGCCATTCTTGACCGATCAGAACAGGGTACAATCGGTTATTCCTGACCAACCAGAATGGGTTACGGTCGGCCATTCCTGACCGACCAGACATGAAAATTTGTGGGCTTCATATTTCTATGTACGTACTTGGTTTTTGGTGTGTTTTTGAAATTTTTTGGAAATTTCAACTGGGATCGATCAAGGGATCTTCTACATTCGATTTATTATTATAATATACACTTCTAAGGAGGTGAAGGGATATCTTTTTATAAAGATTTTGGAGAGAAGTTTTAACAGAAGAATCAAAATAGTTTGGAGCGAATTAGGGTTTTCCCCTGTAGAGGAAGAACCCTGAAACCTTCTTCTTCTTTATATATTTTCTATGGGTTTTAGTAAACCTATGAGTAGCTAATTTTTCTATTGGTTGAGGATGTGGTTAGAAGTCCTAAACATGTGAATCAATCTGGCTGATTATTGTTGATATTCATTATCTCTTTTTATCGTTCATGTACTACTTTTAATATCGCCATGTATGATTGGAGGTGTATTTGTTAAGGATGCATACTAAGTGAACGTATATTCATATCTAAATCTAAGATAAGGTTTGGAGATACAGAATAGTCGATAGACCCGGTTACAAGTAGCATAGTGTGATTACTGATTGTACTCAAAACCTTCATGTAATTGCATGTAGAAGCTTGGCCAATGCTAAATAAATTACTCGTAGTACTTCTATTGCATTGATTATGCTAATTCAAAGATCCTGACGCTCTTGGAGGATTAAACTTAATAGCACGTTGTGTTAGGTTATTCGATGAGTAGTATTTGCATATTCTTCGTTATGGTATATGATGCCATAAGGAATTTACCGGAGTATTCTCTCGATTGGATGCTCTAGGGATATTGGTATGAAGAGAGAGTGGATGTTGATTTTAATCGATTGGGGAGCATGATTGGCGATGGAAGATGAAACCTTTAATTAGTATTTTCTTCCCTTGATCTCAACATTTATTTACTTTGTATTTTCTTTAATTAATTTACTTTAGTTTAATTACATAGCTCCACGTGGGAACGATCCTTACTACTGCTATATTAATTGTTAGTATTAGTGGGAAACATCTAAAGTAATTTGTTGCACCCACTACGCACATCATCAAGTTTCTTGAAACTAGCTAGTTTTAAGATGTTGAGCGTTGACGAAGAATCATTGAACAATCAAACAAAATATTAATTAGAGTTCCTATGGTTAATCTTTTAGAATAGATTAGGAAATTGTTGATGAACGTCAATACTTGTATACAATCTATTCAAAACTATCAATAAATTAATGATAAACGTTTATTTATAAATTCCTTGTGTCACTATTTGATAGTTTGTGATTGTAGCTTTTGTTATTATTGAAAATCTCTTTATGTTGCTTTTGGTTATGAGATAAACTTTTGGATTGCAAAAATCTAAGTTTCGGTCTCATAAGTAGCTTATTTTCTTATGGTTTGTGACTTTGATTGATAACTTGATTTTCGAATATGATCTTATGGATTGCTATATCAAAAATCATAAGAAAGTTGTGATAATTTAATTCATATATGAGTCACAATAATAATAATCTATTATGTTATATAATATGATTGTCTGGTATTCATATGAGTTTGTGATCGGTTTTAGTGTATCTTGTGGCAGGTGATGACTAAGATCATGTTTTAACCTTTCTCTGGATAAGGTTTTCTTTGTGGTGTTCTCTTATTGCAGCAAGAAATAACATACATAGAGGGAGAGTTCTGTTTATGAACTTGTGCGTAACGATAAATCTTTGTGGGGAGTGTGGTTGTTGAATTCAAGGGAAATATTCATTGTTTTCCTGATCGATTTTAGGCTTGTCGAATTTAGGGAAGTATTAATAGCTATCCTGGTAAGTAACGAAGTTAATTCTGATCTTAGTTTGGCCTAAGGAAAAACTATTTTGGGTAATTGTTTTTCTTGATAAGAAGCTAAGTTAATTCCGACCTTAGCTAAATTATCTAAGATGGTATGTTAGACCTCCAATTGTCTTAGAATCTTATAGGTTGAATCGAGTTCTTATGAACTTGTAAAGTTCTTTTGAAATACTTGTCGTCTTTCAGTCTTTGTCATTTTTGTGACAAAAAAGTAGAGAAGTATATGAAGTATAAAGTGGTCCCAATCACTTGAAAAAGAGCATATATGCTGTAAAAAGTATATATCTAATGGAAAAGAGATAAAATATTGATTAAGGGGAGAAACATATCACGAATTACGAATTAAATAACAATTGTTATCCAAATGCTTCAACATCGGCATTTATTTTGAATATTCCCAAATAAAGAAAATATTGTTAAAACTCGGATCAAGCGTATGAAGATAGAATTAAGATATTGTTACGTTATGTAATATTTCTATTAATTCTTGTATTCTCCATATGTAAAGATTTTTGTCACTAAAATTTCCAAATGGGGAGATTGTTAGACCACTGCTCGCTTGAACCCACTAAGCGTTGGTATGTTAAGTTTAGTTCCAGTACTCAAAGTCGCATGAGTAGATTACTAAAGTCAACTTAGTTAGGTTAGACTAGGAACATAGAAATGTTTAGACTTTCTTTAATTACTCTTGAAGACCTGAGGACGTATTGAAGAAAAAACGAAGACATCATCCTCCAGTTCAAGGTTAGTAACTACAAGACTTGACTTTTTCCATTTATATCTATTGTTCACGCAAATATGTATTCATTGAAAACATAACAAGTGTGTATTCACTTAAATTAAATAGAGCTCTATACATACTAAAACAATCCGAGCGGATGTGGTATAATCGCCTCAGTAAATACTTAATAAAAAAAAGATATGTAAACAATCATATTTTCCCTTATGTGTTTATTAAAATGACAGAATCTAGAATTACAATCATAGTTGTGTATGTAGATGAAATCAACTTGATTAGAACTCCTGATGAACTTTCCAAAGCAAGTGAATGCTTAAATAAGAAGTTTGAGATAGAAGATCTCGGTAAAACAAAGTTTTTATCTTGGCCTACGACTTAAGCATTATGAGAGAGGAAATTTTGTCCATTAATTCACTTATACAGAGAAAACCTTGAAGCGTTTTAAGATGGAAAAAGTGTATCCGCTTAGCACCACGATAAGTGTTATATCTCTTGACCCTGAAAAAATATCCATTTCCCACTAAAGAGGAGGGTGAAACACTCCTTGGTCCAGAGGTACCATACATGAGCGCAATTGGGGCTTTGTTACATTTGGCTCAATGTACTAGGCCTGACATTTCTTTTGCAGTGAATTTTCTATCCAAGTATAGTTCTGCACCAGCGAAACGTCATTGAACAGGGGTAAAACATATTTTTTGTTACATTCGTGGTACTACTGACATGGATTTATTTTTACTCGAAAAAATTCTTTAGCTTGTTCGCAGATAACAGGGTATACGAATGTTGGATATATATCAAAATCTCTCAGACAGGGTATTTTTTTACCAGCGATGGTACTGCTATTTCATGGCGTTTTGCAAGCAGAACATGCCAACTACTTTATCAAATCACTCTGAAATAATTGCTCTTCATGAAGCAAATAGAGAATGCGTGTAGCTGCGGTCATTAATCGAGCACATTAGAAGCTCTTGCGGTCTAACTTCCATAACCAGTGAGCCAACTATAATTTGTGAAGACAATTTGGCATGTATGACACAAATTAAAGAAGGTTACATCAATGGTGATAAAACGAAGCACATTTCCCCAAAATTATTATATTCTTACCATCTCGAGAAGAACAACAAGATTGATATCCAAAAGATACAATCTTGTGAGATTTATACGTTGATTTCGGCGAATCTTCTACAAGCAAATGTAAAGTTTATCAATAGGAAGCACAACAAAGCTGTGAACTCCATAGTAAGGCGATAAGAAATCAAAGCCTCCAACACATTTCAACAAGTCCAAAAATCGTCTATTTTATGTAATATATTTACTTAAAAAGAAATTGATAACATGTTATACTATATTATTTAATTTATTAAGATTAACATTTCCATAAAAAAAAAAAAGAAAAAAGAAAGAAAGAACAAATATGGTGATCAAGTGGGACACATGAATAGGTAGGGGTGTAAATTTTACCCAAAAATACTCGGTCTGCCAGTACCCGCCCGAACCTGCATGTACCCATTTAAACCCAAAGCCTGTTACATCCCGTCACGGGCCGCCTGGACTGGCATGTTTAGTTGAATTAGGCGGGCTCAGGCTTTCACTTTTCTTTTACTGCCCGGCCTGGTATCCGCCCGTGCAGCCCGGCCTGGTATCCAAAGCATATTTTTCTTTTCTTATAATATGATTTCACTGTATAACTCCCTAATCTTGCTCTCTTTTTAATCTACGCAGGTAAAAGAGTAAGCGAGGGAGCTCATGGATAGTCTTTTCTAATTAAGAACAAACAATTTTCATAGAGTTTTAATTATACTTTTGATAAGAATTTTATGTTTGTTTTGTTTTTCCTTTTTCTGCATCCTCTAAGATTATTGAGTATTAGTTTCATTACATTTTTCGACATTCAAAAATGAACTTGTTTAGTTATATTGTTTTTCAACCATGAATATGAATCTCACTAATTAAATGTCGGATAGAAAAAAGGTGGCCTGTCCGGCCTGCTTGGCCTGGTCTGTTTAACATTTGGGCTTTGGGCAGGTTTTGGTTTCAAAATTAGCGTTGTTGTCCGGTCTTCTGGGTAGCTTAATTTCAAGCCCGTCCAGTCTGACCTGAGATAGAAAATAGGCCAGGCAGCCCGACATGGCCCAATTTACACCCCTATGAATAGGTCACAGGCGATCTGGAGCCCACTAATCTATTTCTAGTACAAAGAGAGATACAGGTGCTGACTGCTGTTGCTTGTTTATCATCTCCACTAAAATCTAAACTCTCACTGTGAATTCGTACTGGTGAATTGAGTTAGCTTAGCCATGGTCGGGAAGAGACAAAAACCCTATTATTCACGTCAAATATCATCTTCACTAGCTAAAAGGCTAAAACCAATATCTCCATCTTATGAATCTTCAGAACCAGCTGGTAGTAATAATGATGAAATACAATTAGATGAACAATTTAACAAACCCGCGTCTCAAAATTCATCTGTAAATAGCTTATCTCATGATTGTTCTGTTCTAAATCTCAAATCTCGATTTAGAATCTAAGGTTCAATTTCAAGGATTCGTATTGATCACGGTATTGGTTATATTACATTTCGGTCTAGATATTCTGCTGAAGCTTCTATTATTGCTTCTTTAGATCCTGAATTGGGTATCACTATTGATTCTCAAAAGGTATATTCTCAATTTTAGTTTCTCATACTTAAAGTTTTGTGATTAAGTTAGCTTTTTACTTTGTTATTAAACTTAGGGTTTTGGTCATTTGAAGAAATTAGGATTTTGAAGACCTAAATTTAGTAATTTTGAACTGTAATTTAGTCTAAAAACGATAACTTTATTCTATTGAAGTTGAAAAATGGGGATTGAACAGATTAGGAGTTGGGAAGATATGTCTTAGGGTTTTTGGTATATTTTTGCCCTAAATAGATATTTTGTTAAGCTAGTAGTTGTACTGATTTTGGACTGGCATTGCCCATTATTCAGTTAACACTAGTGGGGGATCACTAGTTTTTGGCGATTCAACCTGTTTCATTAGCAAAGAACAACACAGTTGATATTAAAATGGCTACCATGTAGAAACAGATTTTTTTTCCCATTACTAATTATGTTGATCAAATCCCATATGTGTAGGGGAGCTTTTATTTGCACTATCAGATTAGGTTGTCATACACTTAAATGTATCACCAACCTTTCGGCCATGTTCTTTAAAAACTGGAAAATAGTAACTTTTGGGCCATTGCCGCCAGTGTTTGTGCATGACGCTTGGCTGGCATCTCTTGAAAATGTAGTAGCAATATGATTGAATTATTGGTCAGATACCTGATATATGCGAGTATCTTAACTTACAAAAGTTGGGAATATATGAGCCAGGCATGTGAGGGCCCTAATGAGTGTTGTAGGTGAAACTAGATTAGGACTTAGGAGCAAGGCTTATGGTCGTTAAGAGGAACTTCTTAGATTCATAACCCTGCCAAACTGCTTAGGTCTTAACCATGTTGTTGTGAAAAATTAAAGACCAAGTGTTGCATTTTAACATGAAGTATGATCAACATGTTAGACATATCATGAATCCTGCTGTATTTGATTGTATTTGTTTTTGGGGCATGCAGGTCGAGGTATCTTGGTCAAATGATCATTTTCCTAGTTGCAGGGAAGGAGTTGACAAGAAATCTCCTACATCCAGGTTGCTGCGTCCTGAAATACCTCTTAGAAAACATGGTAGAGGTAATAAGCGAAGTAGTAGTAGTACTACGACAAAGAATCCTAGAAATGCGCCCGACTTGCCCTTCAAAGGACGAGAGATCATTGCTTATGACGATCTACTTTGAGAAGAAACTGCTTTCTTCTTTATAGAAGCTGGGTCTTTTTTTTATGGGGGGAAAAGGATCCAACTCGGGTTGCTGCTGGTAAATGTCACTAGTCATGATGCAGCGGTTCTAGTAGAGTTGTTTCCTTTGCCACTGCATTGTTAAGTTAATGAAAAGATGTCGTGTAACTAATGTTTTCTTTATTACACACTTGGCTGCTGAAACTGGTATTTATAGTCTGTTTTCTGTGTGTTGTAATCATCTTTGAGTAGATAAAATGTACCATTAGATTTTATTTTGAAGAAGGAACATAAAATTGTGTCAAAGACTCACAAATCAACACATTCAAGTGCCTCAATTCACTACCCATTCAATAGCCTCAAATACATTACACAGATGTTTCAGAAAATTCAGAGATTTGCATCCGTCATCTCAGCATGGGGTAGGGCTGCACAAACCTGACCCGACCCGCACCCGTTCAAATGTACCCGACCCGTATCCGACCGCCGATGAACGGGTCGGGTGTTTTTTTTAAAAACCCGACTTCTGGCGGGTCGAGTGCGGGTGATAGCTCCTCTCCCCCAACCCGCCCACCCATCATCTATATTCTAAACGAGTAAACTTCATCGACTCCTCTATCCCTCTATTCTCTATTTTAATTTCTAAACACTAAACAGACTGTTTTCAGTTTCAACTCTTCTCTTTCAGTTTATCGATTCGTTCTTCTCTTTCAGAGGTTACTGAGCATACCACCACCACCACCGCGAACCCAAGAATCATCACCACCACCTTGTTTCATCTTGAATCTCTATCAGGTACTGTTTGTTTTAATTATTATTTTTTTGCCCTAATTGAAATTTTTGTTTGTATAATTACATGATTGAGTAGCAATTGATTATGGGTTTCATTAGTTTTGAGTGATTGTGATGCTCATAAGGTTTAATTTGATAAATAACTTTTCCCTAGGTTGCCGACCTAACAAATTAGTTGCTTTGTGAATGAGTCAGAAACGTAGTAATTCTGATATATGTCAGTTGCCAATTCTTTACTGCATTATAACAGCTTCTAGCTATACCTGTGATTATATATGATTTTTTCACTCTCATCTCTTCTGCTTATCTGTGTTAAGAGGTGTACTTTGTTCTTCCAGGGTTTCAATCCTACAAAATGTTTTTATTTAGACTATTTGTTTTGATGCACTTTAGACTAATGTGGCAATACAAGCTGCACACTACAGCTAATACTAGATGCCATGTGTTCTTTTTTTTCTATTCGCGTTGTACTTCTTAAGTGTTAGATTATATCATCTATCTTTCTTTGTCACTAACCTCATTATTTAGTCACCGATATCTCATTGCAATGCTTCACCATACTGATACACTATATCAATGAGTTTCAGACTATTGGATCGCCTGTGGTCAAGAAGTTGAGGTTTCTTATACAAGGTTTCTAGCTCATTTAGAGAACAAGGTGGAGCTAGCTAGGGGTGAAACTAGTGTAAAGCAACAAAAACATAAACACTATTTCTCATTCCTTTTCACTTACAACTTCAACTTCAACATCATCTTCAAATTTCTTATTTCAACAAGCTTGAACCTCTACTCCTCAAAGGTATTTTTTTAAATCATTTTGATTTTGTTGATAGAAGTTGTTATTATGTTTGAAATTGTATATGGGCATTGAGTTTTGTATAATAATGTCTCTTTTTTGTGTTGAATTGATTGAAGGTTGAGAAGAGAGGCGTTGTTCTTGAATACTTTGCACCCGATTCACAGTGCCACTACTTTTGCTTGTCTTGCGTCTAAGTTTCATACTGAAGTTAGCACATCTACTGACGGTTAGTCTAATTATTGAATTTTTTTATTTTATTTTTGTGAATAAGAAAAAAAAACATGTTGATATATATATATAACACATCTTGATCAATCAATTTGATCCGGAAGACTGTATGGTTCTCATACTACCACTACCCTATTGAAATGAAGTTTAGGCTAGAACGACGTACATACTCAAGATATAATGAAGCTTAACCAATAGCCAAACACATGCTTGCTGCTTAAACCAATGAACAGTTCATTGCGACTGTTTACACATATACTCATCTGTGATTGCCAATTCCTCAACAACTTATTCGGTGACCTAGAGGAGGAAGTTTTAAGTTAGTTTGTTCCAATGTCATTCTACGGCAGTTGATTCTGGCGAGTTCTTAAACTTAAAACTCTTGCTTTTCTTTCAAGTATATGACTGTTTTCTTTCAACTGTTGACAATCCTAAGTTACATAACTTTTCTTTCATACAAGTATCTTTCACAGTCTGTAACTTTTTGAACTTTTGAATGGGCATGGACGCATGGTTACAGTCTTACAGAACTTTGAATGGGTATGAAACTTTTTAGAACTTTGAATGTGTATGGTTATAGTCTTACAATCTTATAGAACTTTAAATGGATTGTAAATGTCTTTTTGTCGGAATTGTTCCGATATGTTTGATATTTTTTTATCTGTACACTGCTTGGAATTTTTGTGTATATTATATGACTGAACAGGATACATAAGTACCAAAAACAGGACATGATACAAAACAGGAATAAGGAATTCAGTAGAATCAGTACCAACTTGGTCTGGGCGGGTGACAACGGATGATCCGCACCCAACCCGTCGTAAAATCGGGCCAAAACCGACCCGACCCGCTCTACGGCGGGTTGGGTGCCAGCCAAAATAGCGGGTCGGGTACGGATGAGGTCAAACCCGACCCGACCCACCCGATGTGCAGCCCTACATGGGGGCAGTGCTTCCCCTGGTATTATCTGGCTCCATCACTGATCGGCAAGAATCACTACAATCAAAACATGAACTGGCCAATTTCAGGGGGGTGGGGTGGGAGGGGGGCGGTTGCCCCTGGACCAGAAAATTGAAGATCCAAATCAATTACACCAACCCATTTGGCCACACATATCCTTCTGTTTATAGTAATATTAAAAAGCAATTATTGTCAACTCTCAATCATCATTTAGTCACTGATTACTCTAAACACCAGAACAACAGAGATCCTCTTTTTGAGCTTTACCAAAATCAGAAGCATTTCTAAACAGAGAGGAAAACCCCCCAAAAAATAGAAATCAAAAATTATAATGGAGAAAGACAAACAACAACAGGCTTGTTCAATCATATCTCGATCAACTCCTGATCTCTATCTTCAACAAGTTCGTCACTTTCTTCATTTCTTTATCTCATCAATGAGGTATACAATTTTGGGTTTATTTTATTTATTTTTGGATAATTTGCAGGAAGGAGATCAGGATGATAAAGATCTTAACATTGCTGTTAGTTCTCGTGTAAGTTCCACGTTTCTCTCTATATTTTTAGATGAATTTCTATGAAAAGGAATGATTTTTTGGTGAAAAGGTGTGATTTTTATTGTATCAGGTGTTGTATCTGTTGGGAGATATAACTTCTGGACCAGCATATCGTTTCGCTCAATGGTTGGATTCTGTTCGGAAAAGGAGTTTTCCCCACTCAAATCGACTTTCAGGGAATTTTGAGAGTTTGATATTAAGGTCTTCTAAATTTTTTCATTAACTTTTTTTTTCTTGTTTTTAACGATGGAGTAAGTGAAATTTTGTCTTAAAATGTTTGAATTCATTTTGATATGTTATTATACCAGTAAAGGTAATGTGATTTTGATAGAACATGGGGTTGTTGGTTTTTTAGTGCAGGGGAAAACATTGCGGAAGCCAAAGAGTTGCAGAATATAGAGCAAGTATTGGAGATAAGTTTGTGGGAAAGACTTGGAAAAGCTACTATGTTAGATATTGAATCATCTCATTTTTCATGGAATATGTTGTCTTCGTTACATCGTACTGAGCATAGTAGTAGTACAGAACAATCCGAAGATGAACTGAATAAAGCTCTAGAGGTCACGGTGAATTCGGGGGGAGTTGTTTTCTTTGGGTTATTTAGTAGTGTGGCGAATGATGAATTATTCCAACAAGAGGCTGCTGCAGTTATCAAGATATCGCCATCAAGGATGGCCACACAGTCAGAGCGCCTGGGTTATGAATTTGCAAAATGGATGGGAGTTCGAACACCACAGGTGTGTACTAACAATACTCCCAGCAAATTTTTGTATCGCCTTTAATCTAGTTTTTTTTGTTTTCTTTTGTTTGGAAAATAATGATTTTATTATATTAGTTATGAGAATCTTGAGGATTTTGTGCATTATATCATAAGCTGGGAGATTATTAGGTATGCCTAAAGTAGCTTCCATTGAACCTAGACAAAGCTCAGCACCTCTTTTAGCCATCTAGTCAGCACTAAAGCTGATTTTCTTTAGACGTGCTTGAAGGAGATCATATTTGAAGCATATAGAGCATTCTTCCACCTTTGACTGCCCAATGAATTCTGTTCACTGGGCATTTAATCTAGTGAAGTATGAATTCTTAACGTGAAAAAGTGTATGGACTATTTCAGGCAAGAGTGGTTCATAATTCTAGCCCTGAGTGGCCACAGATTAAGCAAGCTGTGGAGAAAGCACGGGATGCAGCGACTTTGGTGGGAGATGACGCGGGTGAACTGACATGTTCAGAGTTGCTGGAGGCTCTTGAACTCAGCAGATGCCTTTTCCTGATGAAGTGCAAACAGAACTTAATCATATTTTGAATGAGGTGTTATTTAATATTGCAGCAGCATAATTGTACTTTTTTTTGTTTCCTTCCCATTAATGGGAACATAAATAACCACATTATCTGTAAATCAAGGGGTACAATGTTGCTTTGAGGGGGAATAATATTGAAAAACTTATGTTGACTTACTGGTGGTGTGGTTATTCCGCCAGTCTGCACGGCCCTGATATGTGACAATTACCCGTAGAATCAGTCAGTTTGGATGGTTAGGATCATCCATTCAGATTGATTCCATGGGGGCTGGTTTGGAAGGAAGCTTAAAATTTCACGCTGCAATTCACTTCAAGTACTGCATCTACATTTTCTACTGATACTTAAACATCTTTGTGTTGCTTATGCAGTTACATTCATGGATCTTCTCTCCTAGAAAGCTCCAGTGCATTCGATTCACTGGAAGCTTCGGAAAAGACAGCGGCATCCCTTGGAAGAATCTTGATGTTGGACCTCGTTATTAGGAATGAAGATAGACTTCCATGTCGTCAGCTTAGATGGCGTGGAAATCCTGCAAATCTCCTTATTTCTGCGAGACCACCCTCTGAAGGCATTGATGCGCTGGATGAAGCTTTTGGCTCAAGGATAATCGAGACTCTTCCTAAAGAGAGACGGGCTAGCTCAGTTGATGGTAGATTAAGTATTTGTGATTCTGAACTTCTATCTCATAACTCAGAAGCTTCTGCAATGAGTCCCAAATCCACCGACTGGAACTTAAAAGAGGGATGGAATGAGAAAGATGGTGATTTCGACATCATTGCAATAGATTCTGGCGTCCCTCGCCGTCCACCAGCAGGGAAACGTGCAAATGACCATGCAAATTACCCCAAGCTAGTTGAACTTCTTCTCAACAGTGCTGAGTATTCCTCGAGCCTTTTATATGACATTACAGTAGGAAAAATCGGGTGCCCTGCACCCGAAGAGGCTGATGAACACACTGATTTGTGCACAGCAGACATGACCACAGTTGTCAATGAGTTCAGAAGTGGGTTCCGTGCAGCTCTCAAGGATTTGCAAGGATTTAATATTTTCCTCCTTATGCTTTATCAGAAACTGGATAGCCTTCTAAAATTGTTTTTGATAATTATTGATAAGAATACAGCAAGGGATTGTGATAAGGATGATTCTGCAGTTTCAGACCCACCATCACATGCCAACTGTTCAACTCCTGTAACTAAGGAACGTGTGGTAAATGAGACGCATGCTGATTTAGATGACATGGAGCTGCAACGAACATACCGCAGATCTTCAACTGCTGGACTCAAAGAAAGCCCAGATTCAGTATCTCCCATCTCACGAGAGAATTGGCATGGTAAATACAATAAAGATAGTGGGGATCCTCTTCGTAGCCTGCGCCTAACATCAAAACTTCGTGACTTCAACAGATATGCCAAGGTTTGCTATTTTTCTAATTAGCCTCTGAGTTGGTACATGGTTTGTTAGCAATATTTGTTTTCTTCCTTTGCCATTCAATTATTTTATTTCAGGTTGATGCTGAACTGCATAGAGAACTGGAGCAGTGGAACGAAATGCTCAAAACAGATGTTATTAAACTATGCCAGGACAATAATTTCCATACAGGGTTTTTCGAAGGGAGTGAAAATAACAGTGTAGTCGACGCATATGAGTTGAAGGTAAGGTTCTCTTTCTTTTCGTAGTGCAGTCCTTTAGTGGGTAACATTGGAATTGTAATGAGAGATTTCATGCAGGTTAGACTCGAGCACATTCTTGAGAGGATAGCCTTGATATCTGAATCTGCAAGTACAGAGAAACCATCTTTCATTGCTGGGAGCCTCTTCATTGGTGGAGCTCTAGCCGCTAAATCTATATACACTCTTCAACATTTGGGCATAACACATATATTATGTTTGTGTTCAAACGAAATCGGACAGTCTGATTCTCAGTATCCAAACCACTTTGAGTACAAGAATTTCTCGGTTAGTTCTTCCATTTTTGGCATAAGAGTCTGTAGCTTCTCATGATTAAGGAGGGGTTCATTAATAAGGTTTTCTGGATTTCTCTTATAAATCTTATCATACTAACAAGGTTATAAATTGCCTTGGTTTTCTTGCCTCATTCAGATATTTGATAACGAGGATGCAAATATCAGTAAACTCTTTGAAGAAGCTTCTGATATCATTCAAATGGTTGAGAACTCGGGTGGGAAGGTTTTAGTACATTGCTTTGAAGGAAAAAGCAGAAGTGCCACAGTTGTTCTTGCCTACTTGATGCTTAGAAAGTAAGGAAGATTTTTACATTCACCAAATATGCCTGTAGATCTACACCTATTCAGTATACCACGTTCTTAGTTCTTACACAGAACACTTTGTTTTTGCTTTTGCAGGAACTTCACTTTACTAGACGCATGGAATACCCTGAAAAGGGCACACCGTAGGGCACAACCCAACGATGGGTTTGCGAAAACCCTTCTGGATCTTGACAAGAAACTTCATGGGAAAGTATCGATGGGGTGGCAAAGAAAGAGACCGAAGATGCAAGTATGCCCTGTGTGTGGGAAGAATGCAGGTCTAAGTAGTAGCTCGTTGAAGGTCCATTTGCAGAAGTCACATAGAATGATTTCATCAGGGACTGTAGAAACTGCTATGAAAACACATAGAGTGATATCTTCAGGTAGTGTGGACAGTGCCATGACTATGGAAATACATAAAGTGTTGGACACTATCAAGTTGAGCAGAGGAGGAAGTGTAAGTCCAACTGAGAAGCAATCTCAGTCGATGCTTGATGGATTATTGGATTTGGATCGATGAAACTTCACTACTGAGTTCGCCATTACATTCCACGGCTGTTATTACTTTGTGCCTATTTGTTGTATTATTGTAATCTCACAAGTGATTTGCTATTTTGGGTAAACAAATTATGCCGTAATTAGATTTTCCGGAGACCTAGTGGTTGTACGAATTTTAGATTTCCCTTGACTAGGCATTGCCTTCATTCAGGCATTAGTGGTGGAATTACTATTTTTGCTGACACTGTTTGAACTTTGATGAAATCACAATCAATGTGTTTCATAAGCACACAGCGATATGGCAATTGCAAGCAGTGTGGAATTGGTTGTATTGATAAGCAATATGAAATAACCCCTTGGATGTTTTCTGACCTGAAATTGCAACACCTCCCTGACTCCGATCACGAAAAATATTATTGACCAAACCTCCTCTTACTCCATTTCCACTGCTGCTCTTGACGTTATTGTGAGTATTAAGTACTAAAACTCTTGAGAATTTCAGGGTCCCAATTTTTTTCGAGGAGGGAAATGTTAGTCCAGCTACTTCCACCACCCATGTTTTAAAAACCCGCTTAATTGGGGGCTTGTAAAATTAATAGAGGGCTTTTGGAAATCTTAACACACTCCATAAATTATAAAAGATGTCAAAAGGTGGTGCAAATACTAATATACCACTCCCTAATAACTTATCCAAAAACCCTATTATACTTAATCTATAAGCCCCCATTCTATTCATAACCAAAAATCAGAAATCAACTCACCCCTCTCCCTCTTCTCTAAACCTAACGACCCTTTTCCTCCATTTTTTTCCGGAATCGATTCATCGTCATAATCGACGATTAACTTCTTCTACAAACATGGTTCGTACGAAGCATAATCAAAGAGAACTAAACCCACCTAAAATCGTAGAGAAATTAAAAGGAAAGGTTATAACTCGAGAAGCTAGCTTGAATCAAATCTTGAAGAATCAATCGACGAAATGGCCCTTATTAGAGAGTAAGTAAACTAAAACCCATTACTCTACTTGTTGTGATTGTTTGTATGTGTATTTTTAGTGTAAAATTAGGTATGTTATTGCACAGTTGCAGTTTTAGAAAGAGGGTCGTCATGGTCCCAAATCAAAGACCATGACGACTTTTCATATGCATGTTCAAATTATGAAAAATCGTCATGGTCTTTGATTTACGACCATGACGACCCTTACTGGTTTTTTTACTAAAGAAGAAGGGTCATTAGGGTTGCATCGGTTTATACTTTAAACCATGTGTTTGTGGGGAAAAACAAATTGAAGGGTAATTTAGGAAAAAAGTGGGGTGAGTGGTGATAATTCATCAATCCTTAAACATTTGTACTATTGAAGTACTTTTTTTAGATTCAAGAGATCAATCGGTACAATCCTGGCCTAAACCAAGCAATGGCCGTTCCAGTCTTGCTTCAGTCACAAAATAAGAAGGAGAAGGGTTGGTCTTAGGGAGGGAAGCGAGAGAAGGTTGAGGTCAGAGTATAACACTCTATAGGGTGTAATTGGTATGAATAGCTATGAACAATGCTCTCAATGAGAAAGTTGAGTGATCGAATTAGATTTGTCTCAGAGTTCGGTTCAGAGTTCTTGTTTCAGACTTGTTCAGTTGTAGAAACTTGTTTTATGTCCAAACCTTTTTTTTCCAATAAATTGAGAATTTATTTATATCATAGCCATTATAACCACCTGACCTCTTCTCTGGAAGAAACTGTCGATGATTGAGTAGTGGTGAAGTGGAGAAGGTGGAGAAGGTGTTTACAACTGCTCTCCACTTCAATTGAGGTTGAATAGTTGGTTACTCAACTTGCCATTCTCTACTCAACTGCTATCGAGCTTTCCAGAATATCTCTTTAATAGGTGCACTGCTGCACCACATGTCATAGACCGCCAGACCAAAACCCTAATGAATATCCCCCTATTTGTGACATTTGATGCCTCGTTTAATATTATAGTGCTAAACACTACTGGTGTTAAATCAATCGAGACCTGTTCAATGGGTCTCTTGACTAAAGACTCGTCTTGTGACTAGATGACGAGTCTGTCTCGTTTGACTAGAATAAAATAAATATGTCTTGCTTGACTAGCTGACGAGTCTAGCAATTTAGAATACAATAAATATGTCTTGCTTGACTAGCTGAAGAGTCTAGCAAACTATAATAAAATAAATATGCCTTGCTTGACTAGAGACTAGAATAAATAAATACAAGTGCATGCTGCTGAGCATAAAAATTGTATGTGAGGACTCATATAAAGACATAGGTGAGAGAGGCCTAGCATAGTTTAGGGTTTGAAGCTTGTTAAAACCCTAATTTGCCAGACTAAATTATTCACGTGAAAAAGAGAGGGAAAAGCATCCACTTTTATCTTGAAGCAAGAGCTTCACGTTTTGCTCTTTGCACTCCTCCTCACACGCTGAGGGTAAAAGAGTAAAATGCTAAATTTTTTTGACAAGAAGTAAGTCGTGTGGAATTGGCTTTGTCTTTTGAAAGCATGCGAGTTTTACCTTAAGAATAGTCATGAAAGCTTAGCTGCTTGGATAAGGTGCACACGTTCGAAGGTAAGATGTAGAGACGTCTCCCTCTTAACAAAATTAGGGTTTGAATTTTATGTTAAGAAGCAGGCAGCTCATGTTTTGCTTTTGATCAAAGCCTCACTTGTTGATGGCAAAAGAGTGCAATACCAAATTTGGAAGAATTAGGATGCCAGGCTTGGCTTTTGAGTGGAGACGTGCAAGCTTTGCTTTTAATGCAAAACACAAGAGTTTTGGGAAGGTGTTCACGTCCAAAAAGAATAAGGTTATCTTTCCTTTTCAAAATTAGGGTTTTAAAATTTTGACACGCTTTTGACACGTTTGTAAGTGTTGAGAGTATATTTTTTAAACCCTAATTAGGGTTTGAAAATATTTAACACGTTTTTGACACACTTATAAGTGTTGCAACTCTTATATTTTAAGCGTTTAAAAAAACCCTAGTTGAATATTTTTTTACAGAATTTCAAGGTTTAGTATTTCTCAGACCCGAGTCTTGAGAGGTGATTTACTATTTTATCCTTGTCATAAACCCATCATCTACATTAAGTTCCCTGCTTAGCGCGGAACGAGTAATGTTGCGTGGTAAGCACTAGATGGTGGTATGTCAGACGAAAATAAAATGAAATAAAACTCTTATAGTTCAACTGTTAGATATTACTAGAAAGGTAGTAATCAGTTTGAACTTTTTGAATAAGCAAGAAGGCCCTCTTGGATAGACAAGTAGATACCTATTGCAAAGCAAAACTTGGAATTGGTCGGACAAGATCTTTGGAATATTAGATGGTTGTAGAGAGTGTTGAGGTAATGGTGCCGTTAGAACACTAAGATGGGTGTTGAGGCAGTAGTGCCTCAGAACACTGAGATGAGTGTTGAGACAGTAGTGCCGTCAGAACACTAAGAGGAGTGTTGAGGAAGTGGTGCCATCAGAACACTGAGAGGAGTTTTGAGGCAGTAGTGCCTCAGAACACTAAGATGAGTGAGGCAGTAGTGCCATAAGAACACTGAGATGAGTGTCGAGGCAGTGGTGCCTCAGAACACTGAGATGTGTTTCGAGGCATTGGTGCCTCAGAATACTGAGATGATTGTTAAGGCAGCGGTGCCTCAGAACACTGAGAGGAGTGTTGAGGCAGTGGTGCCGTCAGAACACTAAGAGGAGTATTGAGGCAGTGGTGCCTCAGAACACTAAGATGAGTGTTGAGGCAGTGGTGCCTCAGAACACTGAGATGAGTGTTGAGGCAGTAGTGCCGTTTAGAACACTAAGAGGAGTAGAATCGAGTATTGATACATATACATAACAAGTTCAAGGAATTCATCTATGAAGGTTCTGCGACTTAAAACGAGTTCAATATTGCTCAAAGGGAGCCTTAATGAATATAGAACAATAGTAGGTCCATGCAACTCAGCTGAGAGTTGGGCATGGATGAGTTCAATATAAATAGAATTCAAGTACCGAAGGTCTTCATAGATACCATGAGTACAGTAATGAATCAATATTACTCAATATAAGTCTTAATATTGATATGTATATATGGAACATGTTCAAGGGATTCAGTTGCAGAATTGTTGCATCTATACTAGTGGACAATCCATCTAGGAGTTTGGTTCGAGTCACTCTATACTAGTGGACAATCCATCTAGGAGTTTGGTTCGAGTCACTCTATACTAGTAGACAATCTATCTAGGAGTTTTGTTATTCAAGAACAAGACCAAGGAAGAGAATGGCACAAGATTATGTTATAAAAAATTTGTATATTCCGAGAATATCTGAGGAGCCACATCAAGCACCCATGTGATTCTGAGGACAAAGTCGCTCTATACTAGTGGGAAATCCATCTAAAAGCCGGGGTATCCATTCAGGAACAAGAATATGTTCTGGATATATATTATGTGTAGTCAAAGAACATCTGGAAAGGAATTGTAACCAATAGTAGTGATATTCTGAGAACAATATCGCTCTATACTAGTGGGCAATCCATCTAGGAGCTGTCCTATCAATGTATATTCAATACAAATATTATATGTATGCAGAGAGACACGGATGAACATCTGCCTTCAAATTCTTTGCAGAATTATGAAGTTCGATGTTTCTGAAACCCTGGTCAGAAAGATGTTCTTTTACGATTTTAGAGTAAAATAAAAAAATAACAAGGCTTAGTTGTTATATATTACCAGATATATTGCAATTGGCTTGAACTTCGAATATCGTTACATTTATGGATCTGCAAGTCGAGAATGATCAACAAAGATGTATAGAGCCACAACATCATCATATGGGATGCAACATCAGTAGTTCAGGAAGTAAAAGACCACGTATGGCTGGGATTGGCAAACAAGAGATAACGTATGGTCGGAAAAACAAGTAGTAAGGAAAGCTGGACGGACGGGAAGGTTGAGAGGAGGACTTGGGAGGACGGATAAGAGAGTGGTATTCTTCTTTTCCGGATTTTATAAATCCGTTTGATATAAATAGGGACATTTACCTCTCTTGGTCACTTCAGGTCTATACAAGCATCTCCTGTTTCTCATCTCTTCTTAACTCCACCATTATTCGTTCAGACTCCAGGAGCATTCTCCATTTGTTGATAATAAGGTAAGCAAGCATTGTTTTAACTTCTCCTTTCTACATGAGTACATCACTCATAGATGAAATTTGAAAGTTCTTCTTTCTTATATATTTTACGTCTCTAACCCTAGTTTTTTTTTTTGTTGGAGGCGTTGTTGATCAACTTCAGTTGCACGAAGACATCCTCTCCACCATTAGTTGTTGTAGCTAGGGAATCTACAGTTTTATTAAACGTGAGTTTTGTAATTCACGTGATTTTTTTTGAGGTTCAAGCTTTTAGCAAAGCTAGACGTGTAAAGTGAAGTAGCTAGAAGTTACAAGTTGAGAAAAGCTAGGTCATACGAATTTGGAAAAAGCTAGACGTGATAAGACTAGATGAGAGGTGAGGCAGACAAACTTGTTAGGGTTTCGACGCTGGATGGACAAGTTGAAGTTGAATTCAGAGACTAACAAGTTAATTATGGACAGACAAGTGAGGAGTCCTTCTCCTTCTGGACGGACAAGGGAATAGGCATGGTTGGCGGACAAGTGAAGAGACCCTTGGGAGTATCCATCAGTTATTGATAGTAAGGAAAGCAAGCTTTTCTTTGTTTCCTCCCTTTACGTGAGTACATCACTTCACAGATGAGGTTTATTTTCCATCTTAACTTCTTATTATTTTATTTGAATTAATAGTGTCTTTACACCCTAGCTTTGCGGGCCTTTCTATTCTGGTTGCGTGAGAGCGTCCTCCCTCATCAGTTGGTTCTTTCTTTTGCTAGCATCATATACTCTTGGGAGGATGACCTTGACTCTATTGTTTGTCTCCAATTGGAAGTCTAGTGTTGTTGGAGAAGGTAGAAGTTGTGGTGTAGCCTCGCTCTATATGTGATCAGCAACATGAGCAAGTTTTCTGGTTGTATGATGGCCTTGGTGTGAAGAGCTTCTGTTGATCATGCCTTATTATCCTCAATGATATTGTTGAGTGCTACTGACTTGATTCTGAGGTCACTAAAGTTGAATTGATCTTGCCAATGAGATCGAGTCCCCAGGTGTTGAACGGTCAGTAGGTGCTTGTCAACAAGACAAAGGGATGATACTGATTTGGTTCGCATGTAGGTGACGACCATAGATAGGTGATGTTGCATCTTCTGGAGAGAGTGTATTGGGTTTCAGGCTTTGTCATGAATTCATGTTTATGTGTACAAGTCTTCGAATAAGTTGAGGAGGTAGATACAAGCTTATATGAACTGAAACTTGTTGTGAAGACTCCTCGTCAGAAAATTCATACATGTATAACTTCCACAAAAAAGGCCATTGAATCCTCATACAGATTCAGATTGATGTGTTCGACCCCAACTTTCGAAGCCAAGAGACTAAGATATCATATGAAGCAAGAATCACTTAATTTGTAGTTTTATAGGTTTTCCAAACATGCGTGAAATCCGTGATTAGTAATGTAAATTTTCAGATCACGTAGATTTTAGTGTAAGAGTCATATCTCTTAACTCGGGTATTCGATTGACGCGCCCTTTCAGTATGTTGTATCATAGACATTTACAAACAAATTTCGTGAAGAATGCATTGCCCCATTCCTCACCCATAAGTATGTTTTTCAAAGTTAGGGGGGGTGAGTAAGTAATAACTCGGGTGTCCAAGAACTTTGAATTGGATGTAGACTGGCTTCGTCATGGTGTTGATGCTGTAAGAAGTTGCAAGAAGTAGAAGGTAGTTGTAGACAAGAGATGGAACTCCAGTGAATATGAGATGATGACTCGAGTTATAGCTGGTAGAAGCAAGGTGGAAGATAGAGTCAGGAGAGGCTGGTGATGAACTCTAATAATTTTATTGATGTAGACAAAAATCCATCTTAGGCGTGCTTCATTATCGTGTTTATGTGTGTTGTACACCCAAGAGAGGCAACACAGGTGTAGAGGCGTCAAGTCAAGGTGAGCATCCAACGTTGATAGGGGTAGATTAATCAATGTTAATCTCAGAGAAGCAATAAGAGGAGACATAAAGTCCTCCGCTCATGAGTATTCCTCTTTTGATGCTGAGGTTATATCCTAATTGAATTGGAAATTTGTATGTTGTTGAACTTAATGATTCAATCGACTCTAGTTCAAATTGATGACTGCGTTGAGTATTCAAGGAGTAAATGAACTTCCCACTAACTATATGGTTCTTCAAATAATTAGTCTTTCAGATATGGTGGATCTTTTACTGTACGTTAGGGAAGAGAAGCCTCATGCCAATTATTAGTTCCCAAGTGTAGCTCACTTGGAATTCACCACTAGAACAAATATGATATGATGTGATAGAGATGTCATGCTTCTAGCCACTTGATCTATAACAAGAGAGTGTTTGTATTGTTGCTGATGCGATGTGGATGAAGCAAGAACTTGGATAAAATTGGAGTCGAAGTTGGCATTGGCAGCGAGGCTATCAAGAAGTGTGAGACGGAGTGTGACCAGCTCTGTATTCAATAGGTTATCAATCCTCTTAAACATTCTATATAGAATGAAAGTAATTATCTTTGTCAATCTAAACGGATGACGGAAGACTGGAAGACTGGAAGTATGCGTCTTCTCAGTACCGGAGAGCACTTCGTCTTCACAGTAGTCATGTTCTTCACATCTTATGGTGTATATATACTGGTGATAGTTCCAGCATTCCTTAATTCCGATGATGATAGCTGGAAGTAGCTTGTGTCTATGCAATATGAGGACCTATCCGCTTTGTAAGGTGAGGAAGCTAGTGCCTGTGCTAGAGAAAAAAAATCTTGAAGCTGGCGTTATCTCAAATATAAGGATTTTATCTTATTGACGTTGTTAGCATCATCTCTACTTCCTTCTTCGATGCTAGTATCTCTAGGTAAGCAAGCTAGCACATATTTTATTTTTTTATTTTTTTGACGTGAGTAATTGTTCACGTGATTTTTTTTTATGTGAACAACTTTCATGTGAAAAAAGGTGGGAGTAGCATCTCACGTTCTTGATAAGTGCATAATTCACATTTTTTAGTGTCAAATCCATACTTTTTTTAGCTATAATTCTTGCATATTACTTGACATTATGTTTTTTTTCTATCTTATGTCTTATATTAGGTGAATAATCCAAAATCAAAGGAAATAACTACAAAAGTGCTGAGGAAATGGAGTTTACAAATCAATACCACTTGGAAGTCGTTCAAAATCATAATTCTTCACCTCTATCTTGAATATATTTGAAAGACAAAGCCAACGCAAAAAGAATGAGGTCATTCTGATATCGGATGAAGAAGTTATGTGCAAAACAAACTTTGAAGAATTGAGTCTACAGAGAGAAGTTCGACTGATAATTACTCAACACGAATCAGCCGAACCTGAAGCTGAGAAATCAAGTTTTTGGAGTATCCAGGAGAATTTTTGGCTAAAGAATGATTCAATAATGATAGCCGAACCCCAAGATGAGTTCTGAAAAAAGTATACAATAGAATGTTCGGCTAATAATGAGTTTGGAGAAGGGAGCCGAACTTTGGAGCAAGTTTTGGACGAAAAGAAGAGAGTGTCCAGGAGAAAGTTCGGCTGATAATTTCCTATCCAAAGTCAGCCAAACCTGACACTATTCTGGAGAAAAAATAACTTGTCAGGTTTGGATGGTAATGTCCATAATTGAATCAGCCGAACCTGACACCACCCTGGGACACTTTTGACGCGTTTTTGACTTCTAAAAGGAGGAAACCCGGTCCCGGAAGGATTTCTAAGCCCTGGGTATCATGAGCACTATATAAGAAGACTCCCAAAACTTTAAGAAAACATCTTTTACATAATTTTGCAAGTCTTGGAGGAAAGAACAACACAAGAGGTAAAAGCTATGGTTTCAGAGCGGTTCCATTATTGTAATGATTTCTTATCTATTTTCTATATGTATATCATGGATGCTTCTACATCCACGAGTATCTAAAAACCTAATTGATTGAGGATGAATTCTAAGTTCTAAACATGATTTGATTTGATACGTGAATCTATTCTAAGTTCTTCACATGATTATTGTTTGTTTCTACTATGAGGAATGTTTATGATTGATGAATTGATTGTTCTAGGTGGCCAACTAAATCAATTTCTTGATTGATCTATGATAATAAGGGTTAGGATATCTGTAATTGTTGAATAGTTCCTACACAAGTAGAACACGTGAGACCTTGCAGAGGGATTCTGTGGAGCTATCACCTGTAGAAACGACACTAGAAAGTGGACCTTTCGCTAAGAGTCTAACTATTAGGATCAATCTATAAAGTCACAAAATATAAAGCATTTGGCCAAATTACACTTAGAGTGTGCTACTTCTAGGTTGTTTAGACAAATAGAATCTAGTATTCGAGCGCTTCGGTACCCAGTGACCTAAGGACTTTCGAGGAAAACACTGCTCTAGCTGCTATCCTACAGTTGGTAATAATCTGTGATGAATGAAGAATAGATGAGTATATTAATTAAATGATTGCTTAGTAATGAAGAAGGATTCCTTGATCATATCTCTCTACATTTGTTTATAACCTAATCTTTTAATTGTTTTCTTATTTGTTTTGTTTAAAACCTAAAACAAACCCTCTTTGTGACACTTTAAACAACTTAAACACTTTGTTCCTCGTGGGAACGGACTTGACTTTCATTATTTTATTATTTAATTAATTGGAAATAAGATCACTGATTTGATTGCACCTACGACACGCAACAGTTTTCTCCTTTGCTAGCAGTATCTTCTGCCATAGGGAGGATGACCTTGACTTCATCGCTTGTCCCCGCTTTGTCTGTGAGGTGGCCCTCTCTTCAAATTCTCCAATGCCAGTAGCTTCAACACCAATTAGTGACACGCCAGAGCATTCGTCCTTCCCCTTTGTTGTTGCATCTAGGATCTCGAGCCGATCTCAGAGGAAGAAAAAAATAATGACATAAAACGGGATCTTGATGTTCCAAATAGCTCAGAACATGGCCGGGTAAGTCTTTATCTTGTATTGACCTTATAATTGCTTAGAATTATCGCTTGAATGAAGTAATGAATGAAAACTTGTATGAAAACATGAGCAATTTCGTGAAACTTCGTTGCTAGAAAAATTCAGACATAATGTCTTTACTGAAAACGCTATAGAATTATCATACGAAGTTCGTTTTCAATGATCTACCCCAAATTTTTCATGTACATGAGATGATATATCTCCTATCACGGAAGATTTTGAGTTTTGAGGTCATTTAGGGCCTCAAAAAGACAAATAGTAAATATTCAAGAAGAATTCAGGGAGTTTTCAGCTGGGAGATAGTTGAGAGTTTTGATCATATCTCTTAGCTCGTTTCTCCGATTGATGTGATTTTTTGATATGTTGTAAAATAAATCTATATGAAGAGTTTATATGTAACTCAACTTTATATTTATTACCAATTTCTGCCAGATCGCGACTTTGTACAGGGTAATGTAAAATTGCCTCAGATGAGCTTAATGTGAAACATGTTTTTAAGCCTCTAGGCTATTTGATTGATCTTTGGGTACTTGATGAAGTATACTAACATAATTAATCCACTTAATTTATAAAAATTCTTGTTGTATCTTGAATCTCATATTTTGTCATCAATTGGTAGTTTTACATGGCAAGAGTAGAGAAGAATGTAGCAGTAGTGTAAAGTAGTGATTTACTTTTGTTTCTCTTAGTGACAACACCTATAGATGGTTGAATGTTTTACTGCTTACTTGTGATCCGTATGTTAGCATACATCTCACATACTTCTTCATTCCTAGCCGGTCTGACTCTCTCCATCAAAGCAGGTGTAGTTGTAGTCGATTGCCTGAGTCTAGGCAAGAGTCTCTTGCATCAGGAGCACCAGCGCTGTAGTAGCAGAATTGGTGTTGAGAGTTAGTTATTGAACCTGACCTAAGATCAACCACTTCTGAAACTGAGAAGCATTCAAATAATTGAGAAATGGCAACTGAGAGATTGATCTCCCACTGTGGTTGCCAAAATGTTTGTGGGGAAAAACAAATTGAATGGTAATTTAGAAAAAAAAAAGTGGGGTGAGCAGGTGATAATTCGTCAATCCTTAAACATTTGTATTGTTGAAGTACTTTGTTTAGATTCGAGAGATCAATCTGTACAATCCTGGCCTAAACCAAGCAATGGCCGTTCTAGTCTTGCTTCAGTCACAAAAAGAGAAGGAGAAGGTTTGATCTTAGGGAGGGAAGCGAGAGAAGGTTGAGGTTAGAGTATCAGACTTTACATGATGTAATTGGTGTGAATAGATATGAACAATGCTCTCAATGAGAAAGTTGAGTGATCGAATTAGACTTGTCTCAGAGTTTGATTTAGAGTTCTTGACTAGCTGAAGAGTCTAGTAGACTAGAATAAATAAATACGAGTGCATGTTGTTGAGCATAAAAATTGTATGTGAGGACTCATACAAAAACATATGTGAGAGATCCTAGCATAGTTTAGGATTTGAAGCTTGTCAAAACCCTAATTTTCCAGACTAATTTTTTCACAAGAAAAAGAGAGGGAAGAGCGTCCACTTTTGTCTTGATGCAAGAGCTTCACTTTTTTCTCTTTGCACTCCTCCTCACACGTTGAGGGTAAAAGAGTAAATACCATTTTTTGACAAGAAGCAATTCATGTGGACTTGGCTTTCTCTTTTGAAAGCATGCGAGTTTTACCTTAAGAATAATCATGCAAGCTTAGCTGCTTGGCTAAGGTGCACATGTTGGAAGGTAAGAGGTAGAGAAGTCTCCCTCTTAAAAAAATTAGGGTTTGAATTTTATATTAAGAAGCAGGCAGTTCATGTTTTGCTTTTGATCAAAGCCTCACTTGTTGAGGGTAAAAGAGTAATAACTAAAATTGGAAGAAGTAGGACGTCCAGGCTTGGCTTTTGAGTGGAGAGGTGCAAGCTTTGCTTTTGAAGCAAAACACACGAGTTTTGGGAAGTTGTTCACGTCCAAAAAGAATAAGGTTAGCTTTACTTTTCAAAATTAGGGTTTTAAAATTTTGACACGCTTTTGAAACATTTATAAGTATTACGAATCTATTTTTTAAACCCAAATTAGGGTTTGAAAGTATTTAACACACTTTTGACATACGTATAAGTGTTGCAACTCTTATATTTTAAGCGTTAAAAAAAACCCTAAATTGAATTATTATTACTTTTGCAGAATTTCAAAGTTTAGTATTTCTCAGACCCGAGTCTTGAGAGGTGATTTACTATTTTATCCTTGTCAAAAACCCACCATCAACACTATGACGACCCTAATTGTTTATTTTTATTGAGTCTGTTTACGGTCCCATTGGTTTTTACCTTAAACAATGACGACCCTTGTTGTTTATTTTTTCTGAAGACACAATTTTTTGGGTCGCATCGGCTTATACTATAAACCATGACAACATTAGTTTTTGTGAAACCAAGGGTCGTCAGTGTATAATCATACTGTCGTCATGTTTAACCTAGGGTCGTTATGGTCAAAAAATTTGACCATGATGACCCCTATACTGAGTCTATGAATGTTAGTTCTGTGATTTTGATTTTTGTGTATTTTCAATTGTAGCATGCTTAAAAAGGTCAAGAAAGGAAAAGGAAAACATACACCCACTCCTCCTTCGAAACCTCCCCGTAACGAGAAATTCTTGGGGGATGGTCCGTTTCGCGGAAAACGTCCGAAATAGGTACTTTTTGTTATCCTTGAACGTGCACAACAAGGTAACGAACCAGAGGATTCCTCTTCTTCTTCCACATACTCTATTCCATTTGTGAATTCAGACAACGACAACAAAGAAACAGAATATAATGGTGATGGTGGAGAGGGTGGTTGTGGTGGTGCTTGTGGGTCTGCTGGTGCTGGTGGTTCTGGCGGTGGTGTTGCTGGGGGTGATGATGATGATGATGATGATGATGGTGGTGGTGGTGATAAGAAGGAGGAGGAAGAGGTGCAAGAAAAGACGGTTGTGCAAGCGAACGACAAGGGCAAGGGAAAGGCAAAAGCCCTACCCGCGAGGCACGTTCCCAAACGCCACTTGATCCTGGATGCTCAACGCAATGGAAAATCTAAAGGCTTACCCTTAGATGGAGGGAAATTTCTATTTGCATATCCTGGATCGTGGGCTCGTACTATCTATGAGACCATCGTAAGAATCTGAACTTTGCTTGTCAATTAACTTGCTGTTGTCATTGATTGTTTTCTTATTGTATTTTTTTCTCCCTATTTTGTAGGATCATACAAGTGCAACACTTCTTTTCAGACGCCAGTCTTTATACTTAAAAATGAAGTACTGGCCCCTAGAAGGAGAATGCGCAAGAGTTATAGCGTTAATCGAGAATTCTGTTTTGTATCAATGTCGTACAAAAATCCGTCATTGTGTTTGATATGTTTGCGGTTTCTTGCTTCTGTGGGAGGTTTTACCCCGAAGTAGATTGCTTCCAATGCCCCTTTAGAAAGATGGCTTTAACTCTTCACGATGGAGAAAAGATTATAGGGATACAGGTCGAAGAAAACTCCACCATGTCCAATTATAAGAGACAACTTCTTTGGCCTACAATTTATGAATTGGCCAAGAAGTTGTTTGGATGGGATGAAGAGGCGACAAAAGACATGTTGGTCATGGGGAAAAAGTAGCGGAGGAGAGAGTTCAATCTTATGGAGTTGAGGCGCAGATATTATGGAACACTCAAAAAAGAAAGAGATCATGGTTTTCTTTTTGTGGTTGAAGTTCGTGCTACGGCTGCCGGTTATCTATTATACGTGCTAGGGTCTGTGATGTTTCCCGACAACACAGGAAACAGGGTCAACGACAACTTTCTCCAGCTCTTGTATCCATTGGAAAATGTGAATAAGTATTAGTGGGGGAATGCATGGTAGCACACATGAATGAGGAGCTAACAAAAGAATCCAGGGAACAAACTTCTCAAATCAACGAGAATACAAGTCTACTTCAGGTAATTGAAGTGATCATATTTATTTCTCGGATGAATTATTCTTTTTTAGTGTCTTGTTTGATGAATACTTGTTTTATTGTTTTAAGGTGTGGATTTACGACCATTTTCCTTCGTTGTTCAAAGAGAAGGAACTCGTCAACCAAGAGGGACGAAATACATGTTCACTGGGGGTCAGGAGAAGTATCATGAGTCCATTTTGTTAGCTATGCGGGAAAGTTTGGGCAATATGACATCCAAAGATGTAGTCTTTGATCCATATATGAGAGATGACCCTAATAGAATGTAGGATGTATCTTTTTACTATGGTCCTTTCTTTCACCCTACCGGATTCTCAATACATGATCCGTCGAGAGTAATGCGCCAAATTGGGTATTCAAGATCCACGTGAGGAGGATTATGTACCAAAATTTCGACTCAACCTTGATGAATGCAAATCTGACGCTTATAGCGTTGAGGTGGTTTGCGACCCTCTACTGGGGACCCAACATTGGGATGATAGGCATGATAGCAAGGTAGACTACTCCCTTTGGGAGAATGTGAATGAGGGTTACGAGGTAAATATTGGTTACTTGGAATGGTACCAAAAGTTCTCCCATGATCGTGTGATACGGATAGATCCTTGTGGGCACAAAAGCAAAAAATCTTCTACTTTGGCATCCGACACCAGAACTGACTCTACCATTCTAAAGCTTGTCGTAAGTATTTTTTTCTTTCTTGTTTTCTTTTTGTTAAATATACACACTTATAAAGATGTTAACCTCTATTGCAATTTGAATGCGAATAGAGGGATCAAGTGAAGATTTTGATCAAGGGATTGTGTTACTCGAAGGGCAAGGGAGAACTGTTGACGCCTGACCAATAAGGTGAGTACATTGACTACTTGACACACGTTGAAACCCCGCTGCAAGTTAAATGTATGTTGATCTGGCTCGTGCAAGTAAGAGGACTCGGAAACCGTCTGCCCAAGTTATCCAAGAAAGTTTTGATACCCAAGGCGGAGAGATGCAAGAGGATGATTAAATAGGCGAAGGTGCTAAACAAGGCGAAGGAAGCCAAAGAGATGCTCGTCAAGGTCGTGGAAGTGAAGGACATGCATATAAGTGAGGCCAGAGATCATCTAGTAAGGGTCGTGGTCGTGGTTGAGACGATGTTTTTTTTTAAGACATTCCTAACTTCAACTTATATTTATTTACGGTTCTATGGTACAACTTAATTCGCTTTAAGAAAATCTTATATTGGAGACAATTTTATAGTAGGTGTGTAACATTGGTCTGAATTGATTGTTAAGACATTGTGGTTTTGGAGAATTTGAATAGTTTATGCCTAAATCATTGTTTGTGTCGTCATGGTATTTATGTATCGACCATGACGACCTTAGTATTCGAACTAAATAAATTCTATCAGATTCAGAGTCGTTATGGAAATAAATAGCAGGTTGAAGACCCCTTCTCTCACAATATGGAAGCTTATTTGTCATAGTTAGAGTCGTCATGATCAAATTTAGCAGGTTGAAGACTCCATCTCCTACACTTTTAGCAGCCACCCATTGCTATCGACCACGACGACTCCCCAACTCCCAAATAATAGCATTTATGTGACGGCTTGAAAAATTTTGTGCACCGATGCGAACCTAGTACACCAAAACATCCCGGAAAAACCAAAAAATTTGCACCTAGGATCGCCATGGTCTATTAGTATCAACCATGACGACTAAATCTCACCCATATAGTGGCAGATATGTGTCGTCATTGTTATTGTTATGAACCGATGCGACCATAAAGAACCAAAAGTCCAGGAATAACAACTCAGTGTTGTCATGGTGTTTTGGTTTCGACCCTGACAACCCTAGATGCAATTTGGAAGACATTAGTGGTCATTTCTGAAAGATAAAAAACACATTGATTTCAATAAGGCAATAACATTAATTTGGAAGACAATAACATTGATTTCATTAAAACACATTTAATATGGATGACGATGTATGTTGCACATCAAAACTTCGTCAATGAACCTCTAAGAACGATTACACAGTACCCCATAGCATTTTGCGTGGATGAACTTTCTTTCACCATTTCTTATTCGCCATAGACCATTAAATCGTTCCATTTGAATCAAAATGAGTTAAATGTTAATTTGCAAACATAAAATTATGAAAAAGGTACACAAAGTATTAAGTTTTAGTATGTTACTCACCTTTTCGGTAAGAGGAGCTTGGGGATGATGGTCGTTCACCATGTTTCTAACTTTAATGAACTCTCGAATTAAACTTTTGATGTAGTCGAATCGAAACGCCAATTCTCTCCATTTTCGGATTTTGGGAATCTCGGTGCGCTCATAATAGAACTCTTTCACTCTCTTCCAAAACATTAAATAAATTTCATCTGGACGTTCATGGAACACCTTAATTAAAGATTTAAGAGTTCCATATCTTCATCTGGTTCTCATTCTGCCATTGACATTGATGTCTCACTTTCAAATGAAAAGAAAAAACAAATGTAAGTTGTAGAAATAGCGAAAATAGAAGGTTTGGGGCAGTTTTTCTTAGATAAGGGGGTTGTATTGTATAGAAAAAACTCAAACGGTCATATAATTTTCAATTTAAATACTGGATCGTCATGGTCCTACACTATAAACCGTGACGATTCTGAAAAAGCTCATTAGAGAATAGTCTGGAGGTTAACCTTCGAAGTCGTCATGGTGTATGGGAATAAACCATGGCGACTCGTAATGATACAAAAATTAAACAACCTTTAGACTTAGATTAATAAGATAATTAGATTCAAACTTGGGTTCATTAGTAGTACATTAGAAGGTGAAAGCAATATAATGTAGGACAATGACATGTAGACCAGTTTGGTTTTACTAAACACATTACATATTATTCTTTTTCTCGGTGCGAGACTCAACTATTTGGGCAGCTTTGAAATGATAAAACGACTCTCCTCTCTATTTAGTATATGCTTCTTGTGGCGCAAACCTGTCCCCTCTGTGCCTAGCGAGAAACTCGTTATACTTAAAGTACAACTTCTTAACATGAATGGTCGTATGAGCAACATAGTCGTCCATGTAATCAAAGAGTAACTGATTTTGTAGTTGATGATGATGGATTAGTTCGTTTGCATCTTCTGAGTATCTCATCAGTTGAATTGGTGGTTGATGATGGATTTGTCATTGCAGTTGGAACCTTGTATGACTCTTTTTCAAAATAGAGTCGTTACACATCTTCTTATATAGGAAACAGATAAGAATGGTTGGGTATATATCAAACCCATCTTACTTTTTAAGAAATTGCACTTTTTTTCTACATCAATCATCTCCAACTAAACTATCACTCTCATATACTAGATTATGGCTCAACCTGGGGTTCAAGATCCTGATTTTACTTTGGATGAAGATTTATGTATTTGCCGCAACTATGTACTATGTTATCCAAAAAGAGGAGAAGAACGAAGGAAAGGTGGTATAATGAGTCAGAGTTATTGGAAAACCATCTATGAAAACTTTTGTTCTGAAACCGGTAAGCCTTATAACCGTGATCACGTCACGTTGATTTGTCAATGTGATATTATACGTATACAAGTTAAAAAATTTATAGCATTAGTTCGTATAATTGGTCAACTACGACTTAGGGGTGAAACTGACGATGAGGTTTTAGAGAGATATATTCAGGAATGGAGAAGATGGAAAATATGGCATTTTCAATACCTACCTCATTACCACATCCTAAAAAACTTCTTGCTCACTCGCAAACCTATAAACTAGTACGTTTGTAATATCATGTGGTTTAGTTGGTGATAATTTAATTATCTATGTAATTGTTTAATGGTGTAATGGTTGTAATGTAGTCTAAGTAATTAGAAAGGGGTGTTTATTTAAATTATGTCTTTTCAGGTTAATTTACGGTTGGTTTTGAAAGGTCGAACCCAACCGTAAATTGGGCTTGATCCACATATTTTTGTACAAGTCTTATTTGCGGTTGGTTTTGAAAGGTCGAACCCAACCGTAAATTAGGCTTGATCCACATATTTTTGTATAAGTCTTATTTACGTTTGGTTTTGAAAGGTAGAACACAACCGTGAATTAGGCTTAATCAACATATTTTCTTTCAAGTCTTATTTACGGTTAGGTTTTTAAACCAAACCCAACCGTAAATAAACATGGGTTTGTAAATTTTGTTAAAAGACTACTAAAAGGCAAAAACATTCCAACAAAATACTTAATTCATAATTTGTTCCCTTCAAAATACATATGATTTTGTCACTACCAATATTACATATAATCAATATGTCTATATTGTCATTCCGATTCCGAGTCAGAAACAATTTGTGTGAAGGCTTTCTTCGATAGTTGTAATGCGGTCCAAAGTTCGAAATTTTGCTCGAACCGGTTACACCAAGACTTGGGGAGTTCGCCATCATATCCAACCCTTAATGGGGGTAATGGGCTTCCTTCTTTCAACTTGAGACCAACAAAATGGCACATACAGCATCCCCATCACACATCTTCTCTTAGCCAATTTTTCAACAAAGGTTGTTCTTGTTGGTGCAAATGTAAGGCTACATCCAATTGAGATATAATGGATGACGTAATTGAAAGCGTTGGCGAGTATTTGGACCCATATTGGGATGCACATCCAATAGTCGCTTGACAAATTCTTGTGGCCTATTAAACGTCGTTCGAATGCAACGAACTTATCGTTTAACTCCGACTTTTGTTCTTCCGGTTCTCCGGATACCATCATTGGCTTGTAGAATTCCAGGTAAGAACATAGTTCAACCGCACATCTATGTCGTACATAAGTGCATTCTTCCTAACCCAACTTTTTTGCTTCGCTAAAAGGTCTGACTTGTTCGACGAACACATGGTAACCACAAATACCATCACCGGCAACATCGTCGGTGGCCTTTATGTATTTACGAACAAAATCCAGAAAATATAGTAAATAATTTCCATATATAATGTGTTCGGTTAGGACAATTTTACCTTTCTCATCTCTTGACAAATTAGATGGTGTTTGCATCAATCCTTTTGCAACCCGGATCGTATGCGGCTCTTCAACCAATGATGTATTTCTCTTGGCATACAATTCGCTTCTCGCTAATTCTTTCATACTAACTCTTATTGAGTTTGGATTGGCGAAAACATTGATCGACTCAACCCCAACACTTGATGGAGTCATTTGTGAATCTTCAAGTACCCGTTCATTTTGCTTCACCTCAACTATTCTTCTTGATAGCGAAATATCGGACCTTTTCCCTTGGCACCAACTTTGATAATTGAGCTTTCTTTTTCTTTTTGAAAGGGAATCTCAAGACGTTTTCCTTTATCATCTTGACGGCTTGGTCCTCTTCCGTTTGACTTCTTTTTCATTTGTTTCTACCTTGAACTTCCTCCACCTTCTCATCCTCTACTTCATATTCCTTTTTCAAATGCTCAAAACCCGAAGGTTCTCTTTTCTTTGATTCTTCCAAAAATTCGCTCGCTTTCTTTCGTAATACAACCCTCTTTTGTTTCGTAGGAGGCCTACCCTTTCTCTTCCCTTTAGTTGGTTTCTTGAAATCGTACCTTGTATGTGGAAGCACGAAATTGCTCAACTTACTCAACCATATTTTCCTTTGCATCCGATTTAATGTGGAGTATTTCTCGGCTAGAGATTTTTCAATGTCGGTAGCAGCAAACGATCCACCAAAATCTTGATCGACGATGGGTTCATTGAAAGACAATTGTTGTCGAAACGGATCAATATCTTGAATTGGGATCACATCGTCTTCTTCGTACTTGGCCATCATATGGCGGAATGGGAGCCCTAAACTTGACATGTTAGGACAAACACACTCTTCTTCTCCGTGCAAGTTGCCAAACCTATAATGATTAACTTCGTACATTATCTTATCAATTGAGCAATGCGACACCTTATAAGAAATTCCCTCGAGCCATGGGTCGTCTTTATATTGGAGGTGTTTTCTACAACGGCTTCTTTCGAAATTCTCCTTAACTTTATCAAGGTCAAGGAGGAAATAATCGTGCATGGTTTCGAAGACCGTAACAAACGCACCATCACAACTATGAAGCTTCTTCTTCAATCGGTTGTGAGATGACTCCACGGTACTTGTAGCTTGGTTATCAAAGTGCTTATATTGGTTTGTAAACGCCGCTACAAACTTCTCTTTGTGCGGATTCAACCAATGGTTCATCAAATACTTCATAACACTTGGATAATTTCTCCAATGCAAGCCTAACATACAAATATTTTCTTCATAATCTTTCTTGGTGATAGACCATGTTAAAGCTTCCGACTCCATTTGGAAACTAGCCTATTTTAGTTCCGCCAACTTGTCATCCTCCTCGAATTTTTCTTTGGCCTTTTCTTGTTGATGTACCGGTAATTTCTTAATTTTCTCCATCTCGTTTTTCTTTGTTGGCCGAATAATTGGTTTGCACTTGGTTTGAATATTGTTCCACAAGTGGAACGTGCAAAGAAGATTATGAGCATCCGGGAAGACCCTTGTTATTGCATTCATCAAGGCTTTTTCTTTGTCGGTGATAATCACCTTAAGGGTATATCCTTCCACGTAGAATATTTTAACTTGTTCCAATGCCCACACATAGCTTTCTTCGAGCTCGTCTGTTAAAAAGCAAAATGCAACACTAAACGGGGACTTGGTAGAAGTTTTCCCGATAAAATTCAAGATCGGGAGCTCATACTTATTAGTTTTGTAAGTGCAATCCATTAGAAGCACTTGATGGGAGCACCGTGCTAACTTCATAAACTCGGGATGAGCCAATAAAAGATGATTTATTTCTTTGTCCTCATCTTCTTCATGGAACATAGTGTAGGTGTGTTTCTCCCCCAAGTACATAAGTTTTTGAATTTGGTCCCTTTCTTGCCATTTATCACTCTTCAACTTGGCTTTTGCGTTGTAGATGGTCTCTAAAGTAGAGATATTCTTTGGGTTTCTTTGCTTAATGTGTCTGAGGATATCAATGGGCTTCACCCGCTTTTGGGTCATGGAATCTATGATGACCTTTTATTCTTCAGTGAGCCATGTCGCATAAGGATATGTTAACAAACTCTCTAATGGTAGGTGGTTGTGACGACCGCATACAACTCCAGATAAAAACCACTTATTTTCCTTGTTGGTTTCAAATTGAAGATTGAAAGGGCATCCCCTCTTATTAGTGAAAGTAGTGTTCTTCCTCTTCGTCTTTCCTACAAACTCGGTATCCTTCTTCGCATGACTTGTATGTAATCCACTACACTCGCAAACCATTTGGAAGCGGCGCTCATTCGCTTGATTGTTACAAACAATCACACACATGATGTGTTTGCCATGTTCTCTAGCCCGTTCATTTGCATGATTTTTCTTTTCCCATGTCTACATGGTCCAAGAATACAAAGTTAGAAAGAAAAAAAGACTTAGCAATATTTTCCAAAGGAATTAACAACTTATCTATAACCTACCAAATCGTTCAAATAGTGATCCGTAGTATCTTCAGTTAGAATATCATTTGGAGGAGGCTGAGCATACATTGGGTGAAGTGCAATCTCCCGCTGAACCAAAAATATCAAAGAATTAGTCAACAAAACACATGAAAAGAGAAATTTACGGTTAGGTTAAGAGCATCTAATCCAACCGTAGGATAAATTACGATTGAGTTTTAACCCCAAAACCAACTGTAAAAAACAAAAGAAATACACAGATTCAATTACGATTGGGAATAAAAATCGAACCCAACCATAAATTATTTTTACGTTTTGAAAATGTTGGTCGAACCCAACCATAACTAGTGCAATAAATAGCAATAAATACCCATGCACATAATGAGTTACGGTTGGTTTCGATGCTAAAAACTCAACCGTAAAAAAAGTTACGATTGGGTTTTCTGCATGAAAATCCAGTTACGGTTAGATGAGGATGAAAATCTAACCGTAGAGAAGGTTTACGGTTGGGTTCAAGAAGAAAACTCAACCGTAAACCTGCCTGAATCACAAAAAAAATCATACTTTTTTACGTAATTTCATCAAATTTGAGCCATAAAAAGACCAAGAGTTTAAGTTAGAGGAATACCTGACTTCTCTCGGCTAATGAATCTTCACTTTGATGGCTAGTTTCTTCATTTGGTTGAGATTCACCATCTCCACTTTGAGTTAAAACATCTCTACCATCCAAAAGATCATCCATAGTTGGGTCTCCATCAATGGGTATATAAAATTTGGTTTGGTTATCATACAAGGATTCATCCATGTCAAATTTTTCACTAGAATCACTCAGTTTGGTTAAGTGAATCAAAATCTCCAAAAAGTTTTTTTTTTCTTCTCCTTTTTTTCTTCCCACCGAGACAAACATATAAAAATATGATTTAATTTAAATAAGTATAACATTATTTTGGATTAATAATTATTAAACTAATATATTAATTAATTAGATTAATTATTATTACCTAAATAAAGATAGCTTAGTCGTTTTAGATATATATTAGATAGAAGGTTTTTAAAATTTGTAATTAATAATCCTATTTTATCTTCATAAAAAATTCCTTAACCATAAACCCTAGAGTTCTTTTCAAAATGGAATAGTTAATTTGTTACCATTCCTCCTAACGTATGATACCTGAACAAATTCAAATTTAACCAAAAGTTGTTTTATTTCTCTAATAAGTTTCTCATTCTTCAACAAGATTTATAAACTGTACAATTACACCATCTTGACTATATGGGACTAAGGTCCTAACATTTAGATGTTTTCTTGACCCCGAAATGGTTGGATACTAATGTTTTTTGGTAAATAAAAACAAAATCTGAAAGGGCTTCTAAGAATCTAAATTGCACCCAATAAGTGCAAGATGTTATTCAAACCTCCACACGGGAACAAAGAACTCCATTTTACATGGAAAATTATGTCACCCACTGAAATTTCAAGATTGTTGAGGGCATGGTTGTTCTCTAATTTTCAGGTCAAGTAGGGGGTACTTATTGATTTGGCTGATAGCTGACTAGGAATAAGTAATATGGGGTTGATATGACATGAGTATATCTACCTATCTTCGTTATTTGGCGAAACTCGAGTCAAGTGTGTTCTCGCACAACAAATGAATCCCGTACTCAAAGTTGGGAAAATGCTAAAATGCATTCCGAACGTATAATACAGTACCTTATCTTACATATGCTGATAACTCATATACAAAAACCCCATACAATAACACAAGTTAAATGTCCACTTTCAAGAATAATCCGATTGAGATTCGTAAAATTCACTAGGGCAAGGTGACATAACCTCTTCTAGCATCTGTAGAGCTCGATTCATGCAAGGGCGATCGTCTGGATTGGCATCAGTGCATTTTGCAGCAATCTCAAGAAGCGCTTCTAAAGTGTCCACATTGGCGTCAGTACACTTTTTGTCCACAATATCCTCTAACTTGTTCTCTCCCACCATAGTGTTCATCTGCAACACGGTGAAGGCCTTAGATGCTTAATCTTTTGCGTAGGAGAGAAAAAATAGATACGAAAGTTTGAAATACTTACCCAACCAACAACATTTAATCCCCTCTTGACAAAGGTTGAATCAGTAGGTCTCTTTCCAGTTACAAGCTCTAACAAGAGAACACCAAAGCTATAAACATCCGACTTCTCAGTTGCCCGTCCACTTTGCAGATATTCTTTACAAGTAGTGAGTTAACACACAAAATATCAAGAACGAGTACAATAATTTGATCTAAAATGACCGTATATACGCATCACAAACCTTCAGTTGAAGAACAAACTAACCTGGAGCTAAATAACCAAATGTTCCAGCAACGACAGTGGTGACATGTGCATCCTCATCTACCAAAAGTTTAGCAAGGCCAAAATCGGACATTCGTGGTTCAAGGTTTTCATCAAGGAGTATATTGCTAGATTTTATGTCACGGTGAACTATGCGCGGACAACAATCATGGTGTAAATAAGCCAATCCTCGGGCAGAACCAAGGGCTATCCTTAAACGAGAATTCCAATTCAAGACCTGTTCTTCTTGACCATCTTCCAAAAAAAAACATCAAGGCAGGAGATGAGAATTCAGTTTTTTCTAAGAAATTTTCTAAATAAGGATAAACTTACCATGAAGTAAATCATCTAGACTACCCAAAGCCAGATAATCATAGATAAGAAGCTTGGCAGAAGGAAGTCTACAATAACCTCGAAGATTAACAAGGTTTATATGATTGATACTGCCCAAAATCTCAAGTTCTCTCTCAAAAACTTCATCACATCCTTCTCGACTCCTATCTATCCTTTTAACAGCAAATGTACTGCAATCATTCATAACCATTCTGTATACAGTGCCAAATCCTCCAGACCCCACTACATGTTCTTCATCGAGTGACTCAAGCTTTTCTATGATCTCATTTGAGGAATATGGAAGGTCGCCGTGGAAAGTAATAAGCCTTGCGCCTATTGAGATAATGGAAAACTAGATTATGTATATACTTTATGAGAGATAGAAATTTTTTACAAAAGAGAAAACACAGATCCACTTACTTGGGTCGGGATCAACTTGTTTATTGACTTCCCTGTACTTCTTTGCTGTTCTTTCCTTCTTTGATAGTAAAGAAATCCATAGGAAACTTAGCAGCACAAGAAGTGCAAGACCCATTGTAGACATTGCAGCAATAAGAACTCCATTGAGATAATGAGAAAACCGCTTAGAAGGGACTACAGGTACCATCACCAATGTCAAACCATGCCATTGTGTCAGTAATTAGGTGTTGAAAATGTTGTAACAAACCAGCGTGGCGTAGATATCAAGTTTTACCTTAGAAAATTAATTCGTGTAAACATCACTACAACTGCTAATGGATTGGAAAATTTTGGATGTCATGAAATAAATTGATGATATCCTACATCATACCTGCTGTTTCATCTTTTTCTGCATGTGGTACGACTGCGGGGAACCCTAGTGATCCAAGACATGGCTTCTGAAGTTGCAGGCCACAAAGGTCTAAATTTCCAATGAACCTACACATATATACAAATCCAAAATTATTTTACATAAAGTATAACAGAAACATGACACGGGAAACCAATCCAGAACTATACTACATATAGTGTAACAGAAATTCAATTGCATATGTCATGCAGGTAACATGGAATATTTTAAGCTGCAAAATTGTGAAGTGTAAGGAACTATAGCTGTAAATATGGAGGAAAGCGCTGCAACCTTCACTTCCTGAATTTTTCTATGCTATACAAGAACATGCACTTCTAACTGCAAGCAACCAGAATTACAAGCACAAGTAAATTAGAATAATCACAGTACGACGAGATGACTTACGACTTGTTCCCAAAACCGACAAGAACTCCAACATTTGGGATTTCACCAGAGAAAAAGTTGGTTGATAAGTTTCTGGAAAGCACATCAGCATACCATATCAAATAATACCAAAACAGCACTTAACAACTGTAAGCCAATCTATCCACAAAATAAATGTTCAATAACATGAAAAATAGCATGGATGACAACTTACAAAAAGTGCAACCGAGTAAGACAACCAATGGAGGAAGGTATGGATCCCTTAAGTGAATTGCTCGATAGATCCCTACACTCGTATCCAAATTATACAGTGAGCTGGAAAATCAAACGCATTTACTTGCTCCACTAAAAATTACAATGCCTACCAACTAATTAAACCAAATTGAACACAAGATAGGTACTGGACTTAGAATGTCTTACAATATGATAAGATTTGTAAGATTTCCAAGCTCTGGTGGTATACTTCCTTGAAGATAGTTAGCCCTTAGATACCTGAATCAACAAAGCAAACCCATTGGACAAAGTTAAATAGCTACGCAAATGAAGCTAATACTAAAGTCAGGTACTCAGAAAATGTGATAACCACTTACAATGCCCTGAGTTCCAAACAATTAGAAATTTCATTAGGAATGGCTCCATGTAAGCTATTCTGATGAAGGGCCCTGATACAAATTAACAACAAAAATCACACTCCATAACCAAACTTCAGTTAATGTTAAACAGTAGAGAAACAAAAGAATTAAGTGATGCTTACAGTCTCTGCAATCTCTTAAGCTTTCCAATACTAGGAGATATTGTCCCTCCAAGTTGCATATTTGGTAAGTTTCTGAAAATCCATTAACTAAAATCAGAGAGAAAAAGCCTTATTTCAGCTGAAGTAAAGGAATGTTGGGGAGTTAAAAGAAACATACATAGAACTAACAAGATTGTCATTCTTATGACAAGTGATTCCGGTCCAGTTACAAGGAGATTCATCAGAATATATCCAGTTATTAAGTAAACTTCTACTGTCATTCAAACACCCTTTGATTTCCAACAATGCCTTACCTAAACTCATAATCATAAAGAACAAACACAAAAAGTTAGATATTAAATCAAAAGGCGAATGAAAATCTAAAGTACAGAAAAGGGTTTTCAAATTTTTACCATCCTGTGTTAGAGCTACAGAGTTAGAACTTAAAAGGGTTATTAAGATTACTACTGTCAGTAATGAAATGACTAGAACCAAAAAACCCATTTTTCTCTGGAGATGAAACAAATGAGGTTTGTTGTTGGATTCTAGGATTCTTCTATAGTTAGCACTGTTGAAGAAAAAGAAACAAAGATCATGGAAGCAGTCATTATAGAGAGGAAAGTAAAACCTCTACTGTAGTTTTTACTTTTTTTTGGGTGCTTTTGTTTGAGAGGGACATCAAAATATGAGCTTTTTACTTTTGTTGGTAGCCATTGGAGTAGTGTTTTTGCTTTGGAAACGTATTAAGCATCATTGATTTTCCTTGGGATGTAGGCTAGTTAAATCTTTGGCCGTTCAGGGAGTACTTGAAAGCTCAAACTTTGAGATTGCTGCAGGATGTACTAATGGGTTACTCGAATTTTAAGGCGATAGGTATTTATTATAGTTGTTCTTTTTCAACAATGGTTGTTGTGAAAGTTACTGTTGTTGCAGTGAATGGGAAGCGTGAAGTGGATTGGTCTCGCATGGGAAAGCGAATAATCTACTGGTCTAGGACTCTAGGCAAAGGTGTTTTTCTTTCTTTTCTTTTTTTTTACTGTGTGACTTTTTTTTTCTTATGACACTATGATATAATAAATAAATAATTTAAATAATTAGATTTTAGCATCTAATTTTATAATTGAAATTATGTTAGGTTTTAACAATATTAAAATTTGGTGCGTATATTTAACCGTGTTAACGGTTACAAAACATAATCATATAAAAATGATCAACTTAAAATTAGATTTTAATTTATTTATTAAACCTGCCATTGTATTATCTTTAAACTATTTTTTTTTTCTTCCATGCTTTTCACAAACACATATAAGGTCAGTTACAAACGGTATGTTTTGTTCAAGGTGATTACCATTGATCCGTATGCTAGCTACTTAGGCTGGATAACAGCTTGCTCTTCTATAGGAGTTGGATATGGTTTATATGCGGGAATAGAATCTGATGCACGTTGATTGTTTTCCCTGGATGTGATTTTTTGGGAATCACAATATGATGTTCGAATATTTGGCTTAAGAATCATGAAATGGGTTCTCAAAGAAATGAGAATCCAAGACATTTTTATGTTATTGTAGTGTTCGTAATGACATGGCAGTAGCAATTCATTTCATTTTTTATCTGATGATGCAAATGCAAGTCTATTCCTTGGTTAGAAGTGTGTTGTGTCCAGGGATTGTGTGGGTTCGAGTGGGGAATTAGAAGAGGGATTCGAAGCTCAGGAAGAACACAAAGAATGGTACTCAAATCTGGAGAATTTGGCTTGGTCTTGAGGTCGTTTTGCTGTTGATAAAACAACTAAGTAGTGTAGTTGTTGCTGTTAGAGAATAAAAGTCAAGATAACACATGTCCAACGATTAGGGAACGAAGCAGAGATTCATAGAAGAGCGAGAAGCACACAATCAAAGTCTTATAAAAGTTCAAATGGATGACATATGTGAAAAGACTGAAAGTATCATCGCATGATCGACACGTAAGAACGGGAAAGTAGTATTGTTCTGATCGAAGTAAGAGCATTAAATGCGAATGAAGGGGAAAGTAAGAGCATTAAATACCTATAGATCGGGAAAGTGAAAATCCTAACATTGGCTGTTTGACTGACACCGAGGATCGGGAAGAGGATGACTCATAAAATACGAGATTGACACCAAGGATCGGGAAGAAGATGACTCATAGAATACGAAAGACACGTGTCAATGATATAAAGTTATGAGACAAAAATATGAAAGCATGACAATGTATAAGCAAGAAGATGCATGTCAACCGCACGATGATCCTGATCCAAAGATAATCTTAAAATAAAGAGAACGTAAGGAAGTAACGGGATAAGAGGTATCAGACCAAAAGAATATAGCGGAACGATAACCAATAAATTGACAAACAAGATCGGGAAAACATGATTCATCAAGCATAAAGGATAGACAGAGAGGACAAAGAGAGAGACCCATTGAACGACCTATAAATAGAGAAGTTCATTCATCAAAGTGGTGGTCGGAAAAAAGGAGGAGAAAGGAAGATTAAGAAAAAATAGGGGAATCAAAAGAAAGCTATTATGTATGTATTTAGAGAGTAATGTGAGATTATTAAAGTGTGAATGTATTTATTTCATATTTGTAAAAATCTTGAACTTGATAAGTATAATTCTAATTGAATGTCCAATTTGGTGAATTGTTATTCTTTAATATTTATGATTGATGTGTTCATATGATTTGGTTTGAATATGTTGATGATATAGTGTAGCAGAACATATTGTAAGGATTTAAATCTAGATCTTTTAACAAATCATTAGTTGTTTTTGTTAATGAGAATTTTGGCATAAATAGTTGCTATTGTTCTAAATGGTGATTTAAGGTTTATGTACGGCTACAAGTTTTGGGTAACTGTCGAATTTGTGTATTAATGCAGGGAAGGAGATAAACAAGGGTTAGAAGAGGGAAGAAGACCTCATCTCTGCAACACTAGTTCACACCCAGCAAGTGTTTGAAGAAAGTTTCAAAAGAAGATCTCCTCTACACTACCAGTTCTTATGTTACATTCACCAGGTTTCAATGGACTGTGGGGGTATGCTTGATGGGTTAGAACAGGATTTCAAAGTGAAGTTGAGACATAGAAGGAGATATGGTTACGAAATTGTGGAGATATGGCGTATTTTTGGCAGCGAGAAAAACGTTAAAGAGAGTTGATGTGGTTGCTGGTTTGCTGGCCATGATTTGATCACATTCCTATCTTCTGCTAAATGTTTCGGCAGAAGATAAAACAGTCGGTGAAAGATGCAGAAAGATGGTGAAAGATATAAAATTGAAGACGAACAAGTTGAAGAAAACGGTCGAAGCAAAGAATTCACTGAAGAATTATTCTTATAACATGAGGAACACTGTGAAAGATGAAAAATTTGTAGGGAAGTTGGAGTCTTTGGATAAACCAAAGATTGAGGAAGATGTAGAGGAGACCATAAGATGGTTAGATGGGAATCAACTGGCAGAAGAAAAGGATGGTATAGTTAGTAAATAAAATAAAAGTTAGGTTTAAGTTAGTAATTTTATTTATTTAATTACTATTCGGATAGTTAAGACGGTCAATCATGGTCCTGGGTGTTACATTCTAATATTTAACTGGGATTTAAACGTAATTTTGATGATATAGTTAGATATTAAAATCTAACCCTAAAAAAATTGATATTGAGTAGTCTTTTCTTATATTACTCTCATAAGGCTAAGCTTTTACGATATTAGTGTGAGATGATATCCATGCAACGTTTTAAAAACAGGATCGGTTATTAAACCAGTAAAATTACTAGGTCAGGATTAACTGATTTAACCAGTGATTTAACTGGTTGTTCACTAGATCATATATTTAATAAAAGGGAAATTGGTCTATTGTCCAAGATTCCCTAAAATATGGTTCTAGTGGACTTGTAAAAATTAGGGATGGGTGAAATTGAGACAAAAAAACAAGACAATTATGTCCCTCATTTTTATATTTATTTCTTTTTTAACCTTTTCTCTCTAATTTAAAAACAAATCATAAAAACATTCATAACTTTGAAAATATATATCCGAATTTAATAAAACTTATATTTTTGGAAAGGATTTTAAATTATCTTCAAAACAAGATCCACTGTTGATAGTAAATTCAAAAGTTTTTTTTTCGAAAGAAAACGCTAAGATAAAACTGGTTGCATCTTGAATTAAAATAAAATAGAAAAATGTGTTCAAAAAATAGCTTGGATGAAACTGGATGAAACTGGATGCATCCTGTTTAAAACTAAGAAAATAAAAAATATTCGAATAATAGCTAGGATGAAACTGGTTGCATTCTGGTTTAAAATAAAATAAAATAAAAATATATTCGAAAATAGCAATGATGAATCCGGTTGCATCCTAACTTGAATTTGTTGTCATCCATGTTTATACTAGTATGAAACTAGTATCATCATGCTCAAAACACTCTGAAAAGATTGGTACATGGCTCAAAAGTGCTTGAGAAGAAGAAAATAAGCTAAAAATAATTAAACAGGAAATATGCAACGTTTTTCTGGTGTTACAGATTAACTGTTGCAATGAAACTGAATATAAACGTTGCAAAGCTGAAGATAAGTGTTGCTGATTGGTTGAAGAAACTGTTGCATCTGAAGATAAACGTTGTAAAGTTGAAGATAAATGTTTCTGATTGGTTGAAGAAATCGTTGCAGCTGAAGATAAACGTTGCAAAGCTTAAGATAAACGTTGATGATTGGTCGAAGAAACCGTTGCAGCTGAAGATAAACGTTGCAAACCTAAAGATAAACATTGTTGATGGGTTGAAGAAACCGTTGACTTTTCTCTGTTCTTCCCGTCTTCTTCAACAGCAACAACACATAATTTTATGAATTGATTTTTTTCGTTCTTTTTAGCTTCCTGAGCTCGACCCAACCTTCCTAACCTCTTTTGTGACTCAACCAAACCTTTTTATATACCACATGAGCAAGGAATTCTCGAGAATTCCTCCCTGGAAGTTCTGGCCAAAACTTGGACTATGGCGTGAAGGAATCTTGGACTAAACAGGACCACCTTATGTACATTAGTAGTTTGAGAATCTCAAAAAAAAAACAAAAGAAAAAAGAGAAAAAGAAAAGTCGACAGACAACGGTATAATCAATAACATGATATATGTTGTTGCTGTGTTCTTGGCTTCGTTATTAAATGAAGTGGTTAACCGTAACAATGACGCAAGGATCATAGATTCAATATATATGGGTATTTTAGTCTATTTTGTAATAATTAATTTTATTAAAAGATAAATTTTTGGATAAAATACTCAATCTAGGATATTAGAAAAGTATCTAAAAGTTCATGGGTATCAGAAAAATATCTTACTTTTTGTCTTCTAGACCCAAAAAAATCAACCTATAGATTATTAAACCAACAATCTCTTAATAAATAAAGAATTATAATTATAAATATATATATTACAAGAGTGTTGTGTAAGCATGATGTTTTGATGGCCCACCATTACACCATCGAGAATGGTCCAGGCTCCTCCACAATTTGGTTAAGCTAAAAACCAAATTTAGAAACTAGAAAACTTAATCCATAAAGGATTAGTACGGTACTCATGTAACATATTATTATGACATTAACTAACGTGTCCTTTCTATATTCTATTATCATGTATACATGTATTGGCTATAAATAACCCTTACCTCTCGTGTATTAAGTTATAAAAAAGAAAAAACTAATAAACCTTCTCTGATTTTCTTACAGCATATATAAACATATATATAATATATATGCCCACTCTATTGATATTTCATGTTTCGTTTGAGTAAATCAAAGCTTTTACTCATGTCTTCAAGTTTTAAGATATCAACAGATAATGAATAGCTTGGTATTTAGCCAACAAAATATAACAAGGAGTAATATCTAGATAGCACTGGTCCTATCTAACATATATGGTCGTGCTAGTGGACCTAGTGGTTAGTATAAATTAACAATTCAAGGATGTGAAGAAAAGAAAATTAATAACCGATTTCTTATAGACACCCCTCAACTAAATCTACTGATTTGTATCTTTTCTATTCTCCTTTCTTTTCACAGTCTACGTCTTTTTATTCTACCTTTTTCTCATAAACGTATTAACAGGAGAATAAAAATGGAAACATTTTTATTTCTTTCTTCATTTATTCCTTCACATTGTCTTTGAAGTTTGAGTTTTTTTATAAGTATTGTAGTTATTACCGACAAATTCTTCTTTTTTTTATTTATATATTAATAAATAAATAATTTGGTATGATGTATCATAGATCTGATATAATAGATGATTATAGATCTGATTATTTCAATAATTACTGATTAATGAATTTATTTTGCACATAATAGGATCTGTTGAGCTTCTCTCGCAGAGAGTAAAAAAAGGTTCGAGAATTTTTTTTAAAAAAAAGAGAAAAAAATCTTAAAACCGAAAGGTAAAGTAACCGGGTGAACCAGGTACAAACCAGCTGGGTCGGATGGGTCAACGGTTGGACCGTACGGTTTGACTGGTTCTCTGAATTTTTAACATGTTAGTGGGTCAAGGGTGAACCAACCTTTTTCTTCTACGGGTTCACCGGTTGAACCAGCCGGACTGATCCGGTTCTTAAACATTGTATCCATGAATATATATCTATTGTCTCTACCTCTTCTTCTTTTTTTTTACTCAAAAAAAGGCTATATTGAAAATGAAAACAAAATCACCATAAAGAAGTGGTAAAATTGTGCAAAAAAGATAAGCTACCAAGTAGCATTACATAACCAGCAAAACGACCAAAAAGCTAAGAATCGGATAGAAAACAGAAAACTACTAAATGCCTATAACAGCATCCCAATTGTCCAGTACAATACTATTTTCTTTAATGGCTCATCAGATGATACTTTCTATCGCACAATCTAGGGGTTTTATACAGGGAGTAACCCTTACCCTCTTATCTCTTCGATATTTATATGGAATTTTAATTTAAGTTTTTAATTCATGCTGAAATGATCCATGGTATTAAGGTGACCATAGTCCAGCAATTAGTCATTTGTTCTTTGTCGATGATAATTTTATATTCGCTAAAGCTATTATTCATGGTGCTAATAATTTAGACAATATTATCCATCTTTTTAGCAAACTTTTTGGTCAGGCTATTGACTTTGAAAAGTCAGGTTTAGCTTTCAGTCCTAAGATTGAAAATTGTACTATTTGATAGGTGTCTGAAACACCTTAATTAGTAGCAATTGGTTATGTTTTCTTTGCTATTTCTCTTATATTTTTGTGTATATTACGCATGTTTTCTATTTTGTAGGTATTTTGTAGTCATTTGAGCAAAAAAAGAAGAAATTAACTAATTTGAGTAAAAAGGGAAAAACGGTCATTTCATGGATAAACACTAATGACATCCTGTCCACGGCTAAGGGATACCCAGCTGAATTTCGAGAAGAAGTACTAAAGGCAATCACATATATACTTAGGGCACTCACTTTAACTAAGTCATATATATATATACTAGTTGTGAGGCATCAAGTGGTAAAGTCTTTTCTCCACAACCATATTAGTTTCATTGTTATTCTTTTAGTTTGTATTTCATATTTTTCGAAGAAAAAAATGAAAAAAAATCAGAAAAAATAAAGAAAAAAAATATTTTATATTGCTTTAGTATATATTTCTTTTTGTATTTATTCAATAAGGCCGTGGGAAAGAAGAATTATATAAAGAAATTTCAAGCAACAAGATTTTGAGGAGAAAAGAGTTAAAAATTGTCGAAGTCCTCCGAAGTTCAAGAGTTCATCATCTACATTTGAAGCCGAAGATGAAGACGTTTCTATAGGACGTTGTGAGAGTGGTGCTGATTGTAGATTGGATGAGAAGGTGAATGAGCATTCCCATCCTTACATAGTGGTTGATTTCCTTTCTTAGAGATCATGAGAAAAAAAGTTATTTTCTTCTCACGTTTCTATGGGATATTCAGATATAATTCGGAAGGTTTTACCTTCCCACCATTCAACGTGTATAGGATTTCTATTTTCATTCCTGCATGCACACATGAGAACCATAAAGTGCGTCTTTTGAGTGCGATTTCATAAAACCTTATTGGTGAGACAGAAGTCGAAACATTCGATCGCTCTCGAACTTAAATTCTTTCATATGGTGGTTTTCTCCTAACTCAAGAGTTAAGTATGCTAATAATGTTCTTTGATACATCTAACTTCTTATTATTAGTGTGCAAAAACTTTATGTCTTTTTAGCTCTTTGGATGCATGTGCTTTTGGGATATTTGAAGTTGGAGTAGGTTTTGTGAGTAAATCTCTTGTAAACCCTCACGAGACTATAACTCGTCCACTAGGGACACCTAGGGGTTTAAAGGCTCGTTACACATGCTAAGTGCAACCGTATCCTCAACGAAAAGGAGTTGTTGTATTTTAGTTTAGTTTATCTTAGAATTAGTTTAGTTTAGTTTGCTCGAGGACTAGCAAAGTCTAAGTGTAGGGGAATTTGATAGGTGTGTGAAACACCTTAATTAGTATCAATTGGTTATGCTTTCTTTGCCATTTCTCTTGTATTTTTGTGTATATTACGCTTGTTTTCTACTTTGTAGGTATTTTGGAGTCATTTGAGCAAAAGAAGAAGAAATTAACTAATTTGAGTGAAAAGGGCAAATCGGTCATTTCATAGACAAGCACTAATGACATCCTGGCCAAGCTAAGGGACAACCAGCTGAATTTCGAGAAGAAGTACTAAAGGCAGACGCATATATACTTAGGGCACTCACTTCAATCAATTTACATGGCAGCCCCTATCTAAGCTGTGGGTGTATATATAGATGTCTTATTTCTTTACCCTAATAAACTAGGTCGGGTTTCAACGAACACTAGCTTCAAATCCTATTCAATATTCACTACAGAGAGTAGTTCACGCCGGCAGGGACTGAGTTGCTACAGATGAGTGAACTAAGGACAAGGGTTTGGACAGGCTCGAGTGCAGGAAGAACAAGGAAATTGGGTATTAGTCTGATTTCTATTTTGATAGAGTTCAGTCGAGAGAAATTAGGGATTAGGAAATATGGGTTGTGGTTCAGTCGAGAGATATGCTGCCGTGAAATAGAGAGACAGTGAAGATGGTGTTTTTCTGAGAACTCAGGTAGATGAAGTAGAAGAGAATGTGGAGCTCGCTGTTGGATGTTGGTTAAACTGAATCAGAGAGAAGACATGGGTTACTCGAATCTGAGATGAAGAACAGTGAGAAGATGGAGTTGTTATGGCAGAGAATGGGTTCGAGTCTGCAATGGGTTCTTGACAGCGAGCAGACAAGGAATGATTGAAGAAACGCTGTCGAGAATATAAAGAAGGTTACGTAGGAATGATGGTGTCACTACCATTGATTATGAGAAGATATTGGCCGAGATTTCAACAAAAGAGAAGAAGAAGAGAAATTATTACTGCCATGGGGTTGAACTGAATTTGGGTTTGTCTCTGATTGAATTGTGATTGAGAAGAAAGTTGGGTTTATGAGGATTCATAGCAAGAGAAATTATGGGTTTGTGTGTTATTGTGATTGAAAGATTTCTGTTAATTGTGAATGAAATGCAGGGAAGGAGATAGAAAAATGGGTTTATACATTAACAATTACTATGTTCCTCTATTAGCAACAGAACGCACAGAACATGTTTGATTGATTGCCTGAACAAGAAAGGATTTTACTGTGGAGTCTGTCATGGGTTCAGAAAATTGTTGCCGTCAATATAATTAGATGGGATGTATTCAGGCAGTTTGAGTTGATGCCAAGAAACGGGTATAAGGGTCTTGATGTGTTTAGGAAAACAATGTCAGTTTGCTTCCGATTTGGAAAGAGAATTCTTCCGAGAAGATAGCTATGTAGGAATGTTGTTCTAGTTGATTCCATGGTTAATGGCTGTGATTGATTACTATATTTAGAGTTTGAATTAGATTAGGAAAATTGGTTTGCGTGGATATCAAGTACCAGCAAGAATTGAAGTCTAAACTAGGGCTACTACATATCTGACACCCCTCACGACTGACTCCATCTCCAACAGCGAGGAGCTCTGCTCCTCTCCAATCAGTTTCATCCTTTCCACCTGCATACTGCCACCATCCGACCACTGTCAGGCCTGCTCAACATCTACCTGCACATCAGCTCCAGCACCAGTCAGTTCCACCATTCCGCCAGTCCACTCCCTTGCAGTCTCAACACAACGATTCCAACAACAACAGCAGCACCATTCCCATTCCACCTGCCTGCTTGTTTTGGTTTAGTTGTTTTCGAATTCTTGTTTTTATTTTATTTTATTTTATTTTATTTTGCATTAGTTGTTTTCGAATTCTAGTTTTTATTTTATTTTGCATGAACTCCATAAATATATGTTTAGCTAAATTATTTGATTAGGGATATTTTAAAACTATGTGATATGATTTATTTAAGTTAATCTTTTTTTTATATTGTTTTATTGTTTGTCTTTTACCATACTTATGACCAAGAATTGTTCTCAAGTAGTTCGAGTGGCCAATTAAATAACCCGTTTGTGATTCCAAAGCTAGATATTGAGTCGTAATCCGTAATTGTTATGATGATTTAATCACAAGTAGCAAAACATCAACGTTGCAATGGGATGTTGTGGATTTTGTTGTGTGAAAGATAACCCTAAGTTAACATGTCGAACTTACGAACATGTGGTTAGGATCAACCCGACTCATAGAGCATATCAGTCAATAAATTTACACTAGAGAGCTTATTCAAAGTGACTTGATTGGCTAGAAACGAGTAGAGAATTTATTCTCCGAAGTGACCTTGGAGTCTAATGGACTTGTTGAACTCATAACTTGTCTAGGTTTTTTAGTAAACATATCTTGAAAAAGATTTCACTTGTATTCATGTTCACTAGTGGAGAAAGAATCCTTAATCATTCTCATCCTTATATTTGTATTCTTTTATTTGTTTTCCTATCTTTGCATTAGTATTTTCAGAGACTCGAATTGACAACTTTAACTCAACGCTCCCGGCCCTGAGGAACGAACCTGCTTATCATTATTCTACTAGTTAGTATAAAAGAAGTAAAAAATATATTTTTGACGAGTTTGATACCTCCATCATTATTAAACTTCATATTGTAGGTATCCTTAACATTAACAAAATGAGGCCTTTCATGAGAATTAGTTAATATCGGTAAAGTATAGTTTGAGAGAATAAATCTTGGTTACCGGACGAGGGTGCATGTTCCTTAGATCTCTTCGTATGGTTATGTTTAGTGATGCGTCACAGAGCAGGATGCATCCATGTAACGAAGAGAAAGTTGAGGCAATTACAAATCTAGAGGCCATAAAGTGGGCAAAAGAAAAGTGAATCTGCAATATGCATCTAGAAATGGTTTTTCTCAATGTTGTGAATCCTATCAATGGCAGTTTAGGGGTTGTTAAGTGGACAGCAAATTTTTTCACTTACGATTGTCTTAAACTTCTTAAAACTTTTAATAAGTGAGACATATTAAAGTCTTAGTGAGATGAATTGTTCAAGCATGTACCTAAAAAGTCTAATGAGGTGGGCGATACACTAGCAAAAGTTGCTAGATTCATACATAACTTAATTTTCAGGGCTCACAATTTGCATGTTTGGCTAGAGCCTCTCACTAGAGAGAAACTTGATCGATATCTTTTAAGTTATTAATGAATTTTCCTCTCCAGTTGATTTTTTTTTTCCTTTGGTTGTAATCACTTTTTGCTTAATTTTTATCACATTTTGAAAAAAAATCCCCAAATGGTAATATTTTATTGTTTGAGCCATGTTGGCCTTCACTTAATTCTAGATATGGAATACGATACGAGTCCAACATATATTATATAGTTAGGCTAATAGGGGAATAGTCAATTGGGATTTATAATGACTTATAGAGAATTCTGAAATAGGCTGTTATTCAATTGAGATTTCCAGAGAGTCTCCCAAACTCTCCTGTTATTGGATAGAGACTTTTTCCAAGTCTTTTAAATTCTCCAAACTCTTTTATTATTGGATTAAGATTTGTTAGAAGTCACTCAAACACTCTTGTTATTGGATTAAGACTTCAAAATCATGGATTTGTTACTTATAGGGATTTTGGGAGACTTTTTGGATGAAAATAGGCATGAGTGAAATCTCTCCCTTATAGGTGATATTTTGAGAGACTTGAAAATTTCAATAATCCAAAGGTCCTCATTCCTCAACCTTATCGGATGGTTAGTAGCAAATGTCTTATATCTATAGTAAATAAGAAAGTTAGCATGCACAAAAAAAATGTATTTTGTATTTGAATTACAGTGGTGCACTAAGAACATCTTATATCTAAATTACAATAGCTTTTTTTAATTTTATTTTTTTATTTTATTTTGACTTATTTTGATGAGTTTTGAACTGGTTGCATACTAACCCCATGACATCGGCTTTACTACGTGAAAAATAATTCATGTTTTTAAAGAATAAGGAAATCTTGATTCTTAACGCCTGACTCTGGCTGATTACTGTTTAAAAAATATTTTGCTCAAATTAACCTTTTGGGACACCAAGTCCAACACTACATAACCTAAAGCCAAGTAAAGACTAAAAAGATGGTATATTTATGAATTAGCCAAATTTGTCATACTGAAGACTATGTAATAGTGGCTGAGAAATAACCGTTCAAAAAAATAGTAATGGAAAAACTAGTAAGTCCGAAAAAATGATATTGATTTTACGACCAAACCAAGTACTGTATCATTCAACGGGGCTGCTTGATCATATCAAGAAATCCCCAATTTGGGTGGTCTTTGACGGCAAGAAAGCCACATAATCCCATATAGATAACATATTTATTGAATACAACATAAGATAACTTTATTATAAGAGCAAGTTTTGCATACGATGCCAATGCCACACACTTGGTTTAGTTCACAATCAGTTAAAGATGAATCAAGAACATCATCTATGATACTGGTTGATGATCTTGTCAACTCGTGCAAGATGTAGACCAATTCCTATGGAGTAGTTTTTACACCCACCATCCATGATATTTTTTTGAACCTGATATGATCTAGACTATGAATGTCATGTATCATCCGACTTATTTTTGATTCAATTATTCAGATGTTCATTTGGGATTTTGCAGGGTTGGTAAAGAACTATTGATTTTCTTATGCCATGGTCAACTTGGAGGTAACTTATGTGTTCTACTATGTGGTCAATATCGGCGATTACGGCCACGATAACGACGATATTTAAGGTATCGCTTCAAGAGCGCGATGAATCTTCAAATATCGTCGTATCGGCCGATACGGTCGAGATTCGTCCGATATTCAAGGTATATGCTTGTAACGTGCATAATAAAAAAGTGTTCATGATACTTGTGTTAATTGTGTAACGTGCATAATAAAAAAGGTTGGTAGATGTTTTGAATTTATGATTAGATATTTTAATCTTTTTATCTCTACAAATCACAGAAACTCTTTAGAAATCCATTAGATTTGTATCTACAAGCCCCAGAGACTCTCTACAATTCTCTTTTAAAATCACTGGAAATCTCTTTTGAAATCACTGAAAATCTCTATACTTCCTGAGAGTCTCCGGGAGTCACTAGAAATAAAAGTCTATGAAAATCTATATAAATTCCAATTAACTACCCCATGTAATGTTTAAATACACTTGTAATATTTTTATTATTAAAATATAAACGAATTTCAAATTCAGTTCTTGGTATCAATAATCAATAACTTAGACTATCCTCTCTGCCTTGTAATTGTTATTAGGGTTGAAGAAGTCTACTTAAGTTTGTTAATATAGTTCTTCTTTGTTGGGGCACACACTAGGATTACCACTACTGGTGTTTCTGTCAGGAGACCTGGGATTGAATCCCAGCAGCCTCAAATTAAGTCTAAAGAATAATCAACTAATGTAATGGATGTCTAGTCCAACCAATACTCCTCACATACAGTCACGTCTTCGAACAATAAGCTTTGAAAAACTCTATTATGATAGACTAAAAACCTCTAAAGATAGAAACTGGTCACAAAATTTAGCAGGTAGAAGAACAGGGTACCGAAAAAAGTTAACAGATATAAAGACATCAAATACACTAGTTAGCTGTAACAGATAAAAAGTTTCGCGATAAAAACTCGGAGAGTTACTTACCTAAACACATAAAGTTAGAACATTAAGAAAAGAAAAACAAAATATCATCTTAATATCCATGGATTCTAAAGAAATTCTAGTGCACCTAAGCCATATAGATCATCATTGAGTTATTTTAATAGGCATATAGTAAAACTAAAAATATCTAAAAAGAGACAAATGAGTTCCTCGGTCTGAAATGCAAACATCACTTTTATGTGTCTATCCGAGAGGGCGGTTGAAGTGTTATTGGCATTGGCTTTAACATAAACGGCAGGAACCTCCCACTTTTATATACATGTTTGTTATCCAAGCAAAGCTCTTCAAACCCAGTGATTTCAACTGAGCAAAATAACATTGGAGTCTACTGGACTGAAATCCAAAAATTGGATTCTCACAACTTTACCAATACGAGAACACAGTTCTGCTAGCTAAGATATCATCTATTGAAATATCCTTGTGCGATATTTGCCACTGGACCTCATCAAGAACCCATACATTCATAGTCACTTCCCTTTATGTGCATCTAGTTTTAGCGTAGCAGACCCAGCCTTCTGACTCCCCAATACAACCATTATTGTTATATTACTCTGTTAGGATCAATGCTATAAAGAAAATAAAACGAAAAACAAAGACACATAAAATTTACTTGGTTCACCCAAATTAGGCTACGTTCAAGGAGCGGCTGCGGTTTCACTGATCTCAAAAACAGAGTTCCAGAGGAATACAACGATGATACGATAATAATAAGATGCAAACCCTAGATAGGCCAACTCCCTATCGGCCCGTCCCTCCGTTCCATAAACAAACCTCTCAAAAAGTTTCATTTAATTTCTCAACGGACCGCCGGTCGGATCGGATCAAGTGCGAAACTGGGTCGTGCACTACCAGACTCCACACAAACATAACATACTTTGCATCTTCAAACTTCACATCCGGCAAATTAGTCAAACTATATAGATGTCCATCACTTCTGTTGTTCGGATTGAGATTGTAACTAACGTTTTATTCCTCTATTTATGATTGTACTACAGTGATATCTACATAGTCATGTTTTTACTAGTTGCATAAGTCTATTAAAAAGAATTTTGACGGTATAACCGCCTTTTTATTTGTGAGATATATGGATTTGTATTTTTGACATAAAAAGGTAGATAAGAAAAATATATTAAAATTTTTTTCTTTTTCATATTTTCTTTAAAAATTGTGTAAATATCAAAAAGTTCACTTTTTAGAAGGAGTATACTTAGCTCCTTAAAATGGTTTCTCAATTACAAGAAACTTAAAAGAGAATAAATGTTTATTTCTAGACATAAACTTTGAATGTAGATCAGGATATGCATGCATTTCTAAATCTCAAATGTTTTTCAACATCATCTTCATCAACAATTGCATAATATTGTATCCATGAGAGAAACCTTTTATTGATTTGAAACCATTTAACAATAAAATTAGGGTTTGAAAGGTTAGATAACCATACCTTTGATATCATTTGTTAGTCTAGTTGAAAAAACCATAGCCTTTCAGTTGAGATCGAAAAAACCCTAAAAATATCCCTCAAGTTTCTTTGTCGGGGTTTTAATATGAGGGGAGTAGGAGTGTCGAAACCTTTGTGAAAATTTACTTTACCGGCTGGTACTCGCTACTTAGTCACTCAGTGACACCAGTCTTACCGATGCTTATTAATTTTACTATTCTATTAAAAAATAGTAATCTTGAAATTATAATATAGTAAACTCATTTGTATACCAAATTATTTTATTTTTAAAATTTCGTTACAAATTATAAGTTGAGGTTTGACATTTGACATTTGAAGATCACACTACAATCTCATCACGGTTATTGGAGAATGAAACGAAGTTACTTCTGCAAATAACATACGCAACAAAGTAATTGGCAAAGGCACTGTTGAACTCTCGTTTACTTCGGAAAAGATTGTTACTCTTACTATAGTTTTACATGTTCCTAACATTATAAAAAACCTTGTTTCAAAAGACCTTGTTAATAAGGTTGGATTCAAGGTGACTTATGAGTCTGATAAGTGGATATTGTCCAAAATCGGTATGTTTGTTGGACAAGGATATTCTTGTAAAGGGATGGTTAAGCTTAATTTATTAAATAATGGTGTTGTTTATAATGCTGACTCTGTTGATTTATGGTATGGTAGATTAGGACATGTGAATTATGGTTCTCTTAGAAACATGAAAAAATTAGGATTGATTTCTGATTGCAATTTTGATAATGTTTCTAAATTTGAAATCTGTGTGCAAGCGAAAAAAACATAGAATATCTTTTAAATTTGTAGTAAGAAATTCAGCCTTGCTTGAATTAGTACATAGTGATGTTGGTGGTCTGAAAAATCATATGACTCGTGATGGAAACAAATACTATGTCATTTTTATTGATGATTGTACTAGGTATGCTTACCTTGATGAAATCTAAGGATGATGTCTTTGTGACACCGGATAAATAGAATCTAACGAAGATAACCACAAATGCCAACTCAAAATAAATTTACTCGTCACTCCTAAGAATCCACCTAAGAGATAGGAGTTATTAAAGATATCACTTCTTTAATTAAACATATAATGTTTATAATATATTTTTATCAAATTCGAGTGTGTTCTCTCTCAAACAACACATGACTTTATATAGCCTTATTCTCATGTATGAATTAACTCCATTAGTTAATAGGTATATGCATGCATGATAGTTTCATTACATTTACTAGTGTAATATAACTTAATTTATTTTAATATTTTAATATTCTAAATGAACCGATACTTATTAATATGCATGCACTAAAAATCCGTGTCACTTTGATATGTTTAAAATATACAAAGCAGAAGCAGAGACACAATTAGGACATAAAATTAAGATTTTACGTTTCGATAGTGGTGGTGAATATTTTCCTAATGAATTTAAATTATTTTTTCAAGAGCATGATTTAATTCATTAATTTACTGCACCATATATACGTCAACAAAATGGTATTGATGAAAGGAAAAATAGAACTTTGGTTGAGATAGTTAATGTTATGCTTATTAGTTCTAATTTGCCTAATTCTTTGCGGGGTGAAGCTATGTTATCTGCATGTTATATTATGAATAGATATCCTTTGAAAAAGAAGAATGTTTCTCCTTATGAATTATGGTTTAATAGAAAACCAAATTTGAAAAGACTAAAAGACTGGGGCAATGTAGTTAATATCAGTTGTACCGTTCGATAATATCGGTATTTATCGTGTATCGACTTTTAACCTAGACGATACGAAAATATCGACGATACATGAATATTATGATTATATCGGTTGTATAGATCGTACCAGACCGATATATTGGCCGCAATATTGGCCGATAATACCGATAAGAATACAAATGTATTTATTACCAATGTTTTTTTTTTTTTTTTCTTCACGTACAAATCCTATGTTTGGGGATGTTAGGTTGTTATCTAGTGAAACTAGTTTAATTGACATTTTTACATTGTATGCCTTTATTAAAGCTTTGAGTAACACAATGCACATCTACCTATAGATTATAAAATTATAGAATTAATTGTGTATCGCCGATAAAATCCGATATAATCATTTGTCTAGGTGTATCGCACCTCGCCGATACGATACCGAAACACAATATTAACTACTTTGGTCTGGGGTTGTTTAGCATATGTTAGGAAGCTTGATCCTAAAAATCCAAAGTTAGGAAATATGGCGTATAAATATGCTTTTGTAGGATATTCACTTAACAGTATTACTTACAGATTTTTAATCCTTGACACTTTTGAGATTATAGAATTTGTAGACGTAGAATTTTTTGAGAACCTGAATAGAAATGGTTCCCAAAATCAACCCACAAAAAACCCATTGTTACCTAGTCCAGAATCTATAGAGACTAATAACAATGATGAACATTCTGCTCCTACTCAAGACAGAAGAAACTAAACCTAGAAGGACTAAGAGAGCAAGAGTAGAGAAAGACTATGATCCGGATTTTATAACATATCTTGCAGAAGGAAATAAGTTTGAACTTCTTAATGTTATTAAATATGCTATGCATGTTGATGATGATCCTAAAACTTATGCTGAGGCTATGAGTTCCAGAGATGCTATTTTCTGGAAAGAATTTATCAATGATAAGAAGCACTCACTTTTATCTAACGGAACTTGGACAATTTGTGATTTACCTCCTGGCGTCAAGCCTATAGGATGTAAATGGGTATTCAAGAGAAAGTTGAATGCCGATGGATCCATTGATAAGTTTAAAGCCAAAAGTTAGTTGCTAAGGGTTATAAACAAAGACATGAAATTGATTATTTTGATATGTATGCTTTTGTTGCTTGCATCTCATCTATTCGTTGTTTAATTTCACTTTCATCTATTCACAAGTTAATTATACATCAAATGGACGTCAAAACTGTTTTTCTAAATGATGACTTAGAAGAAGATATATATATATATATATATATATAACAACTTAAAAGTTTCATATTACCAGGCCAAAAAAAGAAGGTTTGCAAGTTGATAAAATCTCTTTATAGTTTGAAGCAAGCTCTCAGGCAATGGCATGAGAAGCAGCGTAGATTACAACGGAGAGCGTATGAATTCGCTGTAACTTCCCAAATAATGCGGAAAAGTTCATGCCTTCGCATAACACCCCAGTTTTCTGTAATGGGGTCTTCTATTGCGTAGATTACAACGGCATGTTGTGAGTATTTAATTTACAGGATTATAGTTGAAAAGTTCTGGAGAAGCCCCATCAACAATTTAGCTATATATATACAAGTTTATTGGGGCAGTGTGCAGGACAGGTTTTATTAGTAAATTTAGAACACCTTGGTGCATCAGTTATTTAAATTGGATTTCCTTAAAATGGAATGGAATGAAGTTAGAAATCTTGGAAAGCATATGTTGTTCATCAGTTACACCTCGTGTTTCTCAGCAATTGCTCCGAATAGGCGCATGGAGAACAAAATCTATTTCCTAGACTATGTATGAACGGCAAAGGGGTTTTATTCTATTCACTTGAAACAGGCAGTTATCACTCTTTTAAGGGTGGACATTCTGCTGCAAATTTTTATGACACAGAGGGTTGGTATACAAACTGTACTTGGAATGAACCGAATTGGTCAAAAGCTCAAGAGGTCGACTAGCTTAGTCCCTATTATAAACACAAACGGCCTTGCAATCATGAAAAACAAGTACTAGTTTTTCCAACTCTGTCTGGACATGTTGTAACATTAGTCTTTTTTCTCCTTAATTATTTGTGGTAATTTATCCTGATGATGTAGTGGCAGTACAGCAGTAGTGATAAAGCTTGTATTTGTACGCTGCAATTTTTACCATTTTTCTAATGAAGCAATTTTGACCATTGTTCGAAATACCCACACTGACCAACTCACAGAGGGGCTTCTCAGATACAATGTCGAGTTAGCTACTCCTGAATCCAAGGATGAGCGAGAATTGAGGAATGAATCAAAGGTATTTCATGTGTTTTATTAAGGATTTTAGAGAGGATTTCTGCAATCATAAGAAACTACGAAGTAGCAGGCTCATCTTTGGTAATTCCCGAGTAAGATCAGTTGGATATGGTGCTGAATTTTTATTTTCATTTTTTTTCGAAAAAGAGGAATGCCTCATCATTACATTTGGTTACTGTTCATCCTTCGAAGGTAAGCAGTTGCCTTCAACTTCGAAACATTCTTGTCATCAAATTCCCCGGTACATTCATTCTTAATAATTGGCACATAATACCCACCAATTCCTTTATGAACAAGTATTGCTGACAAATCATATATATTAACTCTGACTATTCATGCTTCAAAAAAAAAAAAATACTCCGACTGAAATGGCTCGTATAATCTGTGAATAAGAAAATTTCCATAAACATATCAGATCAAATTATTCTACGCCATAGTTTAGAACACTAACTTAACTTAGCATGTGCTGTTCTACAAAAAGATAAGATTCCTCCAATAGAATGTAACGAAGGATACAAATTGACCTCGTATATTTTAACAGATGAACAGATACTATCAGGGGAGCCTCGATTATTCTGACAGCAACAACAAAAAATTGGACAAACCATAGCAAAAGATGAACATCCCTGGTATTAATAATACACGTGACGTGATGGCCGTAGAAAAGCAAAAAGCTGCATGAGAAACAATATTTCAACATGAAGTCCTCATTACATTTGCGTTGTGCGACAACTTCAAGGTTCAAGAGATTCATTGTTGGCACCTTCCGCCCCCACTTCCTCATCGCCCATTCCCTTTGTAGGGCTTTCCTTCTCCGCTCTTCCGTTCCCTTTTTTTCCACCCTTGCCTCCTCCTTTTTTCCTGCCAGTAGATTTGGTGTTTTTGTCGCTACTCTCCTCTTCCTCTTCCCTGAACAAACATTAAATGACTTGGTTGGAGTACCTGAACTAACTTGTACTAGATCCTTCTATGTTGATCCATACTAATTAATTAATCTACAGTTGTACATAGAAGTGCTGAATTTTCTCATTTTTCCAAGTGAAGTTAAACTTATGTAGTTCATTAAAACCCTCAAGGTGGTTCTCTCCCACCTTCCCAAATGGTTTCAGTAGCTCATGCATAAGTTTCTAATATTGGTTGTAAGACTTAATCTATCAAGTACAGTCACAAAATAATTATAAATGTTAATTTGCAGATTAACATGATAATTAGGTGGCTGAAAATACATATAAGATCTTACTTATATGGGTCGCGCACGGTATCCACAGCGTTTTTGACAAGCATAGAGTGTCATTTGCTTGACCTGTAATTGCAGACATTCGGGTTAGGTTTTTCAGTAAAAAGAGCAAGCAGAAAACTACTGTATATCAACCATCACACACACACACACCATAAAGGGTCATTTGAAGGGAGGAGGATCTGTTGGAAGAAGAAAAAGCAAAGGGAGGATGTGTTCAATACTGTACCTCCAACTTGTCTTCCTTAGCCCCATGGTTTTGAGGAAGCATACGAAACTCCTCAGCCAACCGCATGCATTTCCGGAACATTCTCAGGTGAAACAAAATCAACTTTAATACAGGACTGCAAACAGTAATTTAAATTCTCAGTCAAATTATTTCATAAAATTTCAAGTTTTGTATTTAAGAATTTCAATGCCTGGTCATGTTCAAACTAAAATAAAATGAAAATGCCATCTTAATCAGTCATCAAAAAATACCTTCAAGTTCCTCACTTGATGAGGACAGCCAGCTGGAATAAAAACGGCCTCATCAAGTTCTTGCACAAAGGTCCATGGTTCAATTCCTACACAAAAACGAAACGCAAAATTAATTAATTATATAATTCCCAAGGCAGGATTATATGGCAAGGGGCATTCTCAAAAGTACTAAAAATTTACCATATTCCTCCTTGAGCTTCCTTTTCTGCTCAAAAGTCAAGTAGAATGTCTGGTCGTGAATCGGGTGGCTTACCTGTAACATAAAGAGAAGGTCCAATTTAAAATATGCAATGCCGGTATCTCTAAATTCTGTATGGATGATATCAAGAATCGATAATAGTATAGTAAGAAAATCAACGCGACAAGAGGAAATATTCTACTACATAAATAAGATAACACTTGTAATTAGATAATTAACAGCGGAAGTGATGCCTCATTTAGCAACTAGTTTTTAGTAACAGCTACCAATTGTGTATACTCCCATTTCAATGCAAGCACCATTTCTTATTTTATTTCTCAATTTACTCAATATCATTCATGATAAAAGTGTAAGATACAACCTTAACACGTTATGTTATATATGAAAATCATAGATTCAACTTAATCAGTTTACTGTTGCTCTATCCAAATGCTTGGCAAACTTAAAGAGACTAAGAGGAGGGATTGCCAGTTAAAAGGAAAATGTAAGCAACATAATTTAATGATAGAAATATATGTTTGTACTTTATAAATACAAGTTTTGTTATCAATCTCATAAGCTAACAAAACAAACAGGCATTTAGATTCTAACTGGACTCGCATTGAAAGGGTGAGATTCTAGATGACCATCCACAATCAAAGGCAACAAAATACATTAATTCTTACGAGAAAAGATTTTGATAGACACAAAACATGAGTGTGCATTGGATGAAGCATTACCTGCTCAACTCGAGAACAGTATACGTGTCGGAATTCCCAAGAATGCTTTCTAAGGTATTCCTGAAGCTTTGGAACATCTTCTCTACGGAAAATATCCCAGAGAGCACCACCAGAATTTCTAGAGTAATAATCAGACTCAAAAACATCACTTTCTTTTCCCACTTCAGTATTGTTAACACTGCAGTTCCCGTTCGATGAGTTTATACAATCAACCTTGGCGTCCTCGTTTTCTTTTTTATCCAGGCCATATGCCTCTTTTTCGATTCTTTTATCTTATCAAGCTGTGTATCTTTTAGAGATAACTCATGTATGTGCACCAGCACATTCACCTAAGTGCATTGAAGCAGAACCAACAAATTAGTAACAGTAACACGGCAATCATGATGTGAAGAAATATTAATTTACGCGACAGGGATAAACAAGAAACCAAACCGGGAAAAGCATGAAAAAAAGACTCGAATGGTACGACCCCTCCGTCACCCCTTTCATTCTGGGTGATCTCGTAGTTCTTGGTCTGTGAAGATGCGTTGTTAGGTGCTCCATTTTCCCATTAAGGCCGAACCTAAACCTGTGCTCGAGAGATAGCTGTCCATACACTGATAAAGGGTGTATGGATTCTCGAGAAGAGAGGAGCCGTGGTGGTCCCCCCGGACCGCCCGGATCCCACGAGTGAATAGAAAGAGAGGAAACAAAAGGTACCGAACCTTTACATAATCCTGTCCCTTATGGTTATAGCACATGTCAAACCCTAAACCACTTACTTCACTTCTCCAAAATAAAACATATGCCTAACTTTAACAAGTATTTAAGACTACTTGACACCGCAAATCGAGGATTTTAAAACAGACTTTAGCTTAGAAAAAGAGAATTTTCAACCTATAATAATGCCTCCTACATAAGAAGGTTACCCCCTAAAATCTGTTAAGCGCTTCACTTCTACTACTTACCAATTTGATTTACCGATGCGCTTCTATCAATCGTATACACCTCTAAGAACCATCCTATTAACGCCATGTTGTAGGTGGAGATGTATCCCCCTAGATCTCTAATTTAAGAATGGGATTTTTAAGCGTAGCATCTAAATGTGCAAATGTCGTGGCAGGGGCAGGGTCGGTCAAATCGTCTGCAGGTACATAAACTGCTTGAATAGAAGTTATAGACCCCTTTTTGGTAGAAGTAATTCTTTCTTGCAAATTACCCATTTCTGTACTAAGGGTAGGTTGATAACCCACAGCAGAAGGCATTCTTCCTAATAAAGAAGATACTTCGGATCCTGCTTGGACAAATCGGAAAATATTGTCGATAAATAGAAGGACATCTTGTTCATTAACATCCCGGAAATATTCTTCCATGGTTAGGGCAGTTAAACCAACTCTCATACGAGCTCCCGGCGGTTCATTCATCTGACCATAGACTAGAGCTACTTTTGATTCTGCAAGATTTTGTTCATTAATTACTCCGGACTTTTTCATTTCCATGTAAAGATCATTCCCCTCACGAGTACCCTCGCCCACTCCACCAAATACGGATACGCCTCCATGAGCTTTGGCAATGTTGTTGATCAATTCCATGATAAGGACTGTTTTACCCACTCCAGCCCCCCCGAATAGTCCTATTTTACCCCCACATCGATAAGGAGCTAAAAGATCAACTACTTTGATCCCTGTTTCAAAAATAGATAATTTTGTATCTAATTATATAAAGACAGGCGCAGATCTATGAATAGGAGATGTTGTGCGAGTATCTACAGGACCTAAATTATCAACAGGCTCTCCAAGAACGTTGAAAATTCGTCCGAGAGTCGCCCCACCAACTGGAACACTTAGAGCATCTCCCGTGTCAATAACCTCCATTCCTCTCTTCAGACCATCTGTAGCACTCATAGCTACAGCTCTCACTCGATTATTTCCTAATAATTGATGTACCTCACAAGTAACATTAATTAGCTCGCCGTCAGTATTTCGGCCCTTAACTACCAAAACGTTATAAATATTAGGCATCTTACCCAGGGGAAAGGATACATCTAGCACCGGACCAATGATTTGAGCGACACGCCCCAGGTTTTTTTCTTCAAGTGCGGAAACCCCGAGAAGATGTAGAAACCTGCTTGAATGAGAGGCAAATCCTAACAAGATCTTCCTCTTGGCTATACCAATCCAAGCTAAACAGAGGGAAAGGCTCAAAGAGACTCGAGTGTATGCGAGAGGGTCACCCATCTAAGTCAAAAAGGAAAGAGATTCAAGGCTTCCCTGTCAAGAAATGGACTCGAACGTGCTGGGCTGGCTCTAAAATAGATTCTTCTTCCCAGGAACGGATGAGCACAAGAGTCTTTTATTATAGTAATATTGGCCTTAGCATTGAAAAGCTAAAGAGAATGAATCCGGGGTCTAAGAAGATTGAAAGCAAATACAAGGTATATCGTGTAACTACTAGTTACTTCTTAGCGTACTAACGCAAAAGCCCACTTCTTGCCCCCTCACTCGACCCAGCTGTGCATCCACTCCTAAGGAGATCCGCTCTCTTCTTGCAAGCATATGATTTGGGTCGATTCGACTCCTGACTTATGGTTATACCTGTGATTTGACCCGAGGAACCGCTCGCTCTGTACTAGACTCTCCTGCTGGTGGACCGGCACTCGTTCATGATCAACCGCCCGAATGGCAGACCCGGTTCTTCCCTACCCCAATCTCAATATCCTTATTCCAGTCTGCTTCGTTCGTCAGTTCCTATGCGCTGCTGACTATGATCAGATTGTGATTTTAAAACTACTTAAACCGGCGTCTATGTTTCTGTGTGCCACGTATGTAGTGTCATACAAGCATTTCAACAGCATTAACTAATCAAGATTTATTATAATAAGGAAAGGGCAACACTAAGAACTAGACCTGGAATTTATCCTAACATCCGAAGCAACCAATTCATCTGAAGCAGATTCTTCTGAAGGGCTTATCATCCGTCAACTATACCTTCGAAAGAAGGAGTGTCGTCGTTCCCTTTAAATGACTTACTTACTAACGGGTTATCGGCCACCTAACTAATCGGAGTAGAGTGGCCTTGCTGCCTCTGGTTATTATGGTACATCCGCAGCATATCGGTCACACTTCCTAAGGGTCATTCTCACCTTCCTTGGTAGAATTTTTGCAGTCCCACTAATGGAGGATCGATGATTCCATCATACATGATTGAGTTGTGAAAACTTCTGGATAGGTATCCTACATCTGAACTGAACTCTTTCTGGTTAAAAAAGCTCTTTCTAGTTGCTCTGGAACAATTAGGAGATTCTCTAGAAGAAATACGGGGTTCTGCTTCTGGTGGCAACATGCTATTGGGTGGTGGTCCCATTTATGGGGTCAAATCAATACGTTCTAAGAAAAAATATTTGAATATCAATCTCATCGATATCATAAGTATCATACCAAATCCCATCAATCGAATTACTTTTTCGAGAAATACGAGATGTCTAAGTCGTACAAATAAAGAGATCTATTCATTGATAAGAAAAAGAAAAAATATGAACGTTGATCGGATTGATGATAAAATAGAATCCTGGGTCGCGAACAGTGATTCGATTGATGAAAAATCAGTAAGATATTCATTTGGTTTTTTTACCAGGGCTGAATTAGTACTTCCAGCGCAGACAGATACTAAGTATCAATTTACAGAATTAAGCATGTCACAGTACTGCCACTCAGCACGAACATAATTAAGTTAACTATTTATTAATTGACTTTTTATCCAGATATAAGTTAGGTTCCATACTCCAGGTTTTCTGATTCTCTTTACAAGTAAAAGAGATGCTATCAAGAGGTTAGACTTAGTCTCTGACTAAGAGAGTAGTATATTGGATGGTAGGACGTTAATTGCTGCTATAAAACAAAAAACTGGGATCCTCAGCCTAACTTAACTATTCTCCCTGGATTGCAATCCAGGCGTCACTCATTGACAGTAGGACGAACCTCAATCATGTTTCTATCCAAGATATAATTGTATATATTATGAAGCCATCTGAACAAGGTTCTAAATTTATACATATTAATCAATTTTAACAAAATCGCGAGTAATCCACAGCAAAATGACAAACAATATGTATAAGAATATGTAAATAAATCTATACATACCACAATTTTTGCAGCTCTTCGGCATGCCCATAGGCAATGTATGTCTTTGGCCTAAGTCCGGTTTCAAGGATTTTGGTGGCAGCTTGGTAGCAAGATTAAAAAATCCACGCTTTAGGTTAGTGTACTGTTGATAGGGTAAGGAACTAACAAATTCAACACAATGACGCGGTAACCGCTCCTCAAACATATCAGAAGGAGGCCAGTCTTTCAGTTTGTGCATCTTAGGCCACATGTTTGGGTACATAAGACCTTCTGAATAGCCTCTGAAAAAGTCAACTATCTTGACCTCAACCTGCAATTCAAAAAAGAAATATAATTAGGAAGAAATGAATGAGATACAGCTAGCAGACATGGAAAAAGGAGGAAACACAGGAGTAAGAACTGAGAGGGATAACTTATGAAGCTCTATCAGAGGTAGCAAGCATTTGGGTAGTGAAGCTAACCTCGCACCAATCCAAACAATTCATTGCTGTCACATCTAAGTAACCTTCACCTTTCATCACCCTAGAATTAGATTTCTCGCGCAATGCTTTTTCCATAACCAGTGGCGCCCAGCTTAAGCCAGAGGTTAGTTCTTTCACCTTGCGAACAATCACTGGCTCTCCTCTGTACCAGTGCTTTTGGAAGTGTTCCAGGTCTCCATGTTGGATGTCTCTAGCAGTTGGACAATATAAATAGTTGTCATCCACTTCTCGTGAAGCAGATCTCCGTAAGTTATCACTGTTATTGTCTGCATCGCCAACTGGGTTGGAACAGGAGCACTGCTCTGTAGCAGTCATTGGAACATCAAAAATATTGAATTCTGTTGCAACTTCGTCTGCACTTTTTACCAAATCGGACACCCAATTTTCTGGAAGGATATGTTTCAGTTCTAGAAGACCAGAACCGCAAGATGCACAAGGGATGCTACAATCATCCGCCACTTTCCACTCAGACTTTAGCTTCACATGATCCTCAAGGAGATCAGTAGGTTCAGGATTCGTATCACTATGTTTTGGGTTCACATCAATTGATTTAATGCATTTTTCTGCATTTAGTTTTGCTCTTGACCTTGCTGTACCTTTTGAGAGGTTCTTCAGGTTCCGCATGCATGTACGAATTCCCTCTGTCAACAAACTTCACATTTACTTCTTCTTCACACACTTGAAAGGAACCATCATGGATCTCTCGGCAACAGGTAAGGCAAAGATCATAATTACAGTTTGGGCAGCTCTGGTGATAGTCGACTATAGATGTTTTGCAGTTGTTGCTGTTCATAAGACATGTGTCAAAGTCAGTAACTAAATAGGAAAAGGGACAAGGCCATAGTGAACCACCCAGCTGAAACACCTACCAATACATACGCTCGTCGTCGTTACAATCTGCACTCTTTGTTTCTACTTCTGATGGTGATACTCCTGCGCAACAGAGATTATCTTATGAGATGAAAGATATATAATTGGAACGCGATAAGCTAATATATGCAGTCTGCATCGTATGCTATTGTCTCAGTGGTGACAGGTGGTTGATGAGAAAGAAATATCAGAAGTATAGCTTAGCAATTCTTATATAACATATTGATTTGGCAAAGAGGAGTAGATTCATCTAATGCATATTTTTTGACTTGATAATTGGGACTGGAAAGGAACCATTATTGGGTCAAGACTAGTCAATCAAAGTACCATAATATATTGAGTCATAATTATCGTATAGTACCCTGCTAGCATGATTTGCTTCAAAAGTCAATAAACTGTCACACTACATGCAACCAAATAATCTGGAATTCAGGAAACAGATAATTTAACTAAATAAAACCAGAATCAAGCAATTGTGATAGTAACGGTTGATGCCCAAGGGTAGTATACAGGAGGATACCTTGAATGGTAGCCTCAACCTCCTTTTCAATCACTTGCTCGCAGTTAATCTGTTTGAGCACCGGGAGAAGATATTTCAACAAATACTTAGAATACTCAACTTTTTCATCAGGTCCTAACTTTTGTGAGGCCTCCTACACATGAATCACAAGACAAAAATAAGACTTTATGAGGCAAGTAATTGAGCTGGGACCAATAAAGGAAATGCAAAGTAATGTAACACCAACCACTGATTTTAAGTACAAGCGCAGGCAATTTTTGCAGTTGCATATTCCAGTGCAAACAGAGCAGCCCTCTGCAAATGACTCTAGTGAGACACCAGGATACCTGTATTTAATGATAAGCCGAGTCATAAATTTTGGAAACCAGTATTTCTGCTTGCTAAGATGAGACAAAAAAAAAGTGTGGGAGTAGAATCAATATTAATTAGCAAATACATATCTACAGGCTGATTAAAATGAATATCGGATAAAAGTAGTTCCACGCTGGGGAGAACATCCAACAACCCCTAGGCTAGCTATGAATGCAAAATAGGACCAGACACATGGACAAATAAATCAACTGAGATGAGGGTCTAACTGCGTCATTTCTTTGCAAAGTCCTCATGCTTGACCACTAGTACTACTTCAGGCTTTATAAGCCACATAAATTGTACGTAAACAAAAAACAAATGTACAAGCCTCACATTGAAACTTATTATGGAGATCATAATATAAAGACAGATGCTTATTAGAAAAGGCTCACCATTTCTGTAAACATGGCTGGCAAAACCGCTTATTTGGACAAACATTGCACCTTACAACTTGCCCTGGTCGATCGTTTCGTTGACACTGGTGGGACATATTGCTTATTAGAAAAGGCTAAGAAGAGTACCAATTTGGTTGGGGGTACATAAAAATCTTTACGAGACAAAAGATCCACCAAATACCAATAGATTGGTTCACCCCCGAGCAAACTAGTACCTCTTTTAGCAATGTTGGGGTTTGGCTTTGGCTGAAATCCTGAACCCGAGTTTCTGGTTTTAGTTCCGGTTCCATATAATCAAATATAACTCCAAAAAGAGATTATAGCATGAATTTAAGGAAATACTTTCGGTTATTTTTTATGTTTTATCTCTAATTATTTCTTTTTATTGTGAATCGGTAATTTAGATGAATGATAACTTTATATATTTCTATCTAATTTCTAGGGATTTGATAATATAGACTTGTAATTATTTTAAATATATTGGTAAATGAATGTTAAAGTTTTAAAATCGTGGTTAGTAACGTGGGTAAAAATAAAATATGTACTCATATCAGTAAACCACCTACGTTTTAGGATTTAAAAATAAATAAATAATATTACTTCCGTTTTAACAAAAGTTTTACTATCATTTTTTCATTTTAACCTATTTTTAGGTTAAAATAAAAAAAATGATAGTAACACTTTTACTGAAACGGAGGGAGTACTAGTCAGTTAAAAAAAAAAATTACACGTCTGAAGAAGCAATAAGTCACGATTACTCCGTGCACGCGCTGGAATGTGCATAAGTTTTCTAATATATAGGTCAACCAATATGAGCACCACTTGTAAGGAATCTGATAATATAAACTCGGTAGTTATATTATCAGTGGTTCTAAACGAACCGTATAAGAAACAATATCAAAAACAACATACCCTAAATAGTAAAAACAATTTCGAACAGTGAACTACAAGGAGGATGGATTCTATGAAAACAATCCATTTTAGGTAAAAACGGTTTTGGAGTTATTTTTTCACTGGTTCATTAAGAATTTTGTTACTTTATATACTATTATACATTGGGTAAAAAACAACAATCTCTTTAGACCTGGGAAGGTGTAATCTCCTTTTTGTCTATTTTGTGCTTCTAAGCAAGAAACAAACTCGCATTTACTTCTACATTGCAAGTTTATAAGTAAAGTATGGAACTATTTTTTTGATAGGCTAGGATTAGATTAGGTCTTTCCAAAATTTGTTAAAGCAATAATCTAGAATTGGAAAGTTGCGAAAACAAAAACCAGAAAACATAAGCTTTCGATTTTCTTATCTTTTGCAGTTTGGTGGATTATTTAGCAAGAACGAAATAACAGATGCTTAGGGATAAATTTAGGAGTGGTAAGCAACTTATCATTGCAGTTAAATACACTATGTTTAATTGGTCGATTCATACAATTTTTTTTGATGGTTTCCCTCTTTCAACTTTAATTTGTAATTGGGAGGTTTTTGTAAATTGTCTTTGATAGTTTTCTCTGTTTGCTCGATCTGAGCTTTTGTACTTTGTCACCTTGAGTGATCATTTTCTTAATACATCTTTCCCTTTTTCAGTCGAAAAAAAAGTGGGAAATTTTAGAAACGTGGAAAAACATGATGTAGCCTTTGAGTGTAACGGCTAAAATCCTACTGCCCCACTCACCTGTATACTATACCACCTTCGTTTAATTTTTTAATTTTTTTCTCTCTATTTATAGAGAAGCCGAGAAGGGATATCAGTTGTAGAAGAAAATTATCACTAGAAAATGGTGATGTATCTTCGATCCATAAATCATATTACCATGCTTCCGGCCGATATAATGTACAACATTTTCATGCACTTAGAGGATAAGGAGATCGATAGGTGCAAAATCGTTTGCAAGAATTGGAAAAATCAAATAGAATCTTCCGATTTTAAAGATATTCTTTATCCTCTTCAAGTAAGAAAAACTGCAAAATATCAATTAAAAGGTGAAAACCAATTAAATTAATACCAGTACGGCCAAAAAAGATAAGAGGAGGCCAGAAAGGAATAAAAAAAGTGTAAATGAAGATGTTTTATGATAACTGTTGCATTTTGGATCCAGCAGTAATACAACTATAGTAAAGTTTAATTATCTGCGAGTTATTTTTATAATTGAGTATCAAATTGCATAAAATAAATCCCAAAAGAAGTACCATAAAAAACCAGAACTTGTGCTAAAATCCTATTTCTCCCTAATATAGGCAACTTTTTGGTTCCGGTTTCATATACTTTTGGTATTATAATCAAAACTATTAGAAAAATATTAGAATTTTAATCAGCATAGAATTACGAATCCCATACCCTTCATTCGATTAAGAAATTTCAGTTTTTCACTCATCAAAAAGCTCTCCTTTTTTATGGATGGGGAACTTGAAATGACTAATTTTAACTCTTACTTGACAAAAAACTGTTAGGCAACTACAAAAAAAATACACAAAATACTTAGAAAAAACACTGTGACAGGCGCAATTGAAATGACTAATTGGGAGTTTATGAATGGATGACTCAAAAGTTAATAGAATAGTTGGAGTAAATGATGCTTTCACATCTTAGAAATTAGGGGCCTACTGAAATTGATCATAATTCTTAACAGACGTCAAAGTTCAAAGTTCAAAGTTCAAACTTTTTTTACCTGACCTATTGTTAATTGTTGGTCCTTGCAATACAGATCTCTTATAAAAGAACCATGTGTGGGTTGTACGTACTCATGAATATTTTTAGAAAAACAAATACTTTTTTTTCAACATGAGAAAATAAAATTATAGTGACTAGTCATGGTTGTCCCATATCTAAGTAAATAAATTTTTACGGAATTATATTCTACTAAATCAAAACAAAACAAAACAAAAATCTTGAAAGCAACTAATCAAATATATGTTAAGGAGGGAATTAGTAGATATTGCATCTGCAAATACAATAAGGTGATAGGGATCCAGTATACGAACGTGCTTTATTAAAGGAAATAAGGTGTTTTCATTTACATTAGAAAACAATTGGAGGTTGACGTTGAAGTATTGCAGATTTTTTTATTCGTCTTGCTCTATTGTTTTTTTTTACTGCATCGCATCCTCCTGGAGTGTTAGGAAGCTAATGTCCAGAAGTAAGGCCTCGTATTTTAATATTGTTGATGCATACCCTTGATTAACAGTATCTCTTCATTCTTGAAAGACTGTATCAGCAGTAAGAGCATAATAGCAGGATCCTTGGAAAGTATGTGACAAATTCAATCCAAGGAACATGTTGAAGCTAAATCTGAAATGGAAGCCGTAAATTTGGCAAAGAATGGATGCATCGGCCATCTTTATCTTGTTGGAGACAGCATCAATTTAGTTGATGCATTGAATGAAAAGATTATTGTTGTTTGATGGAACGAAGATTGTCGGGTAGGCAAGGCCAGGCCTGATCATTGAGCACGGAGCTTTTCCAAATACAACAGAGATAATAAATTTTTATTGCTTTCATAAATGTATATTTAAGGTTAGAACTCATGTGAATTACCCAAGAAATAAATCATAATTAAACAATAAGATTTATGAGTCTTAACTTTCTAATAGACCTCTAAAAATGTGTAATCCTTTTACAAAAATACTTCTTCTCATCACGGATTTACTAATATGTATTACAATATCCACAGGTGGTTCTGCATGAAAACAAACCATAAGAACAGTTAAATTATCCATTGCACCTCGCTTGATTGCTTCTTCCACCACTTCTTTGCAACACATCTTTATATCATTGTGTTCTTGAAGTTTTCTCCTTGCAAAATGTACCGCATTTTTGCTTGTAAATACATCCCAAAATCGCTTGCTATGACTAAAAACTTATCATCTTTTGTTAGTGTTATTAGTTTATGTTTAGGTTGTGCACTTAAAGGCCCAATTTGTTCTTCTTGGTCAGTTTCTTTTTCCGAACACATATACATGCTAAATGTGCAAGTAAATATAAACAATTACAATTACCAATAGGACAATAACTATGTCATTCAAAATTTTCTTCAAAGAAGGTAATGTTTTCATATGTAAAAAAAAAGGATTTACACCCAGCGTTATGAGATATCCATTAAAGTAGTCAACCAAGTAAAAATTAATAACATACATGATTAATATGAAAGTGTTGGATTCATGTACTTGTTTACGGTGATCCGTCGTGGTATTGAACAACTGATTGTAATCAGCCTTGTTTGTTGGTTGAGCAAGAGTCTGAGATGAGGGACGCATTGTCCAATATCTGCGTCAAGATCCTTGATGACCTACAAAATAAAATCAACAACATATAACAACATGAATTAAAATACACCAAAGAGAGAAAAATGAATATAAGATCCTTGGAGGCAAACCCCAATATTTGCGTCAAGATCCTTAGAGGCAAACTCCAGTTTTACCTTAACCACATTGCTAAGGTAAAAAAAATATTAAAAAAAATGAATATAAGAAACAAAAGAGTAGATAACAAAGATCAATAACTACAATTATTATATATGAAGACTTACTCATTTGATGAGTGATCCATGTTCTTAAGAACCATGGAGCTTTCTAGATGATTTACATCACCATTAAATCAAAATTGCAGACATTACTGGCAGGATCAGCTAAGGGAGGGACTTTAACATGTCTTGACTTTACCCGGGACTCGTTCATTTGGGTTCAAAATTTAAGCGTACAAACCTCATGGCACAAAACCTGCAAGATTAGTAAACCGAAAAATATCAATTCAAGAGCTCAAATCTATATAAATTATGCACCCTAATCGATAACTCACAAAGAATCATCCACATACACAATAAATCATGTTAAATACGTTCAGTATGTAAAAATAAAATTAAGGATAATTAAATTAAAGCAAAAATTTACCAATACCACATAAAGGAAAATAACTTACTTTGATGCTTGCTGAAAAATAACTTGTAAGGTGGTTCATAACTAATGCCATAGAAACTTACCCATGTTCTCTTCCTATTCTTTGAGTTTACCCTTAGTAATGATCACATATAACATGGAACCCTCACAGTGGAAGGTGATGTTGAAAAGGGTAAACTAAAAGAAAAAGAAGTGAGATTGGATGTTATTTTTATCAGTGATGTATCTTCCCAAAGGAAGATGTTACATCCATATGATTCTCCATCAATCAGATGTGGTTCCTACTAACTAATAACAAAATCAATGGCATGATTACTAAACATAGCTACATTAATGCAAGACATCCATCTGTGATAGCAGGGCACATCATTTACGACATATGTAATGACTCATATGTGACACCATTAGGTTTCCCCTCGCTAAACCATGCATCGTCATTGTCACGCTCATAATACAGTGGATAATCTAGCGGCTTCAAATAACCATAAAATTGTAGCTTTGATTACCCTGTAAATAAAATTAGCTAATCATATTGTTTCATTGCGTTAAAGTATTTGTAACACATCTAACTCAACTGAAATAGTAAAGAACATGCCTAAGCCCCATTCTAACATCTTAAAACCGTTATAAACTTACAGGAAGCATCCACAATTGAACCAAACACAATTAATTGATAAAATAAATTTTTGACGTAAAATTGAATATTTAAAATTAGCACATGTGTTACAAATTAAAAAATTTACACTTGACTCTTCCAAATTGCAGACAAACTTATCCTCATGTTACTGCCCAATCAAATAAGTTACTGCCCAATCAAAAAAAACCTCTATTGAATGTTACACTACCTAATACTTCCAAAGCAACCACTTAGAATATCTTTATTTTGTCAAATATTTATGTATTGGGATAGTATTGGAGAACTATTGACTTTTAACTATCGTACGAAAGTTGTTTTTACTGATAGTAATCAATACTATTGCAAAGCTTATAAAATTAAGTATATCATTATACAAATAAGTTGTTGATAATACTGCCCATCATAATAAAAAGTTTTATTTGATAGGGTTAGGATTTACCATGAGCGATAGGGTTTGAGTTTTATTTGGGCGTCTATTTTGCTATCCTTCCTCTCCAGATTTGGATTTACGAACTTTATAACCTGCTATAAAGAACCCCGTTAAGCCAAATGAACACCTAAAAACAGGGAAATCACTATCAAACAAATAATAGTAAATCAGAATAACAACACAAAAAAGAATAATAAAGCAGAACAATTATTCTTGAAGAATAAGGCAAATCCAAAACATAGCAAAGATAAACCCACACCTGCAAAAATCGAAAATCAACAAAATCAATACAAAGACGGAATAAGAGAACAAAGAAAAAACGGCAAGATATATCTACGTTGATCTTGAAACCTTTATATTACCTATTTGAATCTCTCTCGTATATCTGCACACCTATAATATCAACAACAAAGAGAAAAAAATCATTAGCAATCAGAGTATGAGAATTAAGGTTTATACAGAAATAAAATCATGGAGAGGAAAGGAGGATACAGTAAAAAAAAAAATGAAATAAGAAAAAGGGTTTCAGAGAAGCTTTTTGTACTGAGATACACTGATTATTCGTCACCCACATCCTTCTAGTGGAACAAAAACAACCAAAAGTGAGTTGAAACTCATGATTCCTATTGGTCTATATATTCTCTTGTGGGGCCAGAAGCTCTAGAATTCGAGGTTGATACAGATTTTAACCACATGCCTCAAAAAAGTTCTCAAATTATATATAAAATTGGAAATTGAAGGATACATGTATTTTTTGTTCTTTTTGGGATGCTTAAAGATCAGAAAGGTGAATTCTCATTGCAAAATGGTGGAAACAGTTGAGAAAGTAGAACGTGACTTTTGAACCAGATCTCTCTTGAAGTCGATATTAGTGTTTTTCTTAACTACAAATAGGACTAATTGATGTTTGGCACTCAGGTTTTGACCAGCTTTAGTCTTTGGTCTAACATTTGTCCAATGTTAGGGCTTAGTACCTGGATTGGACATTTACTAAGATTGACTAAGTTAACTCATTCACTTCCATTTAGTAATTAAATTAAATTAAATTAAATTAAATGAAAAGAAGAATTTAATATTATAACCTTTTATCTAAGGTTTACTTAATAATCTCATCTTCTTAATCCTTTTTCACACCTTCTACTTAACACCCGACCCATCGACTTTCTCTGATTTCCATGGCAGCAAGAACTTCTTCTCTTCTCTGTATTTCTCGATGTCATTCTTTAAACTCATTCTTCATTTATTTCACATTCACCAATCAACCCAAATCTCAATTAGATCTTTTGTATGAAACCCATCTTCAATCTGTTAGAAATCAACCTAAAAATCAAACTCGTTTTCTCAGTAAACTCCATTAGATTTGATTCAGAAAAATTAGGGTTTTGTTGTTGAGAATTTGGGTTTTGCAGGGAAGAGTGGCGAGAAGAAGAGAAGAAGATTGGGGAAATTTAATTAGGGTTTCTAGAATTAAATCTTAGTCTATGAGAAATTGAAGATAAGATTAAGTGATTGTGAATGGGTTTCTGTATATGAGATTAATGATGAAATTGAGTAGTTTAAGATGGATTTTATGTTTTTAAGATGGAAAAGAAGATGGTTATGATAGATTGAGGTTTAATCTCAGAGAAGAGTAAGAATCGATAAGAAACTGTAAACTTAGGGTTTCATGATATTATTGTAAAAACTTTAGAAGATGAAACTGATAAGTGTATTAAGTTAATTAGTAGATGAATAAGCATGGGTTATGAGTTGATTGAAGTTTAGAAGCTGATTTGTTGGAGAATTGATAGTTAGGGTTTCAGTGTTTTTTCCCAAGAATCAGTTGAGAGGCAGAGATTGAAGTTCGCAAAGAGGGGTATTAGTGATTTCTATAGAAGAAAATGAATCTGAGAAGATTAGTGTTTAGTAGAGAATGGAATTGAAACTACAGAGAAGTTGTTGATCTCGCTGCTACCAGATGAGATAGAGAAATGGGTTTCGAGTGGTCTTTATGGTTTTGTTGGTCGAGATAGCAGCTGAGAAAAGTTTGTGATTTAAATTGAAGAGATTAGATGAAACTGTGGCTCAAGATTCAGTGAGGGTTGATCTCAGATGGGTTTTTTCTACCGTGAATTGATTTGGGATAAGAACTGTGAAGAATTCAGGGGAGGAATGAGTTCGATTGATGGATCTGTGAGAAAAAGAATGGGGTCTTAGTTTCACTGAGTTTGGTTATGGAAAATATCGAGACAAAGATAGAGAAGAAGTGAATATGTGTTGGTGTTAAGATGAGTTTGAGTTGAATCTTAGAAGGGTTTCACTGTTAGCTTAAATTGAAATATAAATGGCATATTCAAGAACTGCAACAAGATAAACAAGGGAATGTTGATTTGTGAGATGAACCAAGAATGGGTTATGAATGAGTTTTAAAATTATAGATGAATGTTTAGGATTGCTGGGATGGACCAGTCATAATGGCCTGAATTGGCCGGGAAATGCCAGAAAACAAACATAATTCTGCTGGATTTTTAATATTCAATGGTTATTGTGTAAATATTAGTAGAGTGAAGGTTATGATTTTAATCTCACTAAATAATTACATTTTGTATAAATTTATTAATAATTACTAAACAGAAGTTAGGACTTCACCTAGTCAATGCGGGTCAACGTCCAGTCCAGGTACCAAGCCCTAACGTTGGACAAATGTTAGACCAAATACGAAACCTGGTTAAAACCTGAGTACCAAACATCAATTAACCCCTACAAATAATAAGTAACCAGATTTTGCTTGTCTGTCACACACCTCATGACTGAAGTCACTAACTAATCTCTCTTGAGATGAAGGAGAGGTGGTCTCTTTTGGTGCTTGGAAGAAATTTTCTGGCTTTCACCAGTGTGAAAATATTTTCCTTGACCCTGAAGATGGGATTATATGCTCATGAATGCTATAATAATCCCATATGTCATGATGGATTTATGTTTTTGTTTAATGCTTATATATTACTTATCTTGATTTTAAAACAGAAGTCATGTGACTTACCTGTTGATAGTATGTCGTCTTTTGGTTATTTGAGTTGTATTGCATTTCTGGTGACAATGTCATGTTCTCACACTATTTTCAACAGGTCAGTCTCCTATCAAAATAATATAATTAAAGCTGCAAGCCTGATTGTGTTATATATTACTACCAACATCCCCTTTTGTTAGTCTTGGATCGAGCATAATTGATAGTTTAGATAAGTTTGATTACTTCCGATTATACAATAAGTCCCTTGATTTTTGTTCCCACTTTTCGAATTTTTTTTCTTTTATATTTGGTAGTTTAAAGAAGTTGAATTTCTACCGATTGTGAAAGTAATCCCAGTTTTAAATTTTTCCAAACTTATAAATTTCTAATTTTTCCATATTCACAATCGGTAGAAAGTAACTAAACTTGTCTACCGGTTATAATGACTTTCAGGCTCAGAAACCTGGCTAGTTTGTAGTCACAATCGGTAGTAAGTTGGTAATAGTTTTCTACCGATTACCATATAATCGATAGTTGTTTAAAAACTTAAACCTCCGATTGTTGTTTTTTTTATCCAGAAACTTGTCTACATTTATAGAAAATGATAACCACGAACTACCGATTATATTAGGCTACCTTGTTGCTACTATATGTAGATCGTTGTTGCGGTTGATCCTGTTTCATATGAGTGTCCTGATACTTCCCAACACTATGTTAATGATTGAGGTGAACTAAAATACAAGTTGATAATGAAGTAAACTTAAAAACAATTAACATAATATTGTCTAAACCTAAAAAAACTGGTTCATCCCTTACTACATAACATTGTTCAAAATAACTTAAAACATCCAACAACAACGAAACAAAACACACAATAGACATTAAAAGGGATTAATCTCATTGATCTTATCAAATTATTCCACTCCTTGTTACTATCCTCTTCTTCTTAACATCATCAACTCCTCCTTTCTTGTTCTCATCAACTTTTTCTTCTAACTTCTATGATGGACCTATGTATTCACCATTTACATCGTAATAAGGGTTTACACCTGAAAAGTCTGATTCCCTAGAAAATAGTCTTGGATCTTCTTCTTCTTCTTTTTTTTCCTATGGTTCAATATAGTTAAGGGGATTTTGATCACTGTTCAACCAACTCACAAAGGATCATTCGTCATTCTATCAAGAAATTCATATGCACTTAACTCTCTAGGTGCATTACAAGGAGGAGTAACCTTTTCATTTCCCTTCTTATTCAATTGGAGCCTAAATAACAAAAAAATACACATTAAGTTGTAAGAAAATAAGATCCAATCAGTAGGTCTAGTTCACTCTTATCTGCCGATTATAAAAAATATATTGTAAAGCAAACCAAAGTTGTTGAAAATGGTTGGTGTCACCGAAAATGATCACATATATGGTCTTTTTTTAATATTTTACTACTGGTGCAAAGTATGCGCGGGTTAGTGTCACCGAAAATTTCCCTTCTTCAAAACCGAATGGAACCATAATCGGTAGACAATATAAAAAAATAACCACCGAGTAACTATAATCGGTAGTTCGGGTTCCTTATAACCTTTCGATTAAACACATTCGGTAGGTATAGTTGACTATTTAGCTACCGATTATGCCTCGTTTTGGACAGAAAGTATAGTTGTTGAAGTATTATAATCGGTAGATAAATCACCATTAGTAACTACCGATTATAGTGTAGCCCTAAAATTGATTTGTCAGAGAAAAGTAGAAAAATACAGAAAACACATTACATAATTGGTAGATAAACAGATTGTATATCTACCGATTATATCCAATATTTTAACAGAAAGAAAATACAGGTCATACTCGGTAGATAAATAGAAATTATATCTACCAATTAAGTATGATGTTCTTCAGAAATGAAGAACAATATGCATAATCGGCATATAAAATCAACTTATAATCTACCAATTATGACCTGTAACCGAAAACCCTAGATTTTTTTCTTCTGATTTCTTCATTATAAGCAATAAAACCCTAAAAGTTCGATGTAACTTACCTAGTTTGGTTCATTTGAAGTTGACTGAGAGTTATATTATCAGAATTAGTAGCCGAATCGACTTCAATAACTTCGCTTTTTTCGCTTTTGCGTCTTCTTCATAAACAATCTCCTTCGATTTCGATTGAGGCCTAATATATGGATGTTTTGTTCGTGAAACTTGAGTAGGTTTAGCCATCGTGATATAAAAGTTTCAACGGTGATTTGATTTTGAAATCGGTAGATGGAGAAGGAGAAGGGGAAGAGTTGATTTTGTTTTGAAATGGTTAATGAAAATGAAAATGATACATTTAAGTTTCATATTAAAGTAAAGGGTAGTATAGGATTTTTATTTACTGCTAGGACACTCCATAGCCAACTCTATTAAATGACTTTAAATAAGTAGTCCCAAATTAGTTTTCATCAGCCCTCAAATTCTCCATGCAATTTAATATGTTTTATTTAAAAAAAATTATGTATACCAAAATGTTCAAACTTACTAAAAACATTTATGTAAAAAAAAATATTATATCATATAAGAATAATTATATGTAAAAAAAAATTATTTGGAAATGCTTATATGCAAAAAAAGAAATTGATATCATACGAAATTGTATTTTTTAACACATGAAAAACACATTTTTATTTTAACTTAGTATTAATGTACACAATAATCATATTAAGATAATATAAACACGTTAATATGAACGAGTTTTTTATTATTTTTTGAATTTTTGTTTTGGTAATATCTATATATTAATATAATATACTACTAAAAAATATTTATGTGTAAAAAAAAAATTTATATCATAAAAAAGTTATATACAATAAAGAAAAAAATTCGTACGTAAATTTTGTATATACATATTGAGAGTATGGGATAAGAGGAAGTTAGGAAGAAGTTGGATGTTACAAATACAAAAAGGGAAGAATATCATACAAATAAAAAAGATTGTAATTTAATTTAAAACATGATTATTTATGCCTGATAGCATTTAAGTTCCATGAAATGAAACCAATATAGTTAGTAGAGTTCCAGAGCCTCGAAAGAAAAAAGAGGGCAGAAATTTGGGTTTATCTTAAATGAAACGATCATACTTTGTGTCCTATTGAATTCCATGGACCATGGATACCCGACTACATTTTAATTTAAACTTCAGCACCATTCTAAATTTACAATAATGCATTTCACTTCAAACACAAACCAAAACCAGAGGAAAGGACCGAGGAGTTGGTGATTTTGGAACCGAGTTTCTAGGGCAAAATAGGTTGATTTTTCGATGTCAGTCCAAGGTATTTCTTTTCTCTTTCTTCTAAATCAACCTAAACTCCTTCAACATTTCTAGGTTTATTTAGCTTCATTAGTGTTTTTTGATGTTGTTAATGTTTAATTTGGTTAGTTGCAGTTCCCAAACTTGAAAGCTTAGTTTATTATCATCACTCTTCTTCCTTTCCTATGGTATCCAAAGTCAATCTTGCTGTTTTCATTGATTCCCAAACAAAACATAAAGGTGCAGTCATTTGGAATGGTACCTTTGATGGGAGACCTGTTATTTTAGTGCCTAAAATTAATGAAAATGCTCTTGAACGACGTTTGATTACCCCATGACATGTTCTAAGACGTATTGTGGACACGGAAGATGAAAAACATGGGTCCCCTTTTCTGGACGTCTGAAATGTATATAACTTTTATAAGTCAGTGTAGGATATTCATTGTTCTATGTCTCAACCGTCCATACGATAGTTAAGAAGCATTCAACTTTACAAATGCGATACAAAATATTTTTATCCTTAGAAAGACACGCCTAAGGAGAAATTAACTAAAGGTTAGAGTCTAAGTCTTCACGATGTTATGAAACATGAAGTAAGCCAGGCAAATTATAGAACATGGGAGACGCCAAAGCTGATAAAATACGTACGCAATGACTATTTTCATTTGGAGGATAAACACAATGACAAATCTAGAATAGTAATTCAATGAGGGCATACTTTGTTCTTTAAGATCATAATCAAGAATGTATATAATAGATAACGAGAGTATAAAAGATGATTATGATGTTCAATCTCATTAAAAATATATAGCATTTCAAGTTTGAGATTTTTTTAATATTTTTTATTAAAAAAATTTTATGTACATCAAAATGTTCAAATTCACTAAAAAAATATATATTATCTCATATAAGAATAATTATATATAGAAAAGAAATTTATTTGAGAATGCTTATATGCAAAAAAAGAAAACTCATCATATCATAAGAAATTGTGTCCTTAACACATGAAAAACACATTTTTATTTTAACTTAGTATTAATGCATATAATAAACATATCTTACTATAATAATATAAAGATCGAATTTCGACCGGAATACTTTTTACATGGACCTTGAAAATACTAAAACACCCCCATCATAAACTTAAAAATAGGGTATATCATATGTATTGTCAATTACTAACAAGGGTAGATTATTTAACAAATTCACCATCTATCCCTCGCACAAAATGTGAAATTGATTCCCTTTACCACACCTTACGATCTGGATTCCATTTGATTTCATTTCTGATATTCCTTCAATTCGGATCAGATATTGATTTCATGTAGTAGTTTCGAATTAAGGGTTTTATGCGAAATTTATTGAAACTTGATTTTAGATCAATGTTGTAATTAGTCAAACAATTGCAGTAGTCAGTTTTTATTGGATTTTGACAAGTTAGGTTTACTATAGATATTTGATCAATATAAAAAATCACTGCTTAAACTTGATCTTGGGTTTTCTTTATTGATTCATTCAAAAAATTTACGAATTGGGTTTCAAAATATTAAGCTTATCATGCAACATGTTCATCACATCACTATTATTTTGCTTCTTTTTATTTTCATTCTCATCCTAATCTTTACAAATATCTGAAGTTTTATTCCATTAAATAGTTGAAGATAATACTTCTGGTGGTGTTGATAAACACGTCAGGTGCCATGGAGTAATAGTTTTACATGCTTGGGTTCATTTTGGTGGTTTTGAATTTACTTCCGAAAGTCTATCGATTGGTTTCCCATTAGAAATGAGTTTCCTCCTTATTTGGTTTTGGAGACTTTTTTAGTTAATATGTATGGTAAATATGGAGAACTAAAGCTAATAGAAAAGGAATTTTATTCGATGAACAAGAGATGCTTAATATTCTGTTATGCCAAAAGTTAGTTGTGAATATGTAGAATGAGGGGAAAAGAAAATCTATTAACCTATTTCTTTATATACATGAAGAAGGCTCTCTAAGATTACATGTGATGACAATTTTGAGTGCCCTATTAGCCTACATATAATCGACAACTCATAGCGGAGGGGATTCAAATCCATTCATACATGACTAAACTAGGTTTTAATGTGAATACTTTTGTATCTAATTCACTCATCAACATGTATGCAAAACATGGTAATTTTCAAGAACCTCATAAGGGTCTTGATAGACTACTATCCAAAGATGTTGTTTCATGGAACACGATAATTACCATTGAGTCGTTCTCGAAGAGGCAGGGAAAATGCATCAAACAAAATTTAAATATATTTGTCCCGATTCCATCTTCTTTTATTTATATTAGAGAATCGTAGCAATGGAGGATATTAAGGTTTGAATCTTCATGTACTCTTATATATACATATTTACCCGATCTTTGTTTTCCATGTTAATTCAAAAATCATGACACCAATAGTTTATTTTTGTTCGTGCCACATGTATTAATAGAGGAATCACCACTTGGATGTCGATGTTAAATAGTCCACGTCAAAAATACCTTCAACTATAGGACTCCATGTGCATATGTTTTGGAATGCACAATCGTCATTCAAACAGCAGGAGCATCGCGTGTGCGGTTTCACTATAAAGCAAAGACGCACGCATGATGTGCCTATTGTTCTAGCGGAACGTGTCAGCAGACACATTATGCATATAGTTTCACAAAATATTTCAACCCAATTGGATGGTGTAAGACTCGGGAGACGAAAAGAATGAAAATTGAAACATATTTTATCTACTATAAAATAACAAATATAGGAGCACTTAAGCTGAAGGAGAATGCAACAAGCTCTTTCTAATTAACATGCATATTTGTCCTCTCTAATTCATCGGTTTGGAGTTTAAGGTGCATGGTTACCGTATGCATGGACACCAAAAAGCAAGATTTATTTAGTTTTTATTTTGTGTTTTGTTATTATCGTGAGTGGCATTTTCCTGCAACACGTTTCTATAGAATAGAGCGGCAGACACATCATGTGTGCGTCTTTGGTAGTTAAGATAATATAAACACGTTAATATGAACAAGTTTTTCATGATTTTTGAACTTTTGTTTTAATAATATTTATATATTAATATAATATACTACTAAAAAATATTTATATGTAAAAAAGAAATTTTATATGATAAAAGAAATGATGTATGTAAAAAGGAAATTAATATCATAAAAGAAATATTATATGCAATAAAGAAAAAATTCATACCGTAAATTTTGTATATATTATAGGATAAGAGGAAGTTGGAAACAAGTTTTTTGTGAGAAAGACAAAGAGGGAAGAATATCATACACCAATTTGAAGTAAATTAAGATACTCTCTATATGGTTCATCTAAATTAAAAACCGGTAACTACTATAAAAAAGTTGATTGAAAATAAAATTAAGAAAACTTTGTTTTTCCCAGAAAAATAAGAATTAAAATCCACTACAAATACTTAATTATATGTTGGTTTTAATAGTTAGATAAAAGAAGAATATAATTAGTTTTAAAACTATAAAATATATGAGTATCTTTATATTTTTAAGAATTTAGTAGGGGCCAATAACTTTTTTTTAAAACTACAAATAATAGAAATGCATAAGTATTTATTAATTTCAAAATTTTTTGAGGGCTGCGATCCCACATGATTCCCCTTGTATTCGTTCCTGGATAAAGACGAAGAATTCAAGGTATGTTCAAAAGGAATGTGGTTGCAAATGAATGTTATAATTGTTCTTACTTTATTTCTAATCCATTTTGGTTATGATGTAGGAAGCGTTGGGAACTCTACTAAAAAAATACTATGAATATTTCATAAATTTATTCCCCGAATGCCTTTTGGAGACATACCGGGTACTTCAATTTTATTTCTCCCGTGTTCAAGCCGAGGTCAAGTTAATTAATCTACCGGTTCAAGGAGTATTTATAGCTTTTCCACTTCATGAGCTCTTCATGGTTTTCTTAGATAAATGTGGGAATGCCAATGTAATACGATTCAAAAATCGGTTTCGGATCGGTTGGGAACCGATCCCCGATCCTCACTGAGTCTCCCCGAATAACCGGGCAATACTCAGTGAGTCTTTTACTTAAAGCTATATTTATTTTAGAATGTATCACACAATTGATAAGCCTATCTAATTTAGATTTCTTCCTTATTTTTACTTTCTAGTTTCTTGTCAATTAATTATTTTTTGTCTAAATATTAGCAAATCAAAACTAATATGCCTTTCTTATTTGAGTTTTTTCTTTATTTATTTTATCTAATTTATTGTAAATTATTCTCTGTATAAATCATAATTCAATAGTGATAGATGTAAATTTATAATGATAATATAATTTTTTTTCTAAATTAGGTTTATCTTCCATTATAAGTTCTTGTAATTTTCACGATAAACATATATCTTTTAGAACATATAAAAACATTAGTGAAAAAGAAAAGATATTGAGGAAACATAATGGAAAAACTAAAAAAATAGTCACGAGATTATGGGATTCGTGACTTGGATTAACTCGGACTGACTCGTCTAGTTTCCAAATAGGGAATGCCTCAACTTTTCAGTCATTTGGATACTTTAATCAACCTCCGCTTTTTTGGCATTCGTGAATGAAGGAAATACACTAGAATGATTCTTAATATTCAATATCATAACCTGAATTAATATCATCCCCTGTTTTTCTTGTTGAATTCTTCCATGTCACGATATGTATGGCAATGTATAAATCTTATTAAGCAAGGATTCCGTTTACCGGGTTTACATGCATGAAAGATTGTTGTTTTCAAGCACTAGTAATTACAGATAGGTTCATGAATTGGTGGCCCGTGAGCAAGAAATATGGGTAACGACAAGTTAACGTATAAGATGATAAGATGAGTAATGCCGAAACCTTACTTCTTGGAATGGGCATTCAGGGTTTCATTGGAAATGTTAACAGCTGTTTGAAGACGTAAAATTTTGGTCGTGTAATATCCAGAAATAGTTAAAGGTATAAACATTGATCCCAATACACAGTATACAACATTACCAGAAATATGTTCTGCCTTTCTCAGAATGAACAATTTCATTTTGTAGGAAAGGATGTTATCGGGATGGATAACATTACACGTGTACTTCTATACCCTGTTTTACAAGTATATTAACATTATCCGTACACGTGTACTTTACATTGAAGTTTACTATTTTACGACCACCACTTTGCTAAGGGGAGACTATCACTTAAGACCACCCCTCGATATCTCTCCCTTTTACTGTCGGGGATCCTTCTCTTAGTCGGCACCCCTTTGGACTCTAGTGACACTAATTATGCTTTTCTTTCTTCTTATACCTCGCTCGGCTCTTCCAACGACTTCCCTTCTTCCTTCAGTCCTTTGTCTCATTTTGGGGTATCTATATTAAGTCTCATGACTACTTGTCGGGGCTTGAAGTCTCTGCAACAGTTATTGTTCACGCAGAATTTTACAGTTGGGTAGCATGCATTTTCCGTATAAATCAACAAATTGCTTAGGATACATAGCTCCACCTATTGTCGCGCATGTTCACATTACGTTCCACACTTGCCAGGATGACCATTCTCCACATGTCACATAACTTCCCACGACTCCCATTCGACACCTCAGTAACTACCTGTCTTTTTATCATCTACTTAGAACCCCTAGTATAAATCCATTTTACATTGTTATTTATTCCATTACCGATTATTGTCTTATCTTTACTCTTCTCATTCTTTTTCTCTTGCCTACCCGCTTCTTTAATTCTCTTTAGTAAATTTTATGTAAATATCGACGGGGAACCCTCTCACCAAGAAGACGGTAAAAACTAGTCTACAAAGGTCTGTACAAACCTAAGACGGGCACGCCTTTTCGGTGCGGCGGATGAAAGAGAAGCTTATTGCGGTTCTGCCTTCCATGACTACCTGATTCGTCACCTGACTCTGGCGTAGATACCTAAAAATTTGGTTTTAAGGTAAACAACAAATACTGTGTGAAGTATGGGTAGGTTGGAGTTTTGTGTAAGAACAAGAGATCAAAATCATACAAGCCTGGCCTAAACCAAGAAATGGTCGTTCCAATATCGCTTCGGTCACAAAGGAGGAGAAGGGTTGATCTTAGGGAGGAAAGTAGAGAAAGGAATGAGATCAATGAGGTTATGTGTTTGTAGTATGGTGTGTCTAGACTACTATGTGACGAGAGTTTTTTGTGTTAGAACTGAAAAAACTTCTGTAAAATCAAAGCTAGACTTATATTCATACTAGTCTGAGATGGTCTAATGAATATGCTGACTAACCTATTTATAGTGGTAGTAGAACACATTGATCTCGTAAGTGGAAGAGAAGCTTAACCTTCTTCTTTCAAATCTTTATAACTTTTATACATATATTTTTTATAATATACTCCAATCTTTCAAAAAAAATATTTAATGATTAATCACTTTAAAATATATCATATCGTGTTTCAGGCTTACCTCACTGGATTAGTCAAGTCTATCTTGTCTTGATAAAAGTCCGGCCACCAGCACCAGCAATAATAGTACTTAAGCAGTTGAGTATTAGAGTTATATCACCTCAGCCAAATAGGCTGAGTGCTCAAAAACGCTTCATTTGAGATTTTTTCTGATAAAGCTTTAAAAGGATTTGTGGTAGAAGCATTCAATTGAATCTCCTTGGATTTATGTTTTATGTTTCTTTTGTTATACTCTTCCTCATTTCCTATTAATCTTTTCATGTTAGTTGTAATTTCCTCTTGGTTTGTAGCATCGTCCTATTATACAAAGGGGGACATCATTTTATAGAGATTGAAAAAGAGAGTTTAGCTAAAAGCCAAGTGAAATATTAAAGTCAAAGAAAATTGACTTGACTATACTTAATAAAGGATGTTAAACATGATTTTTAAACTTGCACGAGTCATTTCACCAGATTTCATTTCGAGTTGACTCGCCCGAATGAATTGAATCTATTAGAGTAAGTCTAGTGGTAGTAGACTTTTATCTTCCAAGTTCAGCGCCACCTTACTGTTTGGAATAAATCATATAAGTGCAAGTGTAATGGTATACTATTCCAAAACGTCAAAAGAATTAACATTTGACTAGTCAATTATAGTCACTTGTGTTGGACACACATCCAAAAAATAAAAAAAATAGAAAAAAAAATATAAAAAGCGTAGTTGAGTTGGGATTTTTGTTTAAATATGGTTCGCACTCTATCATAAAATATATGTTAAGATAATAAAATAATATCATAGCGTATGACGTGTCTAGAAAAGTTAGTTATTTTCCGTAAATTTTAAGAAAGTTGAGTGTCATATATTTATTGGGTGTAACTGACCTTTGTATATTTATCATCTTCTTCCTTGTTCATAATAATGACCATTTTCATGGGTTATTTGCTTGTTCTTTTCAAGATCCAGTGAAAAAATCGGCCAGGGAAAAAGGTGTCACCGTCAACATATATACCCATGTTATTTAGACTTTGTGATATGTTATCTTCTGCTGAACATGCATAGCAAGCTTTTACTGGAAATTGTTATCAGGTCAGAACCATTCGAGATGCATTATCGGATTTGCTAGTCCTTTCCCTCATCAAGCTAACCAATTTTCCAGCCTTTTTGCATGTTAGTACTTCATCTTGAATTATTGCAGTCGACAATCTTTTAATGAAAATCCAAGCACCTTTGATAAGTTTTTCGCTTTGTTTAGGAAAACCTAATATCTCATCCTTATTCAATAAGGATTCAATCTCGTCCAAAATCAGCCCCCAAACTCGAGTTTATCTCCAACTTCATAAGAATCAGTTCCGGTCATAAGATGGATTTTCCAGTCATGTTTCACGACAATATGCTCTCTTAATGACGTGTTTAATCAAGTTTGAATTATCTCTTTACTTTTAGGTATCGAATTCACCTTTTAAACCCCTTAAAACTCGGTCACAACTAAATCAGGTAACTCTCGCTGCGAAAGAAATTTTCCCGCCATTTTCAGTTTTTAAACCATGGAGAAGGGTTCATTTAATAATCTTTTGGGTGCCCTTAGTGATGGGTGTCTTTAATAATTTTTTGGATTCCTTTAACAACTTTTTGATCCAATTTTTCCACAAATGTTTATTTCCCAAAAATACCTACAAACACATAAAATAACATAATTAGTACCAAATAAGTGCTAACAAAATAGAGAATTAAGGACAAATAAGACATAAAAATGTGACTATCAACGGTTATAATACCTTATTCTATCATATCTTTCTTTAGGTTCATTGACATCTGAATCGCTAGTTAAATACGTATGTTCCCCTCCCGGTAAAAGTGACATCAAAAGTGAATTGATTTAGTCCACAATTTCTGTTGTATGTTTAACAATAATTCTATCTTTGAGATATTGTGGGTCGTTAATGCCCTCGTGTTTATATGTTTAGATATATGGGTTTGATAACAGTATTTAAAAATTCTTGTTTCGACCTTAGTTGAACTTCACCTTGTTCTACATTAGCACTCATATTGTTAAAATTCTTGTTAACATATCCAAACAACTGCGTACATCAACGTCTCCTGTGTGCACAATGAAAATAAAAAATATATAAAAGAATTAATGGATGTCATCCGCAGAAACAAACAAACTTATACTTTGTTCTTACATTTGAAAGATGATGTATAGAAAGATTATTAAACAGAGTTACATACCCTGATCAAAAGAACTCTATGACCCTTTTTCACGATCTTTTGTCGCAGCCATTGAATTAAATATAAAAATTTGTATTACATGGTTTTCTGTATAAAAATTAAGAATATTCGTTTATTTCAAACGATTAAACGTAGAATGTCGGTCTTAGGTGTTGTCTATCCGCTACGGATACATTGATCCGCTATAATCAAGTATTTGGTGTAAATAAAATGTAATAATTTTTAAACATAATAGTCAATCGGAGAGTGGACTTCCATTACCATATAATATTTGCACCAATTAGACTTTACCAATTATCCTCACCATAGCTCCTGTTTCAGATAAAAGCTATTTTGGTCAATAGAAAACTGAGAGTTCCATCACCGTTCAACGCAGAAACTTTATTTGTCAAGGGCTTTAAGGGGAAGATATGTATTGAAATCCTAAACTCCTATTTCTCCCTAATATGGTTGTCTGCAATCCTGAACCCATGTTTCTGGTTCCGGTTCCGTATACTTTTGGTATTATAATCAGAACCATGAGAAACAATTAGGGCTGTAAATGAACTGGGTCGAACCGATCGAAACCGGTTGAATCACCGGTTTTTTAAACGAACCGTTGATACCGGTTTGGCCTACGGTTCATATAATCACAACCGTTGATATGCCGGCTCGGTCTATGATTTGATGTTCAAAACCGGCCGAGCCGAACCGACATGAACCGGTTAAATTACATCCTTGATCTCGGGGAGATTATCGGTGAAATATCGGATAAATGTAAATGTTAGATTTATTTCAAATATAATACATAAACATAAATTTTATGAAAGAAAAACAAATAATGAGTTAAACAACGAACATATTACAACTCTAATTTCAAAGTTTAAGACCAAGTTTGACCAACTCTAATTAAACTACAAGCTATGTGCTGGAGGCAAAAAAGAGATGGTCACTCAGGCAATAACACAAACATGTTATGTACCATTTTTCATTCACTACAGCTGCAGATTTTCATAACTTCTAAATTCTTTCTAGTTCTTGCAAAGATAAGTTTAAGATAAATCCATCATTCGGAAGCCATACATTCAATTCATTCATCAAACAAAAATAAGAATCAACCTAAACCAATTTTTCCTTTCAAAGCTATCATCCTACCTTCCTTGACTTGATTAGGTCTCAATTCGGGAAGAAGAAGAAGAACAATGCAGACAAGATTCGAAGTTTCGTGCATTCGAATCAAAGACAGAGGAGGGGTTAGATCATTGGCTCGGGTTGGTGATGGAATTCATCTAGAATTTTGGTAACATAAGTTTTTTTTTATAAATCAGATTTCTAGAACCATGATGTCATTAGTAGCTTTGGGTCCAACTTTTTTGTCAAAAAAAATTCAAAAAAAAAAATTCAAAAAAAAAAAAATTCAAAAAAAAGCTTTTGGGTCCAATATCGGCCGAGATACGGGTGTCGCGGCCGAGATACGGGCATCGCGGCCGATATTCGCGTTCAAATCGCGGGGAGCGAGATCTCGGATATCGTCAAGGAAAATGACCGATACCTTGAAAATCGCCGCAATCTCGGCCGTAATGGCCGAGATTGACTACATTGATTCATAACCCTTCGTTCCTATCTAGTTGATACTAACTTTAACCTAACCCTAAAAGCTAAATCACTTTCTTTTTCTCCTCTTCTCTTCAACCCTCTTCCTTCTGCAACGCCTCTTCTCTTATCTTCATCTTTTCTTCTGTCAGTTACAAATCTGCAACTACCACGAACTCCTACATCCATCACCACGACATGCTCAACATCATCTTCTTCTTCATTGTTTAGATCCAGAAGAAAAATAAACTAGTAAATGATTATTTCCCATTAACTGATTCATTTAACATAACCAATAAAGCTCTGTAAAGGTAGATTTGATGTTTGATTTTGTTATATTTGGAGGTTTTTCAATTTTGGGTGTTTTTGATTTGGGGTTTTTGTAGAATTTGTTCTGCCCTAAAAAACACCTAATTTTGATCACTTCTTTTTATTTATTTATTTCTAGAGTTCTTATTTATTGTATATATGATTGCAGATGAAAGGTTGAAAGGAACAAAAAACCAAATGAAGAAAAAGTTACTATCATCTGTTTGTGTGAATGGATCTGGATCATGTGGATGTTTTTAAGTGAATCTGATTTTGATGATATTCTTTGTGTTCTAAATAATTTGGGTTGAATGCATATTTGTATTTCATTGATTGATTTTTTTAATGTAATTTTTAATGGATCTTTAAATGAGTTTGTAATTAAAGAAGTATAATCATAAAAGTGAATCTATAATATACATATTCACGTAATTGAGATTGAGAAAGAGATAAGATACCAGTTAAAACCGGGCTGAAAATTAAATAAAACCGAGCTGATTCGGACCGGTTAAAATACCGAACCGATTATGGACGACTCGGTAACGATTACATTTAAAAAACAGGGATCTCGTCGGTTCAGTAAAAAATCGAGCCGACCGACCGACGTGCAAACCTAAAAAAAATCAGAATTTTAATCAGCACAGAATTACGAATCCCATATCCCTTCTTCGATAAGAAATTTCAGTTTTTCACTCATCAAAAAGCTCTCCTTTGTTTTAGGTTTCTTCATCAATGGAAGAAAGAGAAAGTATAGAAGTAACTGAAAAAGAAGAAGAAGAAGAAGAAGAAGAAGAGAGAAGAAGAAGAGAGAAAAAGAGGAAATAATGGTGAAGTATGGAGTTGGGGAGCTGGTACAGATGGTCAATTAGGAACAGCAAAGCTCCAAGATGAACATCTCCCACAATTAATTCACTCTCTAAATTATGTAGCAAACAAAATTTATCAACTTGCTTGTGGAGATGCCCATGTTATTGCTTTGACAGGAATTAATGGAAAAGTTTTTACTTGGGGTAGAGGAACAAGAGGTCAATTAGGTCATGGAGACTGCCACAACTGCTTATACCCTAAACCTGTTAAATTGTTGGAAACCCTTTTTATATCTCATGTTTCTGCTGGTTGGAATCATTCTGGGTTTGTTTCAGGTACTCCTAAATAATACCATTTTTTTTTGTTTTTTTTTGATTCTTGACTCTATTCTGAGTATGTTGATTTTAAACCCTGTTTTGAGTTATGTAGGTTGTGTTTGATTGTAATTGTAATGATGTTTATATGTTGCAGATAGTGGTAAAGTTTATACTTGTGGAGATGGTTCCTTTGGACAACTAGGGCATGGAGATTATGAGTCCCATTACTCACCTATTGATGTTTCCTATTTCGATTCCAAACATGTTGAACAGATTGCATGTGGGATGTGCCATTCGCTTGTCTTGCTGAAAGGTAAGCCACATTGGAAAATTTCACTGCTTATCTCAGAACCACAGAACCACATTTGCTTGGGTGTAGATATCAAAATAACCTTATGTGGAATTTTCTTGTTTTTGACTACTTCAGTTAGCTATACAGAACAGTTACCAAATGTAATACAATTTTTTTTATTTGGTTTTAATTTTCTGCCTTGAACATACAATAAAAATGTGCATACTTTTGAACCATCGGGAATATATTGTGACTCTCCTAAGTTGTGGATGAGATTGAAGATAAATTATTCCGTGAAAGATGAGGAATGTATTGGGGTTCTCTTAAGTAATGGATGAGAAATTTGTATTCCGCTTAATACCTGTTTGGTTACACAACTGAAAGCATATGTCGTCCATATTTTTGTAAAGCCATCTCAAGTATGAATAATTTGGTGTCGTTTTGATGCAGGTCAATCAGGAGCTCAAATTTATGGATTTGGTTCAGGAAAGCGTGGTCAATTGGGTGTTTCCATTGACTGTATTAAGATATTATCCAACCTTCCTCAAGCTGTTAAGGGACTTGAAAATGTTGAGATTCTTGATATTTATGCCAATAGAGATCACAGTGCAGCAATGAGTGGTAAGTTCTGAAACCAATATCTTTCCGGTACCTGCCACAATTGGCACTATCAACTGAAAAAGCGGAAAACACTTTAGAAACTAAAATCTTAAGCGTAGTTCCTTAGAGAAAACTTATCATGGATGTAGTAATGGACTATTGCCTCATTATTCCTTACTCCAATAACACACAAGGATTAAAGTTTAAGAACTCTTCAGCTGCACTAGTTAATCATCAAACAATTCTGTCTATCTTGTAAGGCCATAAGTTCCTATGACGATATTATTGTCACTTAGTATACAGTTTAGAGGAGATTTATTTTCATGTTATCACAAAGTTCCAAGTTATGTTTTGGTTAAGAGACACTCAAGCAGTTGTACCGAATTGGTTTTTTTGTTACACCATACAAACCACACTGATCTTTATTTTAAGGTCAAGCATATATTCATATCTGGATCTGCCTATAATTAGTCGAGATAATGATTTTTCTACTTAATCAGCTGATGGGAATGTCTACACTTGGAGCAGAGGGTTCAGTGGCAAATCTGATGCTTATTGTCCGCAGATTTTATCATCACCCTTGAAGTTCACCAAATTTGCTCTTGGAAGGAATCATGCATTATTGCTTACAGGCACATAGGTATAATCTCTCTTGATTAGCTTGCTTTTAATCTCAAATTAGTACTGGTTATTCACACAGTAGATGTGCTTGCGGATTAGATAATAAAAAAAGCATCTATGCTATCTTAAACAGATGGCAAGGAAGTATTTATGCTTGGTGGGAGATACCATGGAATGCTCAGTGATCCTGGGAAAATGAGCGTTGACCTGCATCCCCCTATTCATGAGAATTTAAGTCAAAGCTCAGATAGTACGTTCTCATACTTCTCGATTAATGGATGTTTTGTTGTTTTTTGTTTTCTTTCATCGTTGACTAGTAACCTTCTTTTCGAGTAAAACACTAGCGGACATTATCTAGTTTCCAAAAGATTAGCGTCGGTGAAGTTAAATATCGCACCAGCAAGAAAGCTATTTACTATGTTAAAACTCGGTATGTTTAGGAGAGAGATTAATGTTTCATTATCTTGAGCTAAAATGCTTACCCGGCCATGAGCAACTAAGAATTAAGTCCCTTTCATGATACTGTTGTATCTCCCAACATTTAGGGTTCTATTAATCAACAATTCTCACTTTCTACTGATAAACAATCTCTGAATTACTTGTTCTCAGGCGATAAAAAAGTGTCGATCCTCGGAAAGGTACCTGATCTTAATGAGACTAAGGTCATTCATGTTGCAGCTGGATCTGAGCACTCCGCTATATTAACAGGCAAGTCAGATTCGTAAGTTGAGTCTGAATCTGTTTATTTTGTTATGTTTACTAAGCCCTCCGACTACATTATTGCAGAGAATGGAGAGATAATGACATGGGGTTGGGGTGAACATGGACAACTGGGTCTAGGGAACACCTCTGATCAGACGAACCCTCAAATGCTACACCTAAGTGATGTGCTTCCTTCTGATAATCAAACCCAACTTAGTGTTTGCTGTGGAAGTGGGTTTACTTTTGTCGTGCGTTTACCTTCTCAAACGTGAAGGTTAATCATTTTAAGAAAATCAAGTTCTGTGTTGTTTCTGTAGTCAATCATTCATTATCTGTTTTCTTTTTCTTTTTTCCTTGAACTCTTTTCTGTGGTATCTTCACGGAAGCTTTTGTAGCAAAGGTGTACACGAAATGTTAATGGTTGGAAATGGGAATCATCGTCTTTATACAAATAAATGCTGCAACCTTGGCAGATTCAGACTCATGTACTCAAATACCAGAAATTTAAAGAATTTATCTAGGATAGTTAGGTTTCATATAGTATAAATCGGCAATTATCTGCGTACAATTTGTGATTACCCATCAATTAAGTATGTAATAAATGAGATTTAAAGATAGAATCACCAAAATCAATGAGATGCGAGGAAAAATAAGAATAAAATTAAAAAGACCTGTTATTCAAACCAGATACGAGGAAGAGTTGTATTGTTCTGTTGATTTTTTCTTTTTTGAGATATTCTGTTGATCTGATTTGGTTATTTGTTTCTTGTTTGTAATTTATGATTTTTTAATTATGCAAAAAAAAAAAAAAAAAGGGATCCTAGTCTCTCTCTGAATTTTGTTAGTGTCTTTGCTGGTTCAGTTAACATGGTTTTAGTTCAATGGTTCTTGGACAAGGTAAATGCAACAGTTCTTGAGTAGAGGAGGGGCAGTTATAACAAGTTCTGTTAGCATTCTCTAGTCTTCAACTCTTTACCACAAGATCAAGAGAGAATTTCTCTACATTTGTGGAGGAAAGACCTTGTTTGTCTCTCTCCGATGACCTGTTTACTCTAACTACTTCCGTGTCCACATAAAATATCAAACGGAGAAGAAATGGAGAACAAATTAGTAGGACACTTAGATCACTGTGTAAGTAATAATGGTGAATAGAGTTAGTAATGAATCTCTTTCTTCGGTCTCATCA